>PYAF01001986.1:2206485-2237087 GCA_007407185.1 Glycine tomentella
AATGATACCTAATATAAAGCAATTTGGGAGTAAACTTAAATGACTTTAGAACCATCCTAATCTTCAGTTTAGTTTAAAGGAAAGAAATGAATGGAACCAGAAAATTTTAAAATTTGGATTATAGAGAAATGAAAAATAAATTATATTTTTATTTAAAAAATCAAAGTTTTTTTTTCCTTCGTTGAAAAACAAGATACATTTATTTTCTCCTGTTTTCTTTCATCTAATCCAAAGATATCATAAGAGATAGTTTAACAGAGCTAATTGCACAAGAACAACAATGAGAAGGTGACCTTTGCATTATTATAGTTTCCATATTAAGAAATGACTCTAGGAATGCATTTATAATGGAGCTACGTTGAGAATATGACCTTATTACTGTACAATTATAAATACCGGCTTCTTTGGCCAAGTGCATACACATCATTTTCTTTTGATATAATTTCCTTCCTCAAAAGCTGATGCTATATATACCTATAGGCTATGCTCCCTCTTCTTATGCTCTCAACATAAGCCTTCTGGGGCAGGTCTCTTGAGAAAGCAACCCCCACCCTTTGCTTCTGAAAGAACCCCGTTCTTCTGTGAATGATTGACTCAACCACAAGTCACGGTACAGAAAATAATTGGAGCAGTGGAATCACAACATTATAGACATGGTGGGGGGGGGGCTCTCTAATGCCCAAGGATTTAAGTAGCAAGTGATTCAATTTCACAATCAATCTTCAAAAAGATATTGATACCCACTTGTACAGCTCTTGAATCTGTCTTACATTTCCACAAGGCCTAAAAGACAAAAAGCCTACACACTCAGACCCAGCTAAGAGGCAGGACAAAAATTGATGTACTTACAAAACCATAACAATGGGAAATCATCTCATTACGCATAACCTCAATAACTAGGATAAAAGGACTAGAGAATCGAAAGAGAAGAAAGAGGTTCCCCCCACCCCATGGGTAATCAAATATCAATTAAGTCAACATACGGCAAACATAGAATCAGTGCATATGGTTTTCATTTTAGGTTTGAAATGGCATTCTGCCCTAAGTCCCATACACGGTAGCAGTAGCAGCTGTTCTTTCTATGATCGCAGATTTGTGCTATCAACAAAACACCTCAATAAGGCCAAACCAGGATCTCAATTATAGTTTCCCTACCACTCAGTCATCGTAGATACAGCCAATTGACACATATTAGCTACTAGACTCAAATATCTTTCTTTTTTAACATTCTCATGCCAAGTAAAAAACTTGATCCCAAAAGCAAAACAGTGAATACACCCAACGTATTCCATGGCCTAAAGCAGAAATGTGATTCTCTAAATGCAAAAACTATTTTTATGAGGCTGCTTCAAACATAGGACCAAATTCTACTGACTAGATAACACAGACCTCAATCAATACAAATGTAGAACTGCAAGGAGCTCAAAGATGCATTATTTCATACATAGCTTCCACAACTTTTTTCTCAAGATTGCCTTCTTCAATCCACGCTGAACTTTGTCGGTGCAGAAACTCTTTCTTCTCAGCCTTCTTCTCTTCATGCATTTTGACTTTCATCTTCCAGTTTTCAAGTTTCTCTGCTCTTTCTTTTAACTGATTCACAAAAATTAGAAATCAAACAATCATTCCATCACAATATGCTAATTAAGACTGCAAATTTGATTTCTCTTATTTTAAAGAAATAATTGCTTATTTTGTCAATTTTTTTAGAAAGCTTTCTCCCGAAAAGTAATCTAAAGTGAACATGAAATGAACTTTGCAAAAAGCAATTTAATCAAAGTTTCTCTCAAACACAATAAAAATGAGAAAAAGAAGGAAACGGGTCCAATTGCATAATAGATCACTTGAATGATACATTTGCAATATAAACAGATGCCAAAAAATCCAACGAGAGAAATCGAAGACATATTGTACCACTAAAATCCACCTTGACTACAACAATAATTAGATCTATAAGTCTAAACCCCAAGAGAATTTATCCAAACATGGCCTATTTTAGATTTGTACTTCTTTTCAGAGTAGGACACAATAATAAACATATTCAGCGGTTCACCACATAACAAAACGTATTACACATGAAGAACAGACTTTGAACTTCAAAGCGAAATCAAAATCCAGAATTTGAACCTTCAACAAACAAATTGACGTGCCAGTAAATCCAGGTTCATTTTAACTTTTCGGTATGCATATATACTAGTTAGGGCAAAACTTAAAAATGCAGCTTCTTAGGTGCTCTTGGAGTTGTTCTGTGATCAAAATTGAAATAGCACCTCAGTAAACCATGTTAATATTTAATACGTTACCAAAGTGAAACTTCAATTTCTAAATGGAGAACTATACTAAATGCACGAACCTAAGGAGCTGCATCTAAGTAATTATTCAGAGTCCAAAGAAACAAGAATTGGATTGGAGGAAGATGAACATACTAGGGTTTCTCGAAACTGTTGTCGTTCGATGTCGCGTTCCTGCGCTCTGAGCTGCGCGGCTTGAGCCTTGAGCTTCTTGCGCTCTTCGTTGGCGACTCTGAGTGCTTCCCTGCGAGCCTCGTCCCTGCGCTCCTTCTCAATCTTCATGGCATCCATCTCTCTTATGTATTCCTTCCGAACCTCCTTCACTTGCTTTGCGTATTCTCTTCGAAGACGCGTTAGCTTCGCCTCCGCCTCCTTGGGGTCCCGTGGCGCATCCCAGCTTCCCAGGAACGAGTTCTTAGAGAGAAACTCGTGGTTCTCGCAGTGCTTCGACGCCCTCGCCGACGTCGTCGAAAAAGCGCGGCGGAGCGATGAACGGAACATGCTAATTCACAGAAAAAACGAAGGAGAGGTGAGCATTTCAACAAACAGAATGAGGGCAACACGAGACAATTTCGTTTTGAGGGAGGCACATTTGTTGATTGAGTTTGGTTTCATCTAACAGTAACAGTTTTGATGGGTAATTCCAATAAACTATGATATGAACTAAGCAGCATTTGTAATTCCAAGTTTTCAGCAATCATTACCTTACCTTACCTTACCCGACAGAACAACAGATCCTACGATTCACTTCTTGCTCTTCGCCAACACTGATCACAGACAACAGAGCCTCTTAGCCGTATTTTATTTTGTAATTTGTAATTGGACTGAAGTTGAGAGAGTCCAAAAATACTTTTATTTCCGAAGGTAACAAACTTTTCTTCTTTATTTACTTCATTAAAATTTGTTATTGTGCATTTAAATTTTCAAAAATACTTTTCAAATTTTAATCCTAACATAATCATACATGTTGAGAGAACTTTTGCAATTCAAAAGTGAGAAAATAGGGTATGCACTTATAAAAAAATTGATAATTAAATCCAATTACAAATTACCATATGGAGTAATTGTATTAATTAATTAATATCAAAATGAATGCAATTCCATTTTAATTGTATATTTATGCAGTGACGAGAGTAATTGTATGCCAACGAACTACTCATACTAGTCTTTATATCACTGATATCAACTTTAAATCTTACCGTGAGTACACTATAAATGATTTTAAGGGCCTTAATTGATATTAGTAGATTCTTAAAGTTAAAACAATAAATTTAGATGGCTCTTAATTCGATTGTTAAGAGATGGCTTTAAGAAAGCATTGCACAAGAACTACAATGATTTTTATCATTCTATCAAGCTACATCGAGTATATGACCTTATTGTATAATTATAAATCCCATCTCCGTTGGCCAAGTGCATTCGAAATACTTTTCAAAAACCCGGGAAATTAAGGGTTTGCAATATATATGTAATTGAAAGAACAAAATTGTCTTTATACCACATACGATAATAATCATTATAAACAAATAAATATTCATTGGTCAATAATTGCACTACCAAAGATCTAAAGATCAGGAGTCCGAGACTTGTTCGTTCTAAGACCATGCCTCAATATGAAATTTACCACATTTTTCTAATGCTCTAATCCACCTAACTGCATCTTCTCTTGAAACCTCATTTTCCTTGGATACAATTTCCTCAAAAGCTGATGTTACATCTGCAGGCATTTTAGTTGAAGAACCTGCTATATAAACAGCAGCCCCCTCAGCTAATAGGTTCCAGATCCTTTGGCTCTGCTCCCTAATCTTATGTTGAACATAAATCTTCTGGGGCTGGTCTCTAGAGAAAGCAACATAGAATCCTCCACCCTTTGCTTCTGAAAGCACCCCTTTGTTCTGTGAATGACTCAACCAAAATTCACGGTACAGAAAGTCACCATCTTCATTCCAACAGCCAAAGAAAAAAATAATTGGAGCAGTGGAATTAGTTCTACTTTGCAATGCTCTTTCCTCTACAAATCCACGAAAAGGTGCACATCCTGTTCCAGGTCCAACAAGTATGAGGGGGAGTGACAGTGATGGTGTAGGAAGTAGACCTTTATGGAACCAGGCTGGAACATGGATACCTGCTTAAAAGAAAAAATACTTAAGTACATATAGAGATAAACTAATGGTTACTTAATA
The DNA here is from genome assembly GCA_007407185.1 of Glycine tomentella. Lineage (NCBI taxonomy): Eukaryota > Viridiplantae > Streptophyta > Magnoliopsida > Fabales > Fabaceae > Glycine > Glycine tomentella. Next base: position 2,210,960 of record PYAF01001986.1, read on the forward strand.
AACTGCAATAAGTTGCTTGTTTTGTGTTCATACCAGCACAGGGATCTAATGCAGCTAGCCACGAGGAGCATAGTCCTTTTTTTTCCCTCTTGTAAGGTGTTGTCCAAGACACCACTTTCACAGTCAAGTGTACTTGATTGGGGTGAACTGATTGAGAAGAAGATATGGAGAAGGCTCTTGGTTGCAGAGGGGGAACTAATTGGACTAGCCACTCAAACGGCATTTGTACAGAAGGAAAATCCTCTAACACCTTCCCCCCGCCAACCAAAGAGAACAGATACAAGCATAGTTTGAAATGAATCAGACAAAAAATACAAAACATAGAATCAAGGGATATCTGAATAACTGTTAAATGGAAGCTAAATTAGAAAACTATCAATTCATTATGGAGCCTATAATATCCTCTTGCATTTTTCTTCCCTTCCAATGAAATTTCTTTTATTATCCAAGAAAGAAAACGTTATGATCTTATTTGTCTAACATCACTAATTTTGGTAGACAATATTTATATGCTCCCATTATATCTACTTTTGCAGCATATTTGAATAAAAGTTTAAGAACCACCACGGCTTATTAATTATTGTAAATTTAATTCTTGTACATTCATGGACCAGTTTTAGACACAACCCTTTAACCATTCACCATTTTTTAAGAAGCTGCTTACCACACAACAGAGAATTCAGCGTATAAAAATAACAATAAAGTGACTCACAAAACAAAATCATGCACGACATATGATTCATTGACCTTACCTCAAGAACAGTTCTTCTTTCTTTCTGGTTATATTGGGACAGGTCATCTCTTCCTTCAGGTGAAGCAAAATATTTAAGTCTCTCCCTCTCATGTTCCGCTGTCGCAAAAAAACTCATAACCTGGAACATAACATTATTGCTAGATTAGCTTTTAAAGCAAGAAGCTATAGGCATAATAAGACTTTCAATTCATGCATAATGGAGTTGAGAGACAAGAAGAGAGAAGAGAAAACTGAGATAGAGAAATCTTGTATTATTCAAGCCAACTGAAAAATTGTTACAAGACAGTTTTTATAGACAGTTATGCTAATTGTCAACTAATTCTAACAAACTTGAGTTAGTTAACATACAATAGAAAGAGAACTCACTACTAACTATAGTGAGGATCCAGAATACAACAGAAAGAGTAAAAAACACAAGGAATAAACTATATTCTTATACTCCCCCTGCAAGCTCAAGAGGGGTTGGAAGAAGGTCTTTCAACCACTTTGAGCTTGGACCTAAAAGAAATAAAGGAAGGAGACAAAGCTTTGGCCAGAACATCTGCAATCTGATCCATAGCAGGAACATGAACAACATCAAGCTTCTTGTTCAAAACTTTCTCTTGGACAAAAAACACATCAAGCTCCATATGCTTGGTTCTAGAGTGTATAACAGGATTGTAAGCTAATGAGACAGTGCTGGTTTTGTGACAGAGAATGAGAGGTGTAGAGTAAGTACAGCTTTAATAGCGGAGTTAAACTGATTTGAAACCATAGTTTTAAATAGTTTGAAGACCTCTAAAGCATCGTACAGCCAAGTGAACCTGATGTTAGCATCAACAAAGGAAATATAATATCTAAAACCAGAGGGTGATGCACAATGAGCAGGGCCCCACAGATCAGTGTAAACAAGGTCAAAAGGTTTGACAGTAAGGGAAGAAGCAGGAAAAGGAAATGTGACTGGAGTGATTATCAAGAGAGAGATTCCGAAGCTCATCACGAACTTGACTAATCTTCGAACGTGTGAGACTGAAAATGTGACTAGATGAAATCCCATAACTGCCACGACAATCGACAACCAACAATGCAATCAAGAATTTCACCAGAAATAGTGGATTGCAACCACGCAAGAAGAAACTGATCCTGTTCGTACCAAACACGATACTCACTGATGACTTTATTTGAATTGCGATCTTCAACGAAGCATATTTAGGAGGAATTTGAGGATTAATGATGGCTATGACTGTGAATAACAGGTTCCACCTGTTGAATCCAAAGAAGAAAGTTCTTTGCATGCAACTTCTGAGAAATTGATTGCGTGAATGTTTTGGAAGAGCTCGTCGATGGCGATGGTAGCAGTGGGGAGGAAGGAGGAGTCGATGCGGAAGCCATGAAAAAAAAAAAAAGCTTGGTTTTGACCTAAGCTCTGTATACCATTTTACAATTCAGAGAGAGAGATTGTTATTAAACTTGACTGAAAACAGTTACAGGAAGAGTTTATATAGTTGACAGTGAGAATTGTCAACTATCCTCACTGACAACTAACTACAGTTAACAAACTAACAACACCTAACTGTAGTAAGTAAAAATACTTGAGGTACAGTATACACTAATATGCTGCAATAAGAGCCATGCTTCTGTATTCTGCCTCAGTGCTGGATATGGCCACCACAGATTGTTTCTTGGATCACCAAGAAATGAGATTGGGTCCAAGAAAAATAGCAGCACCAGAGGTGGACCTCCTGTCAACAAGATCAGAGGCCCAGTCAGCGTCACAATAAGCATGAAGAGGAAAGGGACGTTGGAGAGAATGTCTGAAAACTTAATCCCAAAGAGATAGTACCCTTGAGGTACCTCAGAATACGCTTAACAGCCAGCCAGTGCTGCTCAGAAGGCTTGGACATGAACTGGCAGACTTTGTTAACAGAGAAACAAATCTCAGGTCTTGTAATAGTAGCATACTACAAAGCCCCAACTATTGACCTGTATAACTTGCAGCCTCCAATCATAGGAGAAGAAATGGGATTAGACTCATCCATTTTAGTCTTGGCCAAGAGATCTCTGATGTATTTTTATTGAGTCAAAATGAGGGATCCATCTGGTTGCCTTTGCACTTCTATTCCCAAAAAATAATCTAAATCACCAAGATCTTTGAGAGAGAAGACAGAATTGAGTTGAGCAACAAGAGAGTGAATGAGTTTTGTGTTATTTCCAGTGATGACAATGTCATCTACATAGACTAATATACAGACAACAAAAGCATTTTCTGAAAAAACAGTGTGTGATGGATCATACTTGCTGGAAGAAAAATTGAAGCTGAGAAGAGTAGCTTTAAGTTTGTCAAACCAGGTCCAAGGTGCCTGCTTAAGACCATAAATAGCTTTCTGTAACCTGCACACTTGATGCTTGTTAGAAGACACAAATCCTGGGGGTTGGGACATGTATACCTCCTCTTCAAGAATGCCATTGTCGACATCAAGCTGCTGAAGAGGCCAGTTGTTAGAAATGGCAAGAGAAAGTACAAGTCTGACAGTTACTGGCTTTGATTACAAGTTCTGATGAAGACATCGATTCACCAATCGAAGTGAGTTCATTAACAAGATTCTGAACATAAAGAAGATAATCAGTAATGGAGTGATTACCAAGGGAGAGACATCGGAGTTCATTGAGAAGCTGACGAACACGAGCCTGAGTAGTAGATTTAATATGCGATCGACGACAGTCCCATAGCTGCCACGACGATTTGCAAGTAATAACACACGTAAGCATATCACCAGAAATGGTTGATTGGAGCCAAGCAAGAAGGAATTGGTCCTGTTCTTTCCAAACGGGACACATATCAGTAGTTGTATCAGAATCGTGATCTTCAATAGAGGCATATTTCTGCGGAATCAATGGATAAACAAGAAAGTAATGAAGATGGTGACTCTTGATCGTTGGCTCAACTTGTTGAAGTCATTGGACAAGACAATACAAGCGGAATCCGCTAATAAAGCATTACAAATAAAAGATGGGGCAAAATAAAAAATAGCATTGGACAAGACAATTTGATCCATGCTTGGCCAAGAGATCTGCAACTTGATTACTCTCTCTCTCTCTCTGAGGACATGCACCCATTGAATTGGAAATTCAAAATGATAAATATCATGGATCCTCTTTATCATGCTTCTTTCCTATGTGTCGATATTTAAGAAATCATCATGTGCCAGAACAACTTTATATGATACACATCATACACAACATCTTGCAATGGAAAAATAGACATGTCATGCCCAAGTACTCACTAAGCAAAGGAATGAGAAGTGTAAAAAGGACAAAAAAGTAATCTAGATTCTGGAATGGGGCATGATAGGTTTTACATAAATTAACACTAACATACACAAAAAGTGAACAATAAATCGGATTGCTATATTTAATTTCAGTCACTATCTTAGGTTTTGACATGTCACAATTGCAAAAGATGGTCAGACCGTCAGAGGTCATTTCTCTCCACATCCAAGATGTGCCATTAGCAGTTCTACTAGCTTAATACTATTACAAAGTGGCTTGTATTCGATTTAGGGCTTGGCCTGCCATGTGACTTGATCCAAAAGCCCACAGTGTGACCTAGCAAGGATTTTCAAAGGAGATTTGGGGGTGGAAAGCCAATAAATATATTGAAAATCAACATTCCTTGGTCCATTGTGTGAATTCCGTTTGATTCCACAATGCAACCAACACGAGCAATTTATTAACTCATTATGTATCTAATGCAAGGTTAAAAACTTCAAATAAAAAAGAAAGAGAAGAACATAAAATAAAAAACAGGAAAACACTGAATTCAATTACATAATTTTCTTTTATAAAGGAATAATAAAAGGGATCTCAAACTTACTGCATCTTACCTCAAATAAATACCGCCGCGGGGAAGCTGAAGCTACATCCATTGAAAATTCCACAAAAGTTCTTAATTTTACAGGGATTCTAGAATCATGTGCATTGTGATCATCCATTTCTCTTGGACTAACCTGAAAATTTTTTGCAGATTTCTTAGAAGTAAAGTTTACATACACACATTGAATAAAAATATAAATTTAATAAAAAAAATACCAATTGGGTATAAGGCATGCACACAAGGTATAAGAAGAAATAGGCAACTATATGATTCTACTATTCCCAAATAGAAAACTTTTCAGGGAGAACATGGCTTTTGAAATCCTGGAAGCACAAAGTAATGGTAAAAACCATAACTCCACAAGGCTTGCTTCCTTTTTTTTTAAAAGCACATTGACAAGAGGTCATTTAGCTGATTAAATGTATCAAACAATGTTTGAACTTTGAAGGATGCATTTATCTCTGGAAACGAGACAGCATAATGTGAAGTCAATGCTGACTGAGGAAGGTCGGAGACAAAGAACCTCATTAATATTAACTAATCTTGAAATACTTACAGTGATGAATGAATCAGGATCCAAATTACAACGTCGAATGAAAGCATCAACAGCAGCTGAATCTTGACCAGGTAGAACTTCAAGGACATCACCAGTCTCATATTCAAGAGCCTGAGGAAACCACAATGCATCTTTTAGTTCAAATGAGGATGAATAATTTTGTCTTAGTAATTTTACCACATGATATACAAATAGGATCTGAAGCATTACAATCTGTTCTTCATATGTATCAACATTAACAAGTTTATACAATTATCTACCACAAGGTTAAACAAGACATATGGTAGCTTACATGTGAAACAAATTCAAATTCAAAATGACGAACATCTTTTCCACAGTTTGATCTGGTCAAACAAAGATTCTTTACCTGCATGATCAGAGCCAAATAAATTGAGGCATGCAACAGAAACAGATCACTCAACAGTAGATAAGTATTCAGGGAAGTTTGTTCTTGACAAATATAGACTTAGAAGTTAGAACACACACTGAGTAAATCAAGTCTACAAATTTCCTACAATTTTAGGATCAATTAATTTCATTTTAATAGATTTAAATTACAGGTAAATGTTAACTATAAAATGGCATACCTACAAATATTTGTTTTATCTAAAATTCTGTATGCACGACCATAAAGTATTCAAGATAATATTATATAATTCAATTGTTAGATTTGTTAAATTCACATTCTCTAAAAAGTTAGCAAGTGGAGTAAGTGTCCAAGACCTAATCCTAGAATCAATGGGTCCTTTCACACACGCACAAAAAGCTTATACATAGTTTTCTAGATTGAAACAAAGATAACATTTCCTTTGTAACTTGTAATGGACATAAATCACTAGAATATTAAATATCAAATGCATTATTATATACTATAAAAGAGATGATGAGTTGATCTATTTACTATACAGAGTTTTAATGGACAATACACAGCACCCCGATTATTGATAACTGTTACTGGACACTGATGATCAGCATAATGGGCATATTCTAATAAATATTGCTTACAACTACTAATGATAGAGTGTCTTATCCAATACCATCTTAAGAAAGCAGCCAGGCCTACTTCTGTCAGAAGATGATTTTCCAGGGTGCATAATCGAGCACTCCCAATTTGCATATTAAGACATGTTAAATCTGAAACAATCACATGTTATTCTAGTAAATAATAATAATCAGTCGTATCAACAACGATGATCATAATGTGTAACTCAATCAAATAATTACAGCTACAACTCAACCAAAGTGAGCCATGCATAGTATTGGGAACACCAAACCAAAATTTCCACTACAGCTATAATGTGTTTGCCCAAATGTGACAGACTAAATCAAAATGCTCTTGGAAGTTTAAGCATCAACAACTTTAAACACTTCACCATAAGCAATTCAAACACAACTTATATCCCATATCCAATAACATGTCAAAGATTCCAGAAAATGGCTAAGTAATGAAATAATCTTTGGCTTCAACCAATTTGGGACTAGTTCGTTACTTAATATCATAAAATAATTGCTTTGGAAATTGGAAACATTGCAAGTCAACCAAGAACTTAACTAGTTTGGGATACCCGCGGCACTAGAAAAATGTGACTTGTCATTTGCAATGTTGTGATACTTGATCTGGACTTGGGGTTGATCAATCAGTACTGTATCTTGAATCACAACATCAGGACCATTTGGTAAGAATTCTGGTTTAATCATGTTTAACATTCTCCACAAAGAAGACAGCCAAGGATCCAGAGAAGCTTCGTAGCTGCAAATAATTATACCATCTTTAGTCACTTGAAAGAGAATTTGTATATACAACGAAGAGGAAAATATTATTTTTTATTAAAAATATAAGAATGTAATGTGTTAAGAAAATATATTTTCTACTAAAGGAACTAAGGAAGAATTAACCAAAGAACAGGAGAAGTATTCTCATGTTTGAATGAATATCAATAATTAAAATAAAAAAGAATTGAACACTCAATTAGTGCATTCTAGATAGATGAATCAGTAATCCAATAACATAATGCTTTCATACTTCACAAGCATAAAGGTGTATGTTTGAACTATATCAAGTAAAACTATCTTAATTGACAGCATAATCCGTAACCATACCCTGAAGGGTGTTGATCATCTCCCAAGCCTCTTTCTACAATAGCTGTTCCTCCGAGGTCCATTAATCTTTTGTCTAGCTTCTTCGCAACAAACTGTAACAATTCACATGTAAGGTTTTATCCAAAATATCTGCCAAGACAGTAAAAATCACTTTGATCAAAATTGTAGAGTAACTAGATCAGTTTCATATTGTCCAGTGCCTACTTCGCCCACATTCTCACAATGTTTCAGCACCAAACAAAGTCATTAATCAATGCAGCACTCCTGAATGTTACAATACTTCATCTAAGATCTAACAAATAAAACACAACACAAACGTGCAAGAATAAATATTTTACATTGTACTTCTGATAACTAGAATCACCCAAGCCGAAAACCGCATAGAGAACTCCATTAAGCCAACGCTGGCCTAGGTTTCTCTGAAGAATCTCCAAAATACCTGCACAGGCAAAAGACATTTTTACACAGTATATAAAGACCCTCCTTTTAAGTAAGTTAGTTACCTTCATGGAATCGGGTGTATCACCCTGGCCTGTGGTAGAAACCACAAAAATGACAGCCTCCTCCTGCGGTAACAAACTCTGTGTAGAAACGAAGCAAGCAAGCCATGAGCAAAAAAAAAAAAACTTTGGAGTTGAAAAGAATTACGAGCCTATTTGGATATAAGACTAGAAGTGTTTTTAAAAGCATTTCTACTGGAAAAAGGTCTATATTTTCAGTAGAAATGCTTTCTAGAAAAGCTCTCAAAAGTGTATCCAAACAGAAACTACATACAGGATGATATTGATGAAGAGAGAGAAGGTTGACGGGGCAGGCTCTCCGTTCAGCTTGGCGAGAAAGACGTTCAGCTGCGTCCAATGCATTGCCGCTCTGAAAGGCGTAAAGTATGAGCAGTTGTTTACGCATAACGCTGCCCACCGCCGCCTCTGAATTAGAGCTACCCATCTCTTCACTTCAGATATGTTTTATTATTTTTATATTTTAAATAAGTATGATAGGTTTAAGCCCTTTATTCTTCCATTAGAACAAAATAAATATACTAGATCAAATTTCAGACTAAAATCACGGCAAAAAAATTTAAAAATTGCAATTTTAAAACAAAAATACGAATATACTGTAATTGTAAAGCTATTTACCAATCTATGGTAAGCAGTGGCGCCCCAAGGAGACGCGGCCAGTGACGCCTGCACAGAACGGGACCAGACACACCCATGGAGGGCGCAACAGCAGCCTGGTGGCACCTACAAGAGGCGTGACAGGGGTGGTAGTGGCGCCTACCCCAGGCGCGACCTTGCAGACATATATACTGCGCGTCATCGAGCAGATAATGCAAAACCAAACATGCAGAAAAGTAAGCTTGCAGAATGACACTTATGATGGAGCACCAAGATATGAGGCAAGTCGTAAAATATCACTAAATATTCCACCAGCTGTGACTTGAGCACCAGCTCCTGGCCCACGAACTATCAGAGGCTGATCCTTATACCTTCGTGTTGTAAATGCAATAATGTTATCTGACCCAGCAATTGCGCAAACGGATGATCCTTCTTGTATCTTCGCAGCTCTACCATTCCTTTTTTATTAGTCACGTCCACCACGCCAACGTATCTCAAGACCTTCAGAGTGCAAATATAACAATCTCAGTTGTGTGTGGCTGGTTCAACATATCATGGCTATGCAATTCGAGAATCGAAGTTTGTATTTACATTTTCTGAAATGGCTGGTTCAACCATCAAGATTCTTAGCATAGTTTTTGTTCCTTGTCCTCATTTCTTAAGATACTGGTTTCTTCTATTGTATGAAACATAAAATTTGTATAAATTATTGTTTGTAATTTTTCCTTGAAACATAGTTTTGTTTTGTTAATTCCTTTTTGTCAATTTTTTTTAACTCTTGTCATTTTTTTTCTACTTCCAATACAATAACTTGCGTTGGTAGCTTTAGTTTGAAATCAATACTATGGCCTCTCAAACGAAAAGTAAACTAAGCTTAGAATATTTATAATGTATAGTTATTTATTATAATTTTGTGGATTTTACAATTTTATATAGATTTAAGTATTTTAAACAAAAATTTATTTTAATGATAAGATTGTTAAAGCGAACATTTAAATTAATTTTATGAAGGTTATTATACTTAAAAATATGTTATTTATAATATAATATTATTAAACAATATTACTTATATAAACAACAATGGTTTATATAAGTAATTCCAAGTCATATGTTTCCGTTAAAAAAAATTAAATAATTTTACTTAAGATTAAATAACTCATAAATATTCTCATTGAAAATACTCTCAATCAAACAATTGAATTTGCTCCTAAAAAGAAAAGAAAAACAAGTGAATCATTGAAAATATATAATTTATGGTCATTAGTAAAAAAATTAATGACTTCCAATCAAAATTTGAACAACTCTAAAAACTTATTGCCGGGAAAATGAATACGGCATCTGCAATATAAGCTCCAGCAACAACTTGTCGCGCCTTATATATGCGTGCAAGCTGCAAGCTTACTTTTCTGCATGTTTGGTTTTGCATCCTCTGCTCCATGATGCCTGCAAGGTCGCGCCTGGGGTAGGCGCCACTACCACCCCTGTTAGGCCTTCTGTAGGCGCCACCAGGCTGCTGTTGCGCCCTCCATTAATATTGATGTGTCTAGTGGTCCCGTTCTGTACAGGCGCCACTGGACGCGTTTCCTTGGAGCGCCACTTCTTGTCATAGATTAGTAAATAGCTTTATAATTATATTATATTCATATTTTTGTTTTAAAATTGCAATTTTTAAATTTTTTTGCCCTAGAATCACATATCAAAAAGTAAAGAGACATAAATAAAAATGCAATTAAGTCTCATATTTATGATAAAATTCATTGTCTCTAAGGTTAGGGTCTGTCTGTTTGAGTAAAAAGAAAAAAAACTACAATAATAAAATCACGTGAAACTTATATTTTATATTCTATTTCAATTCAAAATTTTGTCTCTATACATTTTTATTTATTTTTTTACTCTACCGAATGAACCTTTAAACTATCTAAAAATTTAATTTTAGTTTTCATAAAAATTTAATATATTCAGACTTTATATTTTAATAGAAATGCACATTTTTTATTTTTTATAAGAGATTAAAATCACATTTTTTATTTTTTATAAATATAAAAATTCAAAATAACAACTAAAAACTAAAATTTACAGAAATTAAAATTAAAATTCGTTAATTTAGAAAGATTATAAATATATTTAAGTTTATTAAGAATTACAACTAATAGCATTTCATCGGTTATATTCCATAACAAATTATGAAAGGGAGTTGAATATCATATATAAATTATATTCGAAATAGTTTGAAAATTCAAACCTCATACAGTAACAATATAAGTTGAACATCGAAGGTGAGGTATAAATATTGGTTTTGCTAATTATTATTCTTATAGATTATAGAAAAACATTTGATACGAATTATTTAACAAATTGGAATTCAATTTCAACAGTTTTTTCTTCTTCCATTTGAACTGATTCCAATTATTGTTTTTTGCTGCTTTCGCAGGTTGATTATTACTCACCAATAAGAATATAAATAAAAACAATTTTCTATATCTAATCCGAAAGACCTGGATTGAATATCTCAAAAACTTAAAGGCAAAAAAAATTAAAATATTATTTTTTTAAAAAAATTACAAATTTATAGTCGTTTTGAACCAATTTACCAAAAGACCTGAGCAACTAGTCACGCTCCACACAGGCACGACTTTGCACCTTCAACCTGCTCGTGAACAATTCAGTTCAACGGGTTTTAATTTTTAATATATATATAATAAAATTTATATTATTATTACGGGTTCACATATCGTGTCAACGTGTCAACGAATCTATAAATCTAAACCCATGACCCAACCTGTACATGAACGATTTTGATCGTTTCGATTTGGTTTTGACCCAAATACATAAATGACTAAACCAATCTGTTTGGATCAATTCGGATCAGTTCGAATTTATGGATGACTCGTACCCGTGAACATTAGGCATGGCAGCGGGACACGAACCCGTTGGTACCCTCCCGAATCCGTCCCAATTTTAACTGGAAAAAATCGAGCTTATCGGATTCGAGTTCGAGTTTTAGTTTTTCCCAAAAGCCAAAAGTGGGGGTGAGTGCAGGTATAGGATTACCGATACCCATCCCGCCCCCACCCCCGCCCCGTAATAAATAATATTAAAAAAGAAAAATATATTATTTTATAATTTTTTAATTGAATTGATTGATTTTATTTTGTAATTTTTAAATTATGATCTCATATTTTAAATGTAGTTTTGTTATTGTTTTTTGTTACGTAATTAGCATTTTCGTTCGATTTTTTCAATAAAAAAAGTTATATTATTTTTAATTTTTTTAAAATTTAATCAAATAGCGGGGGCGGGGAAAACCCGACCCCAGCGTGGGTGGGGGTGGAGATGGGTTTTAAAACCCGACGGGGATCGGGGGCGGGGAGCGGATTTTGAGTCGAAGGCGGGGAATGCAATGCCCGCCCCCACCCCGCCCAGTTGCCATGCCTAGTGAACACCCTTACCTATCCATTTTTGTCATCTTTACATATAAAAAATTAGTCGCATAATTTTCTGTTATATGGAATATTGTTTTCAGGAAGAAGAAAATTGTTTAAAATCAGTAATTACTTTTGTAAAGTCAATATTTATAAATAACTATTTATTAGAAATTAGATATTGGAATATTAATAGCAGAGGATGAAACCCCTTATAAGTTTCTGGATCGTTGAGCATTCAACATGGATGCTTAGATTATTAATTTGCATGTTTAAATCTTAATTCAAAAATATAAATTGAATGTGTTTGAGAAATTTCTAAAAATTGTATATTTAGATTTTGTGAGAACTAAAAATATATAATTCTAAAAATATTTTAATATTTATAATGATAAAAAATATATTTTAATCTTGAATTTTTTAAGTCTTTTTTAATAGCATGAGTCATGGTAAATCCTAATTAATAATTTTCTTGAAAAAAAATGAAATGATAACACTTAAGCAAAAATTCTCACGTACTACTTGCATCCCAAATTTCAAATCATAAATTTCCATAGTTCAACATTGCACCAATTTGGGTTTGCAATTTGGTAGAATTTTAGTAAAAAATTAAGGTGAAGAAAAGGCATTTGATCTAGGGTTTTGCAGAAACAAGAAGGGCAACCTCTCTTTTTGCTTATGTGGAAGGCACAATTCGACTGGATCTAGTTCGTGGGAAATCGTACGTCTTAGGTTTTTGTTAGAAGAGTTTATAAAAATTTATTTGAACTTGTTTTGTGTTATTGGTGTCTGCAAGAACTTATAAAATTTGAGTACGTTTAAACTTCTTTGTTAAAAATATCTTTTTAATAATATCTTTTTAATAAAATAAGAATTTTCTGTGTGTTTTTTAAAAAATATTTTTGCTTCAAAGAATAGTTTTTTTTTATTAATTTTTAAAATAAATCTTATTTATTTCTTTAAAAAATCACTTTAAAAAACACTTTTTAGAAATACTCTTTTTAATTTTAAACAAACAGTTAGTCCATAAGTTATTTTTAGCTTATTTTCATAAGCTCCTCGAGATAGCTTATGCGGGTTTATGAAAAAAAGCCCACCTTTGAATCCTGTATTGGAGCTAAAGATATAAATGTACGTAATTTTATTTATTTTTTCCTCAAATTAAATTTTTTGTTTTTTGTTTTTTTCTTTCAAATTAAGATAAATATTAACTTATACACAAAAGAAATTATAGTTATTCGTTGCTAGTAAATTTGTTTTTTATTTATTATTTTATATATTTCCTTCTGAAATGATATGCAGTGGTGGAATATTTATATTGATATACTATTTTTATATACTTATATTCATTTTATACATTTGAATGATTTAATTTATAATAAAATTTTATGATGTATATGATTTTAATTTTCACACCTTAATTTATATTTGAACAAAATACACAAACAAGTTTTTAAGTGTTAACATATTATACACATATCCCCTCCATATTTAACCCTTATACAAGCATCCATTATTTTGAGATTTCAATTATCCCTTCTCCAATAACCGTGTAAATTTCATTTACCTAAAATAGTCACATGGTCCTTTAAGATAATTTTTATAACAAAAATACTCATGTCTTCTCCTCACCAACAATATCATACTTACACAACTTTTAGATCCCTTTCATTTCGACATATATTTTCTCGAAGTGTTACATGTCAACTAACTTTTACTTAGTTCTTCCTCGAATCACATCATATTAGGAGAGATGTTTGCTCTAATACCATGTGTAATGTCCCTAAACCCTTCACAAATAACCATTTTTGAAACATTGACAACCTAGTTCATATACTACTTGTAATGTTCAATTATTTTTAAGATTGTTAATTGTCTCGTCAAACTAATAACACAAAACAGTAGCCAATAACTAAAACAATAGCCAATAACATGAAAGTGGATAGGTAGGGGTGTTCACGGGTACGAGTCATCCGTAAACCCGAACTGATTCGAATTGATCCGAACAGTTTGAGTTGGATCATTTATGTATTTGAGTCAAAACCAAACCGAACCGATCAAAATCGTTCATGTACGGGGTTGGATCACAGGTTTAGATTTATAGATTCGTTGACCTGATCCGTGTACTCATAATAATAATATAAATTTTATTATATATATATATATGTATATATTAAAAATTAAAACTCGCTGAACCGAACCAAACCGTTTATGAACATGTTGAAGGTGCAAAGTCACACCCATGTGGGACACGACTAATTGTTATAGATTGGTAAATTGGTTCAAAACGACTATAAATTCGTAATTTAAAAAAAAAAACAATATTTTAATTTTTTTTGCCAAAACTTAATTTTCTTTATGTACTTTTGTGGTAGACTTATTATGTACTTTCATTTAGGCTAAAAATATATTTGTAACATTAAATGATACACCTTCTAATGAAAATGTTTCAACTTTAATTCTTTCTGACTTGTAAGAAAAACCTTTTGCTTATTATTACAAATGTATAGTTATATGTAATTTCCAACAAATACATCCTTTAGAACAATGGATAACATTTAACTATACATATAGAGTTTTTATTTATTTATTAAGTACCCGATGAAGCATTGAATAGAACTTATATATTTTTTATTTATAAAATACTCTTTTTTTTCAAATGCTACAAGTATTTTTACTTTCCACGTTATAATAAATACTTTATTTATTTATTTTACTTCTCATTATAGACACACATACAAAACAGATGACCCCTAAATATTTTTTTTTTAAAAAAATAGATGCTATAAATATATATATATATATATATATATATATATATATTTGAATTGAAAAAATGGCTCTACTGGATGATACATTTGTACAATGCTTCAAATTTAGGTATTTTCCCGCGGTTTTTCATGCTAGGAAGTAATAATCAATATGTCTTGTGCCCTACAATTAACTTACTCTTTATGGTCTTCAGCAAATAGTTCTGATTTTTTTGTACTATTATGTACACTCTCTATTGGACTTTCAGACATTTCTAGCTGCCGGTGATGACTCTCATTTTCATTAACACTGTCCTTCTCAGCTTCTTCATCACACCTGTTATGCTGTTCACTATTACCTGGTTCAGAAAACCCCTGTTGAAGTGTCAGAGAATCTGACACTACTTCCTCTTCAATTGATCCTTCAGCTTCTACCTCACATTTCTGATCACAAGAAATTAGTTCATTTCCTGGAATTGATGTCCCCTCTTCTTGAAGCCCTGAATTTTGCAATTTTTTCTCCATCTCAGCTTCTACCTCAGGCTTTTGATCACAAGAAACTCGTTCATTTCCTGGGATTGATGCCTCCTCTTCATGAAGCCCCGACTTTTGCATTTTTTCCTCCATCTCGGCTTCTACCTCAGGCTTTTGATCACAAGAAACTCGTTCATTTCCTGGGATTGATGTCCCCTCTTCTTGAAGCCCCAAGTTTTTTTCCTCCATCTCAACTTCTACCTCAGGCTTTTGATCACAAGACACTCGTTCATTTCCTGGGATTGATGCCGCCTCTCCTTGAAGCCCCGAGTTTTGCAAATTTTCCTCCATCTTAGCCTCTACCTCAGGCTTCTCATCACAAGAAACTAGTTCACTTTCTGGGATTGATGTCTCCTTTTCTTGAAGCACCGAGGTTTGCAATTTTTCCTCCATCTCTTGATTCTCATTATCATGTGGCTTGTTAGCACTAGGATAAGTTTGATCATGTTTCTCTTTGACAACCTCCAGACATTCATCACCTTTCAGCTCCTTTTCATTATTGATGGATTTGGAAATAGAACAATCTTGAAACTCAACACCTCCAATAGAACTTTCTATTTCTGATGACATTTTAACTGTGCTAGGATACTTGCCCTCAGCTACATGCTCTGTTTTTGAATCCTCTTCATCCTCACTTTTAGAGACAGGAAACGACTGAAATGCATCCCAATCATCTTCACTGAACTCATCTTCTTCCTTGTCATTTTCATCTGTCTGCATCACAGCAGCAGATGATGGTACGGTATGTTTCTCTTCAGTTCCTTCGGATGGCTTCAGCATTTTTATGTCCAAAACTGGTACTTTTATATCTGTTGGATTTTTATCATGAGTTACAGAAGCTCGGATTACATCCTGCACGTAGATTATAATTCGAAATTAGTGGGAGGATATTATTTCAATGGACAAAAAAAGAAATTTACCATTTCAAAAAATATAATCTGCATCAGGGTCTTTCAGATGGTCAATTAGTAATTGTAGAAAATCGCAAGAGCATATGCTAATTGAGCAAAATAAATGCCAATAATCTGTTCACCAACACATCCATCAGTAACATAGAAGTACCTGAAGTTGCTGGCGGTGAAGAGGAGGCATTGATAGTAAAACATCCTTGAAATGAATGGCTGATGAAGGAATTTGAGCAAGGCGAGAAACAAGTTTAACAGCTGTGCTTCTTAAATCATTGACTTCCTGTGATTTGTTCGCATGATCAAAAGAATGTATAAAAATAAAGAAAAGCTAACTTCAGCAACAGAAAATCCCAGTTCATATTACCTGAGAGAACCCATCTTCTGTTGACAAGAAAATCATGACAATGGCTTCCAGAAGTAGGTTCATAAAGCTTCTCTGGCAGTCATTACCTTTTGACAAGGTTTGTAACAGCACCAGGAGACTCAAGCATTCACTAGCAATGGTTACCGATTCTCTTGTTATAGTATTCTGTTATCAATACAAATATAGAATCCTTTAGCTACACAGTGAATTGCAAAGTTCACTATTAACATGAACTGATGACAGTATTAATTGCACTAAGGGAAAACCATATGCAAGCGTTGCCTATACCTTCAACATTTTTTGGATCAAAGTGAAAATATCAGCAATTAGCTCCCCAACAAGAAACATTATATAAGAGTTATCTTCTGTATTTACACCTCTTTGAATCCTGGCTTTAAGAAATTGCAAACCTATTACTTGAACCTGTTAAGAAGAAAGTTCTGTCATTTGTATTTCTTTCTGGGTATCATTCATGGCGTGTGTGACATTTCTTACATACTCATTTACCTGCATATTTGAATCACTAAGTACAGTATGAATACATCGAATGCAATATCTCACTGCACCAACACAGATGGAGTTCCTTGTTTCACAATCTTCGGCATATTTACTTTCAAGAGCTAGTTTAGAAATGGAAATAATTTGTTCAAGAGAAAACGCAAGCTTTGTGTGTATTAGCCTGCCTTGGTTGAAACTTTTAACCTCCTGCAAATGAAATCCCTCAATGCAATCCTTAGTCAGAGCAGCAACTACACTCAGACAAGTTCCAAACATATCTCTTAGAGGGAGAATGCTATCATCAGGCTCAGCCTCATCTACAAAACAAAGTTGGGTAAAAGATTCATCAGTTGTGCTGTTGAACGAATCAATGTTGATTCTTATCACCTATATTGAATAGCTTGTTGCCGAGATCCAGCTCTTGAAACTCGAGGGACTCAAATCATTTTCGTGACAAAGATTGTAACATTTTTTCCATTAAACTAAAACTAGTAAAACTGCATGAGCAAACAATGAGGATATACATGTCAAATATTGACATTCACACTAGTGATTCACATGGAGGCATGCATGAATATGGACCAAATTCACCAAACTAGCTCCAAATAAATTGGCTTACCATCAATGATTCTCTTTAATAAAGGACTTGTACAGTTAACCATGTCAATGGTTTCTGATAAGCACACCTCAGTTGAAGCCTCCCTAATGCACTTGTAGCCAAGTAAAACTAATGCCAGGACCACTGATTTGGGATTCTTATGCATCTATAATAATCATAAGAACAAATCATCAATGAAGATCATTGTTTACAACAAAATGAAAAGACCAATTTGCAATAAAATATTGCATAAGTACTTCCATAAATTCATAATTGTAGATGTTTGACAAAAAGACAATGGCAAAGACAGAAATAAGTTATCCAGTATCATAGGCAACAGACACACCTTGGTCTCAATACGATTAATGACTGCCTTTGTTGTGCTACACAGTGTTTGTATCACATTTACTTCAGAGTTTGGATGAGTAACTGAAATTGTGTCGGTACTATACAACAGATATACAGGAACTCTTTAGCATAATATATATATCCAATGCAAAATGTCCATCAAATAATTGACACTGCATTAAATCATCAGTCACTTGAAATTAAATACCTCCGAAACACTCTAAAAAAGTAGTCCAAACAAAGTTCGATTGTTATCAAAGCAAAATTTTCACTATTGAAAATTTCTTGTGGGCAATTCTGTGCAACCTGTAGGGAAAAAATTGAAACTTGAACTTCACATGTCTCAAAAAAATTGAACGGAGCAGCATAAAGCTTACTAAACTACCAATGAGAACCTATTAGGGTTATCATGAACCATAAATTTACAAAAAGGAGAAAAATAGAATGCAGAGTCACAATCCTTAAATCAGTTTATGTAATGTCTACCTGTGATAAAATGGATATCGCAAGACTAGTCCAAGAATTATCCATGTATGTGGAATATGAAAGAATCTGCATCCATTAAACACAATAAGAAATGTAAGAATAGTCTTTATTTATGTCCATTCCATATAATATGCATTCAAGCATACGATCATAGGAATTATTATGAATGTAAACATGCAGAACTCTTCCACACTCCACTCTCTTTAGACACTGTAGTGGATTACCACTGATATATTAACATAGTGCAGATTCGTCATCAATTATTTCTTCCTTTAAATAGTCAAACATTCTACTCCAAACCAGCAAAGACAAAAAAAAACATCACTAATTTATATAGGATGGCAGTAGATTTATATCTAGGACTGCCAGTAGATTTGAAATAGTTATTTCTCAAAATTCAATGTTATGCATGAGGCTCTAATTAAGATGTTGCAGTTCCAAATGTTTACTAACTGTATTGTTTATAAGGAAGAGAACTGAAGAAGCTAATATTTCAGAAGGACTAGTTTATTACGAATATCTAGTGTGCATATCAATCATGTTTGCAAATTCTGTGTCAAGGACCATCTCTCCTAAAACTTAGGTGATTGGGTGGTGGTACAAGAATGATTTTACGCACCCCTTCATGCAAGAGCTCTTAAGAATGGACAATGTATAGGCTGACTTTAACGTATGAAAACCGCAAAGGATCTAGCTACTGACCACTTAGGTGGAGGCACATGAATGGTTGGTTTTAGGTCTCACACTATCCAATGTAATAATTCACTTAGGCTCAGATAATCCTATTAGGAAGTTCCACATCGCCTGCCTCAATTCTCGGGGTGCAACATA
Source organism: Glycine tomentella (assembly GCA_007407185.1). Lineage (NCBI taxonomy): Eukaryota > Viridiplantae > Streptophyta > Magnoliopsida > Fabales > Fabaceae > Glycine > Glycine tomentella. The sequence goes on from PYAF01001986.1 coordinate 2,230,077, forward strand.
TTATCTGTTGGACAACTTCACTTAGTGCCAATTGGTTTTAAGTTGAAACCTAATATGGTATCAGAGCCTATAGCACATCTTGGTTCTTGCCTATTCCAGCCTTTTCTGGCAGGCATCTGTGGAGGGGGGGGGGGGGGTAGGAAGTCCCACATCGCCTACCTCAATTCTCGGGGTGCAGCGTAGTATTTGATGGACAACTTCACTTAGTGCCAATTGGTTTTAAGTTGAAATCTAACAAATCCCTTCTGTATGGAGTTGATGAATTTACTAAATGAGGAATATGCATTCATGTCTAAGTGAAACTAAATGGATAGATACAAGTAAATGTCATTTAAGGTAAAATCTATAATCTTAATAGGACATGATTTAGAAGACTATCCACTAAAAACATTAAAATCTTGTTTTGGAGTTGTATGTCAAAGAATCCTTAAGATATAACACCCACCTGCAGCAGTTCTTTGCAAATATCCGTGGTAAGTAACCTGGCTCCAAAAAATCTTTCAGTCAAAAGAAATTGAAACATAGGTAGTACAATTTCATATAATTTCAAGCCTGAGGGTTTCACTTCATTACTTGGCAAGTTCCCACCATGCTTGGCATTAACAAAAGCCAGCTGTATAATTGGTCTGCAAATGATAGGGTGTTGTGACTGAAACAGACCAAGAAGAGAAAAGCCCCACAGGAATTTAAAATCTTCACACTTCAATTCAACCATGCTATATTGAGATGTAGTGGCAGTATGTTTTTGGGTGTTTTCAACTGAGGCTTCATTTCCCTCAGAATTCACAGGAACTGCATCAAGTGCAAGTGCTTGCAAAATTACAGGCCAAGATTCATCTAAGCATGGACGCAATTTTGAAGATACAATAGGTGATTGCAATCCATCAAGGAACAGATTCCACTACAAGAAAGGAGCAACTAGAATGAGAAGGCAACCATAAAGATATTAACAGTCTCATGTTGATCCAGGTTTCATCTCCCAGATGAAATTATGCAGTCATTAATATTTGGTAAGTTCAAATTCAGGCATACCTTCCTCTTTGGGGTCAGGCATAAGCATATATAACTATAATCCTTCAATGTATGGATCCAGTACTTCCCCAGAATACTTGAGCTTTTTTGGAACAATGGTAATAATGCCAGGTACTTATCTGGAATTCCATCTTGGTGCTTCCTCATCGATGCATATATATAACACTTTAGAGAAGCATGAGCAGCCAGAAGTCTTATTTTGATCTAAAATATAAATCATAAATAAGACAAAAGATCTAGATATATAAATATATGAAAAATTAACATGTACATAATAACAATTAGAGTCTCATGCCTTGCTTGTGACCCATTCTGCAAATGACGGATAATAAATGTCCTCAAAGTCATTCAATGGGCGTGAAATTAATGAGAATATGCGCTTGACCACCGCTTGATCACCACTGATGATTCCACTTGTAAGTATCTGAAATTTTCACATACTACTTGGTTAAATTGTATTTAATCACATACTTGAGGAACTTCAGACATATATTTCCAACTTCCAAAGAATTAACTTAAGATATGTTCAAGGAAGCCCACAATTGGATTTACAGAAGTAATTTTGGGGGATCTCTAAAAAAGTAAATAAATCAATTTCAAAGATAAAAAAGGAAATGAGGAGAAAGATGAAGCCTGCTACCTTGGTAGCCAAGTGCAAGCCTGCCTCCAATAAGCTAGGACTAGAAGATGTGTCCAAGGTAGTACGAACTGCAGATACTAGTTGGGCCTATATTTAGTAAAGTTTCAGTTATTCCAAGTGAATCACAAAATTTATAATCTACTTAACCATAAAAACAACACCCATTATATGGGACCACTTAACAAAAAGGTATGTGAATTAATTAAATGATCTCTCCCTTAGTTGACAAGAAATGAAGTCTTGGCGTGGAAAACAATCTGGCACATCTTGTCAAATACCTGATACTGTTCCAGCAGAAGATGCCCAGGAAGTTCGGGGTCAGCTGCTTTTTCAAACTGTTAATCCAAATTCACATACAAGAACAAATTAATTAAACTTGACCAGTAGGGAGATGATAAGATTAAGATAAACCATGTAATACACAGACAACATAAAATTAAGCAGAAAATAAACATTGATTAGTATATTCCAACACGAACTCCAGATAATTAATAAAAGTGATAGAGCTCTTCAACACTTTTTTTTTTTTATCAGCAAAAATAGAATATATATATATATATATATATATAAAAACACAGTACAAGGAGTACTGGTGGAGTTACAGAAAAGCGGAATCAAAAGAGAACTTTGAAGGCTTTATAGGAAAGCCTACGAAGGTCTCTCAGAGAACGCAAAAAAAGGGAGAGAACAGAACATAAAACAATAGAAATAGCCCCCCCTAAGATACAAAACAATGCCTCAAATTAGTAGACCAAAAATGGAAAGGAGTGTCAAAGCCGTCCTCTAGAATCCTTAACCAAGACCAGCAGAAGAAGCTCTTCAACACTTAGTTGAACATTTTATTTGTAACATAAAGTAAATTATCCCCAACTGTTTAGACAAAAGAAAGTATGTGTCTGTTAGTATTTTAGAGTGTATCTCAGCTCTTTCTCAGCTCTCTCTGAATCTCTTTTGTTGTATATCTCAACTGCTAGCGCTCCAGCTGTTGCCAGCTGTGTGATTATAAGTTATAAACTGTTGTATCTGTCATAGTTAGTTTCTCATAACAGCTGGCTATTCTGTCTATATATACTTAAGTGCTACTGATCTGTAAACAGATTGTATTGAATACAAAACTTATCTCAGAAACACTAAATTTTCTATTACTATCTCTTGCTTTCACTTCTCACCTATACCAAAATCTTGTAGTCAGTGTGTTGATAAAAGATCTGAAGAAATAAAGATTTCAAAGAAAATAGGTGGACAAGATATCATCAAAGGCAAATGAGAAACATAGAAAGGATAAAATAAGTATTCAACACAATAAGGCTCTCCCATGCCTTTGCATATTTATTACAGAGGCCCACTTAAAGATATCGTGGGCTGCACACCAAAGATATATCAAAAACTTATATTAGAAAGTGAAATTAATTTGTGAAGATACAGGCATTTCATTCAAACCAAATAGTAAACTATAACAGAGTATCATAGTTACCAGACTACCCTAAAGCCTCTCCCATTGTTCTACCACATACCCCGAAGCTAATAACAAGATGCTCTTACAGAAAAAAGAAGATAAAAGAATAAAAAGAAAGAAAAAAAAATGTTAATTAGATCCAAAAAAAGACTTTAAAAAATTGCGTTGTTATAAAAAAAAAATGTTAATTAGATCCATGAAAAGGCATTCAAGTTGCAAAGCCATCATATTTCACAGCGTACATATTACCTTGTCCACAATAGTGCCAAGAAGACCGACACCTACTGGCTGCATGGTCTCAAACTGAATTGTGCTAATCTGATATGGGGAAAATGAGAGGGGAGGACATGATTGATTTTTAATTTATCTTGAATATTCAATACAAGTGCAAAAGGTAAGTCATAGCTAAGCAGTACCTGATAAGCAAGTGATATTAACTCTTGCAAGTGGATAACTAACCAGTCACCAGTGGCCTGCCCACTTGCAAGTTCTTTCCTTGCCAAATATAGATCAAAATGTGCAGGATGACTTCCAACAGCATCTGGTAGATGGCTCAAGCATCTGCAATAACATTAATTATTCAAATAACAAACCATAGTAAAGATAGACTGAAATTGGATTTTAATCGGAAAAAAGATCAGCCTAAAAATATAAATCATGCCATAATTTCAAGATTAATTCTTTACTAAAGGATGATGATATCTTTCGCATTAGATACATTAACATTAACAAGAGATGACAGAATCCTTTCTTAAATTTGAAATAGGGTAAATTTATCATTGTCAGAAACATGTAAGTTCAATATATTCATATAAAAATTTAAATTACATAGTTGAGAAATACATACTCTGCGGCAAAAAGTCTGGTCTTATATCTGAGGTACTTCTCCCTATTAGTGGAACCAATGGAAGCTTGAAACTTGTGACTCTGTACACTGTTGGAGCCAGAAACCATATTTTCATCATCCTCAAGGTTCAACCTTGAATCACCATCTGGGTTATCATTTTCCGCAATATTATTATTTTCAGTGTTCCTCATTGATGTTGCAAGGACCTGTAATAATCTCATCATACCATTGTTGAAGGGTATTGTAAAGTGTCAAAGAAAGTATTTTTTGATCCAAAAATAACTTTTTAACATATCATCAAAGCAGTACCATCCATTGTGACCTGAACCCATCACAATCATATGATGCTGTTTTCTATCCCTTTTGCTCACTGACAGTTTAGTAGCCAAAGTAGACTGTCATTTGAGCTTGCTTTGTGATTTGGTAGTAATTTCTAAAATGCATCCATGAGTCACTATGTTACTGGCTATACATAGTCTATTTTCTCATTGTAAATAAGAGAACTGTATGGGGATGAATCACTTTAGGCCATGATAGTGTATATGCTGTATAGGTCATACTGTAGGTAGTATAGACCTGCTAGTAGCTTAGAGCTACTTCACAGTTAGTTATGACAGGTTTTGAGTTAGTTGGCAACAGCTGCCAGTCAGTTAGAGCTAGGACTCTAACTCTGTACTCTATAAATAATACCTTTTCTGTAACTCAAATCATAATAATGAAATACTTCAGATTACTCTCATCTCTCTTTCTAAATTCTCTGAACTTCTACAGATCATAAGCATTTTCACACGATAAGAATCTACCTCAATCCTTCTCGTTCTCCTTGTTTTAAAAGCTGTCAGAAAGTGGGTTAGGCCTAACTTAACCCTACAAAACCAGCTTGTAAGGTTAGATTGCTCCCCACTTATATCGTTTATCTTGGCACTATCTTTAGTTGCTGTGGGACTTCAACATGTCCCGTTTTGTCCACAGCTACCTGTCATGTAGGACTTTCAACACACCCCCTCTATCTAGGGGTGACCACAATTTAGGTGGCCTTTTCCAACACAAGCCAAAACCCTGCCTCCCACCTCACACACACACACAGAAAAAAATTTCTTAGATGCCTAAGTCTCTATGTCTGAAATAGCTTACCACTTTGCGACATACTGATATCCAATGTGAAGGACATGAAGAGCAAGATGCACAGAGTAATCGCATAATTGTGGTTCTGACTAGGTTACCAATTCTGCACAAATGAAAGGAGCAAGAACTCAGCAGTCTAAATACCAATAACAATGGTTGGCTGCCAATATAAATGTAAATTATAGCTATGGTTGACCATGGCCAATGCCATCATCCACCTTTTCCCTCTAAAAATAAATTCATTAAACCACCCCCTCTCCCCACCCATTCCCCCTCAATAAAATAAAACAAAATTGTGAAACCTGAGGGAGAGCGAACAAACATTCTTATCAGAAAACAAATATGAATATAAACATATCCTTTGAAGATTGAAACATTTAAGACAAACCAAAGGCAACAAAGGAAGACAAACAAAGAAGAAAGGCAAGAATAATTATCGACTCAGATTTAGTATTCACCAAATATGTTACAGGAGAGTTTTGTTTTTGGTTTACAGCATGTTGCACACTTTATTATTGTTAACTGGTATTGCCTTCTATTGACTTGTCTAGGAGAATGACTTATACAAGGTTTTGTATTCCTTCTGACATCTCTCTGCCTCTCTAATATAAATTCTTATTTAAAATAAAGAAGCGAGACAATTTCAAAACAAATGCAAAGGCAATTTCATTAAACTAATTAAAAAAAGTGTTTGATCTTAACCCAAGAACTAATCAGCAGGAAATGATAATAAAGCTCTCTTTTTTCTATGTACATACTCAGAATCAGTTTCCTCATCCAGCATAAAAAACAAGTTATCTTCAATCTGCTCAACAATGACGGAAGCCTGTAAAGATTAAAATCAGCTCTCAGCACAAAAATCTGACACGCTAATTTTTCTATATTAAAATCCATATCAAGATGGGGAACCAACAGGATCTTTCTCAATTAGATGCCGTAGAGTAGACACAGCAAGATGCCGTAAAGTTGGCTGCAATTAAGAAAAATAAGGTAAAGAAAATAATAATCAGAAAAGAAGAGTGAATAACACATTATCACCTATAATAATAAAATAAATAGGAGGGAAACCTGTCTTGATGACAAAGTAGACAGAAGAGTCTGCACATGGGAGTGTACAGAAACAGCCTGGGGAGCAAAAAGAACAAGTTGTTGTGTGAAGCGTGCGCTCCTGCAATATAGAACAAGCAAAAGTTTTTATAAACATCAATAAAAACAACAATTTGACTGAAAAATACTACTCCCATAGACAGACAAAGATGGCCACGAGAAAATGTTAATTATATGATAACAGGTGGAATGAAGAAACATACTCGAGCATAGTTGAAGTCTCTTGCCAGCTGCTAATCTCAGCAATGGCAGACTGAAAAGAAAAAAAAAAAGAATACTGTATGAAGTATACATAGAAAAAAAATGCAGAGGCCCTAGATTTGAACAATCTATTCCCCACTTCAGTGTAAATGGTTGTAGGATGCTTCTTCGACACAGCAGCTGATTTAGTATAAGATTAGGTGTTTGAATATTATAGGGTAACAAGCTCATGGTTTTTTGAGGAAGCTTTCCAAACAGACATGCTGAGGAATTTGTAGCTTCGCTTCATTGATTTTCTTTTCTAAATTTTCCCATGTGTGTTTTCCTTTTACATTAAGGAGGATCATCTATCCTTGAAATTCTTTATAAATTATTTTCTCTTTCTTCTTAATAAGTTTTATAAGACTAGAAAAATTCACCTTGGAGCGCGAGAAAAAGATGCTTCCTGGGGCAAGCTCAGGACCAAGAACAGTAACTATAGCATTTATAAGGCGGCCAACTCCCTGCTGAATGTCTACTAAACCATTCTCATCAGATAAAAGAATGTCCATAGCAAGAGAAAGGGTCGCCTGTGAAGAAAAATTGACAGAATCAAATGATGTC
>PYAF01001986.1:2237187-2302425 GCA_007407185.1 Glycine tomentella
GAATGTCTACTAAACCATTCTCATCAGATAAAAGAATGTCCATAGCAAGAGAAAGGGTCGCCTGTGAAGAAAAATTGACAGAATCAAATGATGTCTAAAATAAGAAAGATTTTATTACACAATAAAATGAGGCATATTGATCTGATTAACAAATAAAAGTGACAAGTAGTTTTCCCTATGTTTGGATGACATAGTAAGCGGAGTGGAAAGGAATAGAATCTAATGGAAAAGAGCTTACAACTCCATTTTTTGGATATATTATGATGGAATGGAAACTTATTTTGGTTCAATCACCCCCCCCCCCCCCCCCCCCTCTCTTTTCCTACCCAAAAAAACAAATTGGAAGAAATAAAGTTGGGGTTTTAGATGCAATGGAGTGGAATTTATTCCATTCTAGTTTAACAATCAAAATTCCATTCCATCCTACTCAATTCCTTCACTTTCCCCAAATCCAACCACATTTTTCTGTTAATAATTTGGGTGCAAAAAGATAGATCAAAGAAGTAGATACAAGAAGGATGTAGACGCAGAAATGAACTTCTATGACAAAGGTCAAGGCAGGCGGCAACTAAGTGAGGGATATGCCTTAGTACCAAATCAAAGAACTAAAACTTGGTTCTTTTTTTAATTGGTAAAACATAGTAAACATTTTTCTCACTTAGTTGAGAAAAATGTGCATGTCATAAAAGAGTTTGCTGTAGTGGAGCATGGTTATTGTAACAATAAATAAAAAATTAACTAAAAAAGAGTAAAAGACTAGATGTCTCAGATGAATCAATCAGTGACATTTCAGTGTAGTAAGAGTTAATTTGGTCCGTAACAAATATTATCACATTAAAGCAAGGGCAAAGCTCTTCATGCTGCAATTATTCTGCTGACAGATCATTAATTCTATTCGTGAGAAAGAACTAAATTGAAATGGGAATACCTGGACATGAGAGACAAAGGACAAGCCAGCAGCTTCAATAGTTAAAAGAAGCCCATGCATAGACCAAATCTGCAGATTAGCTACCGAACTTTTAGCCAGTGAAGAAATAGAGCTCACTGTTGCAGGCACTAAAGTTGACAAAGCAATCCCTCCTGCACTGCAGTCAATATATATAAGAAAATAACTGTCAAAAATTATATAGAGAGAAAATAATGTTGTAGACTTGGGAAAAACCCAAGTCCTACATAGACTAAGAAAATAACTGTCAATGATTATATATTTGACCCTGTAGCAATAAGGAAAGGAAGTAAAACCTATAATCAGCCATATAAGTTTGAAATAGTTACCTAATCTTCTCAGCCAATTATCTAAGCTGAGATCATTATTGAGAAAAACCCAAGTCCTACATAGGCTAAAGATAGTGCCAAGATAGAGTATATAAGTGGAAGGCAACCCTCACCCTCAACCATCATGTAAGTCATCTACCAAAACCAATGTGGTTTTTCATAATCTCAACCTCCAATGAATTAAATGGTCTCACGAATTGGAAAGCATATTTTCTATTTTTTTTTTTTGATCTGCAGGCATATTTTCTAAATAAACTACTGTAAATGTGTATTGTGTAAACTCTCTCATTTCCTTTATTTTTGTTCATACTAACCACCTATTTCCTTTTATCGCATCTCAATTGCTAATCAATTAACTTACAATGCATTATTAATTAATTATTCTATCCACAATTTTTTTAGTGTTTAAGATTCTATTGATATGGAATCTCCATTTTTTTGTAACTTAAATGATAGGGAATTTTCTGGATTTGAGTCCTGCTTGGGTATCCTTAACTAGGTGATTCAGTTTTTAATGTCTTTATTTCATTTTTTTTTATGGAATTTGATTGGTCAAAGCTGTGTGGCCAATACCCTTTAAATTGTAAGCTATCTTCACCCTGAATAATGCAAGGAAGTAAATTCGTTTTTCCACATGGTATAAGGAGCCCTTTCCCAAAGAGCCTGATTGGAAGTCATTTCAATTTTGGCACCATAAGTGTGATAGAAACCTTAGCAGAATAATATATTTTGAGAGATGAGGGAGCTAGCTCCTTACAACTAGGGAATATTGACTATAAAAAACAGTTGCAAAAAAAAGGAAAAGAAAAAAAATCACCAAGACTTTTTGGAGTAATGCAGTTGACTGTCTATCCTTAACCCACCTTTTTCTTGCCTCCTAATCTACCTCCTCCCCCCTTATATTCAGTTACTCTCTCCCTTCTTTTGACTCTCAAATCTCTTCCTCCCCTCCATCACTGCTATCTATTACAATTCCTTTACAATCTTCTCTGTACCTCCTCACTGTAGATTTTATCCAGAGACATCACCAATAACTTCATCAATTCAAATTATCACCTGGCAGATATTCTCACTAAGTCATCGAGAGGTCCACAAGTATGTTATATATGCAGCAAGCTTGGGGCATATCATTTATATGCTCTAGAGTCCAGACTGAAGGGGAGTGTTAGAAATAATGTAACTATAGTAAATTAGTAATTATAACCAGGGCAGTTTATATGTTATGTAATTATGTTAATTAGAATAGCTGTATATTCTTGTAATTGTGCAATTACTTTTGTATTTATGACTCCTAATATGAACACATGATCCACATAGCAATTCAAACATATGGAATCCATCTCATCTCTTGTTCTGTCTCTTTCGAAACAAATTTCATTGTAATTTCATTTTTGTTCCCATGGGGGATTTCTCATCCTCCTCTCTTTATACTCAACTTTCTTACTAATCTTTTATCATAAAAAATCCCAATTAATCACCCTTTATTTTAGCCCAACACATTCAAAAACTCAGCATAATAGTTTTTATACTTTAAAACTAAACTAGACAAATGTTGAAACAAACACAGCTCAAATAAATCACAATTCATCCATGATTCAGAATGAAAGGATGATAACTTGAGGGAATCAAAAAAAGAAAAGAAAAAAAAAACTGATAAAATAAACATGCAAACTACTAAGCATTGATTGGTATTATAATAAAATAACCTGCGATGAATGCAGCCAAGTGCCAAAGCAATTGATCCAGCATAGTTGGGATCGGTGGCACCATTTAGGTCACCAAGTAGTGATCTAGTCTGTGTTCCACCATCATTGATGAAAAGGACAATCAGAAATTAAAACAATAATTAGCATTTAATACAGACAAAATTTAGAAGCTATGTGTGTGAGTGTGAGTGTCAAAAAAGAACGTGAGAAATGAAAACAGCTAATCCTGCCCATATAATCATACATGAATGCTGAAGATTGCTTTTGTTCAAAATTAAACTTAACTGTCATTAATGATTGTATGGTCAAAGATTAGCTCTCATTTCTAAAGTCCTCACATAATATGCTCCCTTTATAAGGAAGAGAAGGTTTCTTATAATTAAATCACAGTTACAACAGAACAGTGAAGAACAACATGTATCTTGAAAAGAAGACACAAGAAACTTGCCATTCTAGCAGTGAAGATATCATTTCCAAATCGAACTAAATATCCAAGACTTTCAGATGATGCTCTGCGCTGTGATGCACAAATGTCTCCCTCCGCCAAAATACCCTTCCATTCAAATTCAACAAACAAGATGCCATACCATTTAACAAAAAAGAAAAAAGGGAAGCAACACACAGCAACAACAATTGGTGTTAACAATTAATCCTCCAACAACATCATCCTACTAAACCTCCTGCTTATTAAAGGAAGAAAGTATTGATTACTTTTTTATATTTTCAAGGTACTAAATGAATTTACATTTTGTATGTATATTAGTAGATTTCCTACCAGAAAAATAGATTGTGCCAAACCCAAAATCTCTTGTCCTAATGTTTGTGGTCGAAACGAGAGCAAAGCCTGGAAAAGATAGCAAAAACATTATGTTATAATGTTAAGTGCGATCCAAACAAAATAATTTGATAACACCAATAGAAGGATGGAGAAAACCTTAAACCCAGCAAGTAAGCCCACACAAATATTGGTAAGACAAGCTTTGCGCCAATGTTGTTTTTTCCCAGCTTTCAAACACTGCTCAATAATGCCCAGAAGGGAGAGCATGCCACCACTATCCTGAGATATAAAACACTAACTGATGTCAACAACACTAACAACCACTCTCTAAATTATGCAATATGTTGAGGTTGTGTGATGAACTACCTGAGAAGCAAATATGATCCCAAAAAACAGAAGCATCTGGTTAACCAAAGTCTTGCTTATTGTCTCCGGCTTCAAGGTTAAAATTAAGTTGTTATTGAAGTAGAAATCCATACAATAATAAAAAATAATAATAATTGTTAAAGATATGATCAGATTTAATTGTATAGCAAATTTATAGGGAAATATTTTTTTTGTTTACTTAATTAATGTTATCTAGTGATTATAAATAAATCAGCTTGTGTGTGAGATTACTAACAGTTTCTATACAATTCCTATAATTTCTAATTCCCAGCTTTTACTCGATAATTTTTCTGCTTTTGTTGTGATTCTCCAAAAAACTAATACCTGAGGAAAGCTAGAAATTTCATTCTCCCATACGCAGGGCATAAGGCCATCTTTTCCTCCTTGAAAAGCTCGAAGCTCATCTTCAAACCAATCCCTTTATTCACAGAAAAACATGTTAGAAACTGAGAAGGAAATGAAAACAAGGGTTTGAATAATAAGTAAGAAAAGATAAAACAAAGCTTAATTGCATAACAGCCAGATAGAAACCTTCCAGGAATCCATGGACCCAACCATGCATCTCTCTTGTCTAAGAGCAACCTCAAGCACGAACTTTCATCGCATTCTGAAGCATGTCTTATTCAAACAAGAAACCACATATACTCAACAGTTAATCAATTGTTACAGACATGAAGTAAATGCAAGAAAATCATTTAACATTTTTAGAACAAACTTTCACTAAAGAAAGTCACAATTTAGCACAATTTATTCTGTCTTAAAGATGTTTTATAATTTATTGAGCTAACATGATATTCATTTTCTCATATTGTCAGTTTTCTCTCTGCATTACTTTATGATACAGTCCAATTGATTTCACTTTCTCATTTCTTTTTAAATTGTTCTGCTGCTGTTTCTCTCCCTTGGAACTCTTATTAGCCAAAGGCATTTTTAGTGAATGTTGGGGGTGTCCTAGCTCCTAGGTCCTGCTACTACTTTTTGATGATTAGCTTTAATAATGTTGGTGAAGTCTCTAAACTACAATTTGGTGTACATGGTTGGAGCATAACTCTTGTATTTTTAAAAAGGTTTCTATGTTACAACAATTCATCTGGGATAAGAATAGGCATTTGACTTTTACTTGATGAAAGCATAAGGGTGTTTCAGCAACAGAAGTAGGGTAGGGCAGTTTTTCTTTTTCTTGTTTTTTCTTTGTTGTTTTGAGTTTTGATCTTTGTTAAGGACGATTCCTTACCTCTAATTCATTTTAATTCTTCAATTCCTCAAGAAATTACTTTTTATTAGCCAGAAAAAGTTCGTCAAAAACAGAAAAATTCATGAAAATAATATCTATTAGCAAAACTAGAAAGAAGAGAAAAGCATTATAATGGCATTTTAATATGATTTCTCACAATACCAAAACATTACTTACAAGATAAAATTGGAACATCATTTTTAATGTATCAGCAAATGGCATTCAACCTCAAGTCAAAATATTAAATAACATACAGTGTAAACACTACCTGAACGGAAATGTACATAGTTGAATAATCTGAGGATGGTCATTTTTAAAAGACACAGGATCAGGAAGAGATTGGTAAGCTATTAAAGTTTTGATAACGAATACATCCACTGCTGACTTTACATGTGGCAGTCCCTTGGCTCTTAATGCTGATATGTACGATAATGCACTGATTTCAACATAGATTAGGAATTACTATAAAATCTCAAATAAAGTCACAGGCATAAATGAAAAAGAGCAGATATACAAAAACAAGTTATACCTACTAAGGTATACAAGAACTGGTTGAAGTAGAACTCCACCATTTGGAACATTAGGAGATATGAAACATTTTATAAACGCTGTCAGTGCATGAACAGCTGCAGACCATACGCTACAAAATAAAAGAGGAAATTATGAATGACAAAATGCACAATCAGACAAGGATAGATAAAGGATTGAAATAGCCTCCAACTATTCTATCCAACGCCCACCTTCCTAGCAAACTAACTTGAATCAAAGAGTAAGAACTACAACTTATGCCCTCTTGAGATTTTCATTCAGGATACTAGGGAAGGAAATTGAAAATTGAAAATTGAAAATAAATTACAAAGATAATCACCAGATGGATGAAGAATTCAATTAGTAGGAGAAAAAATAAAATAATCTTAAAACAATTTGATCACAGAAAAGACACAGGATCAAGTTAAGATGTACTTACTGTATCCTTGACTTTAGATCATCAGTTTTTGTAATTTCATTTTCTGGATTCCCAGTAAATAGGCTAGCCCATAAGGCAAGAATATCAAAGACGTCCTCTTCAAGCTCCTGCATGCAAGGAAAAACTCCATGGCATGAGAATTTTGCTAAAATGAATTATGGGGCACATCATAGGTGCCTATCCTGATATAATTTCCAGATTTTATCTTCACAAATCTTATGAAACATGTAGGAATTTCCTGTTATAATTTTCCAAGAGGTTTGATAGCTAAAGAAAAACTGAAAATGGACATGGGCTTGAAAAGAATAATAGTAGGGGTTATTCTGAAGGAAGTCACTAAGACTGACTCCCTTTGAATACCTTATTGGCTGATTCTTCTCCTTAATGTTGTTATGAAGAAAAAGGTTAATTTTATGTAATGCTGATACCCGATAGTTACACATGATTTCCTTTATCATCTTTTTTGTTTCATAAGAAAAATATAGATCAAGTCCAAACCTCCTTCGGTAAAGAAGCAAATAATGATGATAAAAGCAACCATCCAGCTTCTTTTTCAACCGTGGCTGCCACTGGATTGCGACTATGTTCTGTCAGCATTTTCTTTGAAACCCCAAACACTAATCCAGGAAGCCTGGTTATAGCATGTTATTACTAATTAGTACAGAAAATCAAGCAAGCATTAAATTTAACAAATGAAATTCCTTCGTGATGGTATATTAGTGTGTGCTGTATGACACATGTTCATTATGTTTAGCAGTCTGTTAGTTAGAAGTTCTAACTTAGAACTGGTTACTTCAACATGTAATTGTTTTTTTACAAGAATAAAAGGCATATTTAAAATCGCATAACCACTTAAAAAGGTCACGTGACGTTTTAAAAAAACTAACAAAATTTTATGAGTAACCCCCAAATTAATACACCTTATTGTATGTGTCAAGCATTTTAATTCTTGAGAGTTTAAAAACCTTCCATTAGTCCCTCACTTACAAAACACCGTTCACTTTAGTCCTTTTTTGTGCAAAACAATAGTGGAAAGTAAAGTGGAAAAGGACCAAAATAAATGACTTTTTGTGACGTCTGGGTCTAATAGAGGTTTTTAAATTCTCAGGGACTAAAATTCCCTACTATACAATCTTGAGGACTAATGTGGAGCCTTACTCAATTTTATATTTTAATCTTGACTGTTCTGGTAAGATCTGATGGTCAATATTTATCCCCCTCACATAAAAAGGCACTCTCAATACATCTCCTATATGTATATCAGTATATTTATAGTTGCTATACTTTGAACAGAGATCTAATCTAGCAGTAACAGACAGACTTACAGTTACGTAACTGATTGATTAACAGTCCTAACTAACTCTAACAGTCTCTAATGTCAGAATGTTCATGAATCATGCCATACAACACATTAATATTATCTAGCACCAGAGTGAAACTAAGAATGAATTACAATAGGAGTTGACTGAGCAAGAAACTTAAATACATGTCAAAGAAGAAAGCTAGAAAGCATGTTCTGTAAAAGCACTGGATCACCAGTGACGCCCTTTCATGGCAGCAACAATAAACAAAAGAACTAACTTTTATATCAAGTATCATATAGCCAATATAAAAAGTACAAGTCCGTGAATCATTTCTGAATTCTGACTCTTTTTTAAATATAATTTAGATATCTTTTTAAACTTCAAATCATTTCACACTTCATCATCGTACTAAATCAGGTGTTAATCCGCTTCCATTCCATCATAAGACATGCATAAAAATTATGACCCAAGCAAAAGTACTAAGCACTTCCAAATTCAAGGCTTAGTCACAAATATTTACATAGAGGAAAGTAATTCATAAATTTGGTGTAAAAAAAATGTAACTTGTCCAAGTATAAAATAAAAATAAATAAATACAATATAAAAAATAATTTACGAGGGAGGGGAGACAACTAACCTTGCTGGATAACCAAGAGGTAATTTTGGCGAAATAGAGACTAAAGCTGCCAAGACAGTAGCCTGCCCATGCAAAGAATCGAGCTCAAACTGTAAATTGCTTCCCTGCAGATAAGGAATCAATGTCAATTCATAAAATGAAAAATTATAAGAGAGCCACTTGTTGAAGATAGCCTTTTTCATAATCTCTCCACAAATAAAACAACAGAATTTATGTACAATACATACAAACCATTTGCATTCAAACTTATTCTTATTTTTAAAAAATTCACTTGACAAAATCCACCTAGTAATATTCACAATTAGTTATATTTCAATGGTTGGGCTAACCCAAATCAGTTTCTCATTTTCTATAGTTAGTTGTTAAGTGGTATAAATGTGTCTAGTTACCCCAGGGTCAGTTGAGCTCCACTCAGATCAGAAATGAAATTCCCTAAACAACCATGAGCAGAAACCAAAGCGAATCCACAACACCATCTTATCCTATAAGATATGCACATGCAAAGAGATGCCCTTGAAGATGTGGGCATTCCACTTCAATTAAACTGTATGGTGCCACCTATTTTATCAAAACCTTTAAAATGTACGGGCAAACAAAGTTTTAACACAAACTCCAAACTAGACATGCATAAACACATCAAATGAAAGCTGTATTGGATCTGCAACATATCAGTTGAAAAGATATCTGCATATGAGAAGAACCAAGCGGAAGCAGATAGTTAAGCTATCTGCATATACAATAACACAACTATCATGTGTTGTTATTGAGGATCAAATAAAGTAATTCAGTAATATAGCTTATACGATCCTACTTTCTTATTATACAATGCACCAAACACAGCCCAGATGTACTGTTTGCTACTATCCCCTCACATGCAGGTGAAGAAACCAACCCTATGTTAGCAAAATAAGAAATAAAAATGAGGATAAGACATCCTCCTCAGTAGACTAACAAGATAGTATGGAAACAGGTTACCTAGACACACAAGGTCACAAGCCCACCAATTTCTTTGTATGCTTAACAGATAAACACCCATATATTACCTATGGCCATGAGTCGATCACGAGAGAAGCAATAATAGAACACTAACCAATAGCAGATCACAGGTATTAACTTAAAAAAGAAAAGGTTGAAGTAGCATAAATACATATTATTAAATGCTTCTAATTACTTAAAAAAGAAAAGGTTGAATTATTAACTTTCTAATTTTGGCTCCTTAACATGTGCCCATCGGAACACATCAAAATTAGAAAAACTGATTAATATTTTATGATTGACAGATGCAACATAAGGGAGATTTGGAAAAATTGTAATGATTATAGAAAAAAGAATGCATGATGGAAACAAAGACTATATTAAACATCTTCAGTAATTCAAATCCAAAAGAAAAGGCTGAAATCTAGAGAACTAAATAATTGGGAGACTTAGGAATTTAACTACATAATCTATTTCCAAAATAAAATCCTACATAATTGAAGCATGTATATCATATAAATCTGATCTATATTCTATTAACATGTGTGAAAAATCGAACTAATCAGTCAGCTAGCTCTAAAATGGTAGCTGTAGCCTGCCAACTCAGCTAATATTCAGTCAATATATAACAGTCATTGATTGCCCCAAAACAGCTAAGAATATACAATTCGTGTATAGAAGTGAAAACCTACCCCTTCACCATGAATTCCCACTGTAAATTCAGCTGAAGCACTAATGAGAATACCAAATAAAAAAGAAACAACAATTTGCGTAATGAAATGAAGGGAACTGGACTTTATCAATCAAAAACAGACTCTGATCAGCTGCCTGACTAAATTTAGTTATCAATACATGTTTTCCTATCTTTTTTATGTATCTCCTTTGTGTGTCAGCTATGGAGATTTCTCATCCTCTTCTGTTTTACTCTTTTCATATTACCTTTAATTAAACTTTTTTTAACAATAATAATAGAGGATGCAATAAAATATAGATTATCATACCTTTTCAAAAGAAACACTCTCTCTTAAAGCAGTAAGATTGGTCACTCCATATGAAGTTAAACCACCAACACAAGTTGGATCAACTTCTGCCAATGCACGTAATGCCAAAGCAGCCTCAATCCGAACCTAACAATATGCATATTTAGAACATATATGACAAAGAGACAAGAAATAAAAGCCTGAATATAAGAACTATGCTATGATTCCATATTTATCACAAACAAGATTTCAAGCGAACGGTTTTTGAATTGGATAAGGCCATGCAATGGGTTATTACACTCAATTTTTACAAGCATGCAAGCTTGAAACTCCAACTGTTGAGTTTAATATAAACTGTCAAGGAGATAGTCATCTCAATATAATTTTAATTATGTAGGGTTAAAATTCACAGTGTGGTGCACACCTCTATTGATTTTATTTACATCTCTAGTACACACACAATACCATAAATTGATAGAGCCTAAAGCATACAAAAAGCACAGATAGACTCATCATTACTATATGCTTATATTTCATTATTTTGTGGAGAATGAAAGCCAATAAAAACATACATTGAACAATTGGTCAGAGAAGATTTAATACCATGTACGGAGTATAGGGCCATGAGTATTCTTTTTTTTACATCTTTAACATCACTCAACCATCAACCAAATAAAATACAATTACATCCACAAGCACCTCTTCCATTTTTTCTTAATTCCTTTGACTATAAATTTTGAAATGTCTACAGCCATCATGAACATGACATGTTTCAAGCATCAATATATAACTCAATTATCATTTTAAATAATTAAGGAAAAGGATCCCTTAATTTAGCCTAAGAAGCATGATTAAACTTTAAGGGCTTCTTTGGTGGTCAGGATATGCTAGATATAAGAGTTGTATAAAACTAAAATAGGATAAGATTATAATAAGCTCTTATCCTATCCATGTTTGAAACAATAGATAATTTCTTAGATAGTATATATTTTAATACAAAAAGGAGGGCGTTGGAGGAAATCATCAAAGGGAGATCTCAAGCTAAATAATATTTTTGTTGTTATGTTTGACGTTGATCAAATAATATCAATAATTTCATATATATTTATTTACATGTAATACATTATTTCTTTTGAAATTGTAAAAATTATCTTTAAAATTCCTTCTTTAGTTTTATACATTATTTTATTTTCTAAATTGTAAAAATTATATAAAAATTAACTAAAATATCATTGACATAATTAACATTGAATATTTAATAATAAATCATAATATTCTTATAACATGTATTAAATAATTGATGTAATTTTTACTATAATATAATATTTATAAGTTTTATTATCTTTAATATTATTCTTACAAATTCTAAAAAACATTTGAACAATACTTATTTAATTTTTAATATTTAATAATAATATATTTTAATTTATATGTCATAGATTTAATATATATATATATTATAAAATATATAAATTAGTATACATTATTGTATATATTACATTTATTATGTACATTATGTTATTTTGTATATAATATATATAAATATTGTGTATATATTATATATTATGCATAATAATATTATATTTATCGCTTAATTGCATTTTTTCCCTCCATAGTTTCACAATTTTGTGAATTTTGCTCCCACAATGTAAAAAAAAAAAAAAAAAACTATAATTAATGGAAATGTATGAGAATGAGATGATGCGTTAAATAAGTATTGAATCCAAAATGAAGAAGGATAGAAATGTATGAGAATAATAAATTATATCTTTATAAAATATGCCATCATGAGCTCACTAGCTTTGAAGAATGTGACATGGCTGCAACTACAGTGTTGTCAAGAACTTCCTTAAACTCCAGTGGAACCTGCACATGGAATAATTAAATTAAGCACACCTTGGGACATCCCAGTCCCCCATTGTTCCTCGTTTAAAGCATCAAGATTTCATTAGCTAATTGAAACATAAGCAGATATGCCTTACCTCTCCCAATGTCTTCAGAGTATAAGACAGTGTACGTAAGGCCGCCACTTTCATGGACGGACCTGCTTCAGGTGATTGGAGCTATAATTTGCCAAAAGTGGGGAAAGAAATGGGAGGGGGGGGAGGAGTAAGAGATTCAGTACACATCATTAAGAAGACATCAAAGCTGAAATACTCAGAACTTGAAAAACATATGGAAACTACTGATTTAATTTAAATAAATTGTACCTGATTTCCTAAAAACACCAAAAAGCTCCTTTGAGTAGGTTCAGTCATTTGATCTGTTACAGCGACACGAAGGACATACAGAACACATGCCTGTAGCAAGAAATAAGACATTCTTCTTAACAGTTTAAATGTAGAAAATATTACAACCCTGTACCTAGTTTATAAGAAAGAAGCAAATTTAGATTAAATGTACTGATAAAATTATAGGATTACAAAGTTATGCCCCATTAACCCATTTGGTCAACCACCTTTAGCAGGTACTTATTCAAGTAGAGCTGCTCTACTGTCATAAGAGCAGTAAAAAATAAACCAATAGCCTTTGGATACATTTTGAGAAATGCTTATGCAGAAATGAACTTTTGACACTTTATCAAGATTAATTCAGTCAGCAAACTATTATCAAAAGAAACTGCCAAGACAACTTAGCTTACACCATGGTTTATTTTCATAAGCTTCATATGAAATAAGCACAAATAGCTAGTATTGCTTTTAAAAGCTATTTGATAAGCCAGTCTAAATAGGACCAAAATGCTTCACAAGTGCTTATTTCAATAGTTAAGCTGAAATAAGTTAAAAATAAATTCCTCCTAACAGGGCCTAACTGCCTAAATATAAAACAAAGGCTTAATACCCAATTTGATCCTTTAGTTTATTTAAAAGACTCAATTAGGTCCTTTAATTTTTTGACTAGCAATTGAGTCCCTTAGTTTTCAAAATTGACTCAATTGAGTCCTTTCCATCAAGTCTGTTAAGTAGATAAACAGACCTCATACATGGCATTTTCTAATTGGTTTAATTGATAAGGTGTAAGGCTAGCTGTTTAGGGGTCATGTGCCCAAACGGAGATGAGGAAGATGAAAGGGTCAGGTTCTTGGATCCCTCCATCAGTGGTGGCTCATGCACAGGAGGAAGCATCATGCTGCGGTTCTACACCGACAATGCCCCCAGCCACAAGATCTCGTCAACAGTGGTGCTCATCATGAGCCTTTGCTTCATTGGCTTTGTCACTGCACTCTTGTTCCAGCGCCACCATTTGATTCCACTTCTCCATCATGAAATTCGGTATCATAACAACTTGGTTCCTGATCTGGATCAGGAAATTCAGTATTCGAAACCTGCGTTTTTCTAATTACACTTGGTTGAAGGGGATGCCACCGCAACGGGGTTTCAGGTGAATGGGAAAGCCATCGGCGGGAGACTTTGAATGTTTCATTGGCCACGAGATCTGGTTTGAGGAAGAAAATTTTGGGAGGAAATTAGGATTTTGAGAAGGTTCAATCAACAAATTTGACAGGTTTCTTGTTCCGTGAGTAGAGGGCAGCTACCATAGCATCAATTTTCTTTTTGATTACTGTTTATGGAGTTGCCTTTGAAAAAAAAATTGGGATGTTAAGTTTTTCGCAATTCTATTGTTGGTTTTGCGTGCTTTTGCAATAAAAAATGTTTGAGAAAGCTGAAATGAAATTTGTTTTGGGTTAATTGTTTCTAGATTTGTTCTCCAAATTTGTGTTTGAAAGAGCCCTTGAGTTTGTTCTCCAGATTTGTGTTTGAAGACATTTATTAAAATAATAATAAATAAAGTGGTAGTTATAAACCGCCACTATTTTTAAACTTTTATATTATATTTAATTTATTTTATAGAGGCAGATTTTAGCCACCACTATTCACAATTAATAACTGTCGAAAAATTTAACCTAATGGCGTCAATCTTAATTGGACGGGAAGGACCCAATTGAGTCAATTTTGAAAACTATGGGACCCAATTGCGTAATCAAAAAAGTAGGAGACCTAATTGAGCCTTTTAAATAAACTAAGGGACCAAATTGGGTACTAAGCCTAAAATAAAATTAATTACCCACTCTGTGCTAAGTTCCAAACAGCTTTGGTAATGTCAATATATATCATGACAACTGATATATATTTAATTACCTCAGCAGGTTTGTGGACAGTGAGGTTGGGATGTTAATACGAAAGTACCTCTGGTACTATTTTTAATATTATATAATATATACATAGTTTTGTTAATAAAAAAAACTAAAATGAATTAATTTTTAAAAAATGGCACTAGTTTCTTTCTCCTCTCCTATTTCCACCAATTTATCTTATTAAATGCACATGTTAAGCCTAACCAACAAGACAGGTGGATTTGGAAAGGGGATGTGAGTGGGCTGTATTCAGTGGGAAGCGGATATCATTTGCTGAATGAAGTGGTGGCGGATGAGAACGATGATGGGGCATTTACAATCATCTGGAAAATGAAAATCCCAAGCAAGGTTGCACACGTTGTTTTGAGGTTGGTGAGGGACAGATTGCCAACAAGAGCAACCCTAAGGAGAAGAAATGTGATGTTAGATCACTATTTCTGCCCATTTTGTTCGAGGCAAGAGGAGGATGCATCCCACACTTTTTTTGGATGCAAAAGAATAATGCCTTTATGGTGGGAGAGCCTTGCATGGACAGAAACTGTAACTGTGTTCCCTGCATCACCTAAGGAACACTTTCTACAGCATTCTTATTGCAAGGCACCAGAAATAATCCAAAACAGATATTCGGTGGGCTGCCCTCACATGGTGCATTTGGAATCTCAGAAACATAATTGTTTTCTCAAATGAGGAGTTTAATGGACAGAAATTGATGGAGGACGCAATTTTCTTCTGCTGGTTGTGGCTTAGATATTTAGACAATGATTTTGAGCTGCCACTCCACTTCTGGGCCAGTAATATTAAATCTGTCTTCTTGTACAGGGGTGGAACTAGGCCATAGATATTTTTTGTAATGGGTGTTTCCAGTGTTTAGGGGTGGGGATTATGGTATTCTAATATATACAGCATATTTCCATACCATAATCTTTCATTGACAACTTGCACACTGGGATGTACAGATTCTAGTACTACTTGTACTGTTTTTATGTGTATATAATACATACATACTTTTGCTGACCCAAAAATAAATAAATAAATACACTGAAAGAAAAAATGTCAAATAAAAAGAAATAAAAGATCGGAAAAAAAATACCAAGGCATGGGCATCAACAGAAGTTTCAGCACGGAGCATTTCCATAATTTGCAATGCAAAATTTTGAAGCTCACTGTCAGGAAACAGATATTTTATGCGAATGACCTGAAAGAAAGAAATTACAAGAGAATAGTAGTCACAAACAATAATTGGTTTAGAAGCTACTAAACTACTAAAGGGAACAATCAACAAATACATAAATATATATAAATCAAAGATCAAGATACATTAAATCAAAAGACTTTTTCACAGCCATAACAACAAGTCAACAACCACATCACATAAAATCTTGCGTTAAATATTTTAGAAAAAAAAAAAAAAACTTTGGTTAAAGAATACTTTCAACTCCAGCTAAATACACCAAACACCAGCAAAACTAAGAACACTTCCATAAAGTCCGACTTCAATTTATCCCATATGCCTCCCAACCTTAATGAGTACAAAGAAGTGACTTGAATTGAAGTGTCTGGATAAAAACACTGCTTATCAGGGATAGGGGGAAAAAAAAGCTTTTCAAAAAGTAGCTAGGATACCTAAATTATACAAAAGGATGAAAAACTGTCAGTGTTCCAAAAAATAAAATAAAAAAGCAACAAGCCAAAATTAAGAAATAAAGACAAAGTAAAATGACAATGTTTCATTAAAGTAAATGACATTAATGGCCAAACACACACACACACCCAAAAAAACGAAGAAGCAGAAATAAGGATGAGTATCCCCCTTAATAAAAGGGAAAACAATACAGGGTTCTATGTTCTGACAAAATAAAATAACAATGTTATCCAATCTACAAATATCCACAAGAATGCTTCTAACTAAACTGTAAGTTGAACATCTATCAAAGAAATGTGATTCACCTGTAAGAAGAATACCCAAGCTAGGGTTAACCCAACCCGAACGACCCTAGACTTCACTCCACTTGCTGAAATGGAAATAATTAAAAGCATTACATGCCCGCAAAGAATTGTAAATTTGTAATTTTTAGATGAATTCAGAGTAGTATCTAAACAAGACATGAACTCCATCCTTTACTTTGGGTTTATAACTTTCTATTAACAGTAACAAATCCCAATCAAAACCAACAATTTTTCTTTATAGAGATGTATACAGGGTATAAATTTAATCAGCACAAACAAGAAAAGGCATACTGAATTGAAATACAAAAGATGTGGGAAAATAAAAATAAAACAATCTGCAGCCCACTTGAAACAAATTTGTGTTCCATATGGAACAAAAGTTTTTACTGATAACGAACATTAAAAGAAATATTCATTCACCCTCTCCATGCAGACTAGAAATTATTGCTATCAGAAAGAGCAAGGCCCAATTGGCTGGGCAACAGGCAAAATCCATTTTCTGCAATACCTAGATGGAACTTCTAAATATTGCCACCTGTCATCCTAGAACTCACTTGCAATCATTCATTTCACCTCCAACGATCAAATAGAAACACCAGCATTCTATGCATTTCATTAAATACTATTAGAAATTAGAGAAAATGATAAAAGTGTGGGTAAACGAAAGTGAAGCAAAGAGAGAACAAAGAGTAATCTAATAGTTGTAGATCTAAAAACATGAAAATGTATATTCAATTAACTTTTCTGTATAAGCTTCAGCTATATATAGTCAGACAATCCTGTTATAGCTAAGCAGTAACAGAAAAGAGATTTAAACGAACTGTAAAGTACTTTTGAAATTGTAGAGGAGTTAGCTTGCAAAGCACTCTATAGCAATAGAGTGAATTGGCAGCATTAATAGTAGCAAACCTAACAGGGAGCTACCAATCAATGTAACAAATACAACAGCATGAGTAGCAATATAAGAATTCATAGTCTCCACAACTGATAGTAACCAGAAACAAAAAAAATGCAGTATATATCATCCCCCTAAGCCCTGCTAGGTTAGGAGGGCTTCTTTGTTTTTTTTTTTTTTTTGTTTGGGGGGGGGGGGGGGGGGGGGGGGGGGGGGGGGATGTTGAGTAATATTTTTAGCCCAGCTTTTTTATAGAAGAGTTATTTAAAAATAAGAGTTTTCAAAATAAAGTAAAAGTTGTTTTGGCAGTTTTAGCTTCAAAGCTCCACTTAAACTAAAAATTTTGTATCACTGTCTCGCATCAATTAGTTCAGGATGAAACAGAGAGAAAGCCTAACATATGCAGCTTATTTAAAAACTACTTATGTTTCCCCCTTTTCTTTGCTAAAAATTAAGCTCGTTAATTTTTCAAGGGCTTTTCTCCATGAGTGTTTGGCTCAGGTTCTCCTTCTAAAGTAATACAAAGCTAAAAAAGTTAGGCCAAACACTACCTAAAATATGGTATTTTCTCACCATCTTGACAAAAAAAAATACGGTGATCCAAAGAGAGCATCAAACCTTTTGTGAAGGCCAAAATCAAGTGCTTTTGCAATCCACCTTCTAGTTTTTTCGCTTGAGGTAAAGAACCCTTTTCCCTTGGTTGAACCTAAAAAAAATGGGGGGAGAGGGGGGGGGGGGGGGGGATTATGAATTACACAAAATCAAGGAAAAACCAGAGAAAAACAATAATAGAAACCTGTGCTTCAGGATTCATTCCAAGAGCAAGCAAGGAAGCCAAAGTTTCAGCAAAGGCATCCCGAACAGATGAAACAGGATCTTCAAGTGCCTATCAGAAGTAGCAGTGACAAAGAAATGTATAGAATACTATGATTTTGCACCAAACAATTGGCAAATTTATAGGTGGAAGAGATGAAATTGAGACAAAAATACCTGCCTTGACACAGTAAGAGGCTGAATTGTCAAGTTCGGCCACACCTAAGCCTGGACCTCCAATGCTAGCAAATGCCTTCAAACATCTTGCAGCAGCTATTCTCACAGCAAATGACTTATCACCCGTGGCAGATCTCATTATGAGACGGAATGCCTCTGAATATGCTGTTAAAGCAGCACTACCACCAGAGCCTTCCAAGGCATTCCGAAGCATATATAATGCTTCTTGTCTTACAAACTCCTAGTGTTTGAGACACAACAAATTCATTAAAAGGGAGTACAGCTAATTATAATAGATTAGGTGCCTTTGTTAAGTGACAATTGACATATGATGCAGAAATAAAGGCACTTTGCCAATTTATAGGCCCTCCCGGGAAGAAATGAAATGTCGAACTACCTTATTTTTTGTTATTTAGAAAAGGTATGCAAAGTTGTAAGGAAATACCTCATTGAATTTCATAAGTTTAGTTGCTATGATTGTTGTTTCAAGTAAACCTGAAGTGATTCTTCTGCCAAAGTGCTTATACAATTCTCCCAAGCATTGGACAGCACCTATAAAATTGTGTTCAGAAAAATTAGTGAGGTAAAAACAAAAGAAAAGTGACAGATCTTAATAATTAAATGCAAGCAACAAGAAGAAAACCAATACACTCCAGAAAAAACATGCAATACGAAATTTAACACAACTATGATATGTAAGACTCATGTGATGCCAAAAGCAATCAAAAGAACACCTGCAAAATAAAAGTGATAGCCACTTATGCTAAGAGATTTGGTTCAGTCCATAAATTCCTCACCGTTAAACATGCTTTGTGATGGGCTTGTTATAATGCCTTGTTTTGAGCCACTCCGGTAGGTTCATTTCAGGATTTAGACACGCAAAAAGCTCTCTTTTTACTTGGGCCAATTATAAGGTTCTGGCCTTTTGACTTAGTAGAAACAGGTTTCAATATTGTTTGCTCTAGGGAAAACACTTATCATCCTTCCTGCTTGTATTTCTTCCGGTCTCTCAATAATATTGTTTTTGGCTAAAAATAATACATATTTAGAGTAGTTCTCCCACATTACAATCCAGATTTGAGAAGATCAAGCTTAAATCCAGAATAAAAACAAGGAGTTTCCTTTTTTATTTTGGAAACAAACTTGCTACATTGCATATTCTTTCTTTTTTAATTATTTACTACAAAAGAAGTCCTAAGACCTAGTTAGGGGTATGGAAAAACATGAGTACATGTGAGCATTATTCTTCCTTGTGCTCCATATTCTTATCTATATTTGGAAATGTCTCATCTTCCCCATTATTTTATTCTTCCTCTTTTATTTACAACATTTTATCATGACTTGTTTTAAAGCTTCGAGTAATAACAAGGAGGTCCATTATTTTTTTCATCTCAATGAATTTCTTATTTTATCAAAAATTAAAAAAAAAAATAGGCCAAAACTTTATGGCAGTGTGGTGGGTTGAGTGTCTCCTCGTGCCAACATTTGCTTTTGAATCTGCTTATATTTATGGCTTCTCTCTGATGCTATTTTCCTAGCTTCTCTAAGAAAAGGCTGCTTCTGTTTGCAATATAAGGAGGCTAGTTTCCTTTGTGACAACCATTTTGGGGTTTGTGGGAAACACTATGTATCCTTGTACTTTAGACCCGGTTCTAGATGGTTTGTTAACTTGTCGTCAAGGTTGCAGCAACATTGTTAAATAACTTTTATAGTGCCACCATAACACTATAACATGGCATTTTTTCAACCCCCCCACCATAGGCAATTTGTGAAGGGAGTTCTACTATGGCAGCACATAGACTGCTATGGCATGTTTATATAGCAGAATTTTGGCCTTCCCTCATCCATCATTGATAACCTTGGGTTGCAGTAATAAATGGCAAAATAAATTTGAGGCAGTGTACAATTTATACTGCCCTTTAATTAGTGTAGTTGAAGTGGAATGTTTGCATCTTTAAGGGTGTGTATTTTCGTCAAAACTTGTTATGGAATAGAATTATGTTTATGGCTTCTCTTTGATGTTTGTGCCCATGACTGCTTCAAAGGACACAACAATTAACTACACAAACTTTATAGTGTGATTATAAGTTTAAAAGGAATCAGGGAGAAGAAAAATATCATAATAATAGACACAAAATCATTAGCTTTCATATAAGAATCTTCTACATCTGTCAGAAATCAGAAGAATCAATCACAAGCATTGCAACAATTTAATATCCATCTAAAACCTCGAGAAATCTTTAATTTAGACAAACCAGCAATTTTAAGAGGTTCACTCCTCTTCCCGTCAGAAAGAAATCCCTGAAGGCTGCTTGCTCTAGAGTAAATTGATATTGAATCTCCCTTAGATATGACCTTTGCCATCACTACCGATGCCAAGTGACGAACAGGCCGTCGTGCACCAAAAACAAGCAGGGAATATAAAGCATCCTCGCATCTCCTTTGCCACAACAAAATATTCTCCTGGAAATTAGATAGCATCAGATATTGATAATTACCGCTTAAAGAGTTTCAAGTTAGAATAAAACTGCCAAAATTCAAAAGAATGTCATTGAACCTTCCGATAGTTACGGAGCTCCAGTTTATCTACAAGAGCCCATGCTGAAGAGGCAATAAGAGCCTTATCTTGGTCTTAGTCTTACCTTACTAGTTCAAATATTCAGTGTTCTATTCAGCATGCATTGAATTTCAAGCTATAGCTTAGTTAGCTCAGAACAACATGATGTTAGAGGAACAAAGCAACAACGGTTTATCCGAACTGACGCAGGCAAATGTATATTATTCTGAATCTCAAACTTAATCTACTAGACAGAAAGATTCGTGAACAAATCCAAACAAAGAGAGGAACAAAAGTAAATCAGCAGCATTCTAAATCAAATCCAATATCGAAAGAACGAAATAATTCGGAAAAACGAACGACCAAAGAAGAAGAAAAATGATCCAGTGCAATGCGATGGAAGGTTAAGAGAGAGAAAGAGAGAGAGAGACCTTGGTGTCCTCGTCGATGGCGGAATTGAGATCGGAGAGAAGATCGAAGCAGAGGAGTGGCTCCGGAGATTTGTGAACGGAGGAGGCCACTATGGATTCGAGTTGCGCAACCAGCACGCCGCTCCGTGACAGCGGCGCCGCCGCAGCAGCCGCCGTGTAATTCTTCGCCATGTGAATCCAACTTCTCTTCTTCGCTGCACTGCAGAGTGTATCGCAAAAATGGTATGATTTGATGATCGTTCAGGGACTTGAGCCTGGATCCTGCAAAATGGTGTGTGCGGGAGTGTAAATGTGTAATAATTTTTAATTATACTAATTAAAAAATAATTTTTATTTCATTATATCTTTAAAATATTTGTTATTTCTATATTATAAAAAAATATTTATTTTTAAAAATAAAAAATGTAAAGAAGCGCCAGAATCATCTCCAAATCATGACTAATATGAAAGGATTTGCAAGCGTGTGTTTGAATACACGGCATGGTAAAGTGAAATCGTTTTTTTTTTTTTTTTTATTGTTAGAGTGAAACAATCTTTTGTTGCTTTTGTTTGATTTTTCACAATTATGTCACCATCATTTTAGTTGTCTTTATGAAAGACATCTAAACATGCACTAAAATAATTGGTTGATAGAATTTGATATTTTTTTCATTACTTTTCTTCCAACCAAACATGACAAAGTTATATCATTTCTCTTATTAAATGGGTATAACTCATTTGATTTAATAAAGTATGTAAATTATTGTTAAATCTTCTAATGTTATTTTAGACTCTAGAAATAAAAAAAATATAATATCTCTTGTTTCACTCATTTTTATTTCTCTCTTTCCTAAATTACTCAATAAAAACATAGGATAAAAAGGTTTAAATAAAATGTCCAATCAATACACCTTGTGGGAGTGATTTTTTAGGCTAAAATATATATTTAGAGAGTGTATTAAATTAAAATTTTAAAATATTTTAGAAGATGTCTTTAAAAAATTATATGATATCCAATCAAGATTTTTAATAATGTAAAAAAAATTATCTTAAAGGAATTTAAAGAGTGTATAAAATATAATGATATTCAATTAAAAAAATTACAACTTACAAATAGTTTCCTAGTGTTAAAAAACATACCAGTTTCCTAGTGTTAAAAAACATACCAACATCAATGGTCAGTCAACATGTATGTTTTATATAACATATGAATGAATTGATATAGTTTTTATTATTTTTCCTCTTTTATATTTTGGGTCAATCAACTCATCGATCATTTGATAATTCACCAACCTACTTCTAAATGGTAACAATAGTGACAGATGACATGATGGTAATAAAGATAGTGAGTATGATGGTAGCCATAATAACAATGATCATTAGATGGATGCTGGGTGGAAAAAGACATGTGAACATATACTCTATTATACGCATAAAAGAAATACTCTACTATACATGGATACTTAAAGATCAATTTTAACCTCATGCTTGAATCAAGGGGATGCTACTAGCTGGTGCAGTTTCTGGTTTGGGTTTTGAATACTTTGTAGTGTTGTCGGGCTTGCCTTATGGACCAGTTTTTCTTATTGATTGTTTTTAATGAAGTTGTTTTTGCCTCTAAAAAAGTATTATTATTTATTTTACATATATTTAGTTTTTTTTATTAAGTAAGTAAATCTAATTTGAAACTGAATATTATATTTTTAAAACTTTAAATTATTATGTAATTAGTTTTTATCTCTCAACAATATATTTTAAAATTATAAAATCAATAGTGTTTTTGTAAGAAATCTTATCTCAATATATTTTATCAAATTTAGTTATTATATCAGTTTTTATCTCCTACTTTTTTAAAATTATAAAATTAATGGCAATTTTACCCTTTTTAAGAAATTTGATCTAAATATTATATTTCATTAACTTTTTTTAGTTATTAGATAATAGTTTTCTTTTGAACTTGTTAATATCTAATTGTTAACCTCTATTTTCTTTTAATTGAAAGAATTCTTATTTTTCAAATCTCATATAAAGTGTCATTGAACTAGTTGAAGATTGTTATAATTTTCAAAATATGGAAACACACAATAGAAAAAATAATAATTTTTCATATTTTATATCAATGTTTTAGTAACAAGACTGCACTTTGTAATAAGATCAAAGTTCAAAAAATTTATTGAATATTTGTTAATATATATTAAAAAGAAAATTGTTGAAAAAATAATTATTATTGATAATTTTTGACATATATGAAAGTTATTATGCATTTTTTTGGATGATGAATATGTTATGTATTTTGATAGATTATTAATCTAATTTAACTACTAGAACATCAAATTATAATCATTTTATATAAAATTAATCTTTGTTAAGGAACTTGATTGAATGATTGATTATCATCTTTAGTAGGTTTTTTTATTCTAATCACTTTTTTTTCATTCACAAAATTTAAACTCTAACTAACTACTTATTTATTGGTAATATATAGGTATTATGGATGAATTTTAATTTTTGTGATTGGTCTCCCCCCTCTAATCCCAGTCTGGGTCCACCTCTGCTTGAAATGCAAGGTTATTTATCAACCATATACATATATACCGCAACATATTATTGGTGAGGGTGTTTTAGTTTAAGCAGAACAGTGTGCTCTTACTCTACCGATAGGAGGGAAAGAGAAAAATAATGAAAAGAAGATAGTGAAGGAAAAAGAAAGAAAAAATATTAATGTATCCATACTGCATAGAATACTGACACATGTTTGAATCTCAACAAATATACAAATTACAAGTACGTCAAATTTTTGGGAAGAAGAGTTTTTTTTTTTTTAATTCAAAGGTGGCAAAGTTATGATGTCCATAATGTTCCCATAGTGGTCCTTATGGGACAATTACGTCTTCCTTGTAAATAAAGCATAATTCCCTTTGAAGAAGTTCTGAGTCGCATTCCCTTCTGAAGAGCCCCAGTTCAGAAGGGACACCTACAAGACTAACTAGAATAAGGTTGGTCAAAGACAATGAATGTCTAAAGATAGAATAAAGATACTCAACAACACGGACCACCCCTTTTATATATTCATGGATGTACTCTCTGCCTGTTTCCCTTTCATTTCTGTTACTGCATTCTTTTCCAATTAGATTGAAACCTGCACGTGAAAGTAGCTTTCAGCGAGACTATTCTGATCTTAACTCTAGGTACAACAGTAACAGAATATGGTACAAAAAGGAATAACAACACCATATCTATCAAAATTTCTCAACCTATTTCTTAATCCCTTCGTTTGCAGAAAAAGAGAGCGAAAAAAATAAAGAAATGAACAGTATAATAAGGAAAAAGTGGAAGGGGATTGAGGGTGTATATTACTGTTTAACAAAAAATGAAAAAGGCTATTTTTTTTTTTTTTTTTGTATTATGAGATAAAGTTTATTTTCTGTTACAGAAACCAGTGTTGTGATCGATCACCAGAAACAGCAGCTACATAAATGCCTATCAATCCCAGATTTGAGTGTTACAAATATTTCTCAAACTCTTCTAAATCTTTTGTACGTAACGGATTGAAACTATAGATACTAAACTACCACTCTAGCTACCTAGTCATCAAGTGCTATCGAACAGAAAACAACACACATAAAACACAGGAGTTACTGGTTAAGAAAGTTCCTAATATGAGATATCATGTCTTGGGTTCGGGAATGGGAAAGCTGGTAATTATGCAGCACTTGGAACGCATGGCCAACGCCTTTGTAAACAACTGTCTCAACCCTTTTCCCTGCTTTGGCCAAAGCGTTTGAGAACTCCAAGTTCCTATCTCTCAGTATATCCATTTCTGAAACACACACCATAGTGGATGGAAGCCTTAAATCTCTCAACTTGACCGAGCCATGTGCAAGAGGGTTGCAATAAGAGTGGTCACGTGTAACCCCAAGAGGAAGTGCCAAGCGCCAATAAGTGTCAGAAACGGATAAAGTGAGTGCTGAATTGGGTGGCTGAAGGGAATGTTTCTCAGAGAAAGTTCGTTCTTCTCCTCCAAAGAAAGGTTGGATCAATATAACACCCTTGAGAGATAATAATGGTGTGTTTGATGTTGATCCCATATGCATGCGTGTGGCCACATTGTAGGCTATGTTGGCACCTGCACTATCACCAGCTAGGAAAAGGGAAGACATGTTGCAATGACTAAGCCACCACTTTTGCTCACTAGAGCCATTTAAAGCTTCTCTTTTCACCCACATGAGAGCATTGGAACCATCATCATATGCCATTGGAAGACGGTTCTCAGGGGCTAAGTGATAATCCACAGAGAGAATGACACAGTTTGCTTTGGAAGCAAGGTTGGTCAAGAACTCATGGTAACAACTCCAAGCTGCAGAACCAACACAGAATCCACCACCGTGGAAGTAAACGAGCAAAGGAAGAAGCTTTGAGTAGTGATAAGCACTTATTGGCACATAAACACGTGCCCACAAGTTGGTCTCTTTGTTGATCATAACATCTTTGGCAGTGACACCACGTTCTGATGCCACTGTGCTGGAGACACTAGGCACAATCGGTGGCCTTTCTACACGTCCATCTCTGTGGACTCTTATGAGTCCTTGGATTTCTTCAGTGATGATTTCACGTTTCTGGTTAGTGTTGTTTGCTTGAGGGTTGTGCCTGAGTGAAATGGCAGCCATGTAAAGATATTGAGAAGATTGAAAATTCGAATTCTCCTTAACTCTGTGTGATGCCATAGTGGTGTTATGGTTTGCTCCTTTTTATAGAAGATTAATTAGAGAATAAAAAGACAAAGGGGTTGGGCCAATGAGAAGTTTTCAAGTTGGAAAGAAGGTTGAGAAGAAGCTTCATTCTCATAACCATGTGCTATTATGAAGATTCCCGCGTGAAGTTGGAAAATCTTAATATTTTGTCTCTTTGGGATTCTATTTAAGATTTAAGATTTCTTTTCCTATGTGAAATTAATTCTTTGTTGTTGCTTAAGGCACACTGGAAATCTAGCTAGTGTGAAATTAAACACGGAGAATCTAATTAAAATGAGGGGAGTTTTCAGGATAAACATTATTCTTATCTGATGATGGAGGTAAATGCAGCACTTCATGCGTTACTTTTGTAATAAGTATGAGTTGCAACTTGCACCGCTGTTATGAAACTTAAATTCTGTGACTTTTTTTTCTGCACTTAAGGATGTAGATATAGACAATTAGACGTGGCCTATCTGTTCGAGATTTTGATACCCAATCCATAAAGTGAAGTGAACTAGGACATTGTGATAGGCCACTTCTGGGCTGCTTTATCCTTGTGCAATAGTATCATTTCAGTGTCTCTATCAATCTTCTATTCATTAATAATGGTTGCTTACATTGTTACAATCCACAAATAAGAGATGGCCTAGTTGATATCATAGTTACTGATACACGGTAACGTGGAGTAAAGGGTACATGGTACTAGTACACGTTTGTGTGAGTATGCAATTAGTCACATTTTATATTATTATTACAAGACTTTTTTTTTTTTGTAAATCTAGTTGTTAGTAGGGGTGTTCATAGGTATTGGTTATATGTGAACTTGAATTGACTCAAATCGATCCGGACAGTTTGGGTTAAGTCATTTATATATTTGAGTCAAAATCGAATCAAATTGATCAAAACTGTTCATGTACGGGTTGGATCACGAATTTAGATCTATAAATTTGATCAAAATCGAACTGAACCGATCAAAATTTTTGGAATTGTTTGGTTTGGTTTTAAATACCATTAATATTGGACTCCAAGTGTTGGAACTGTAAATGTTTATAATATTAACATATCATATTTTGTTCATTTGTTTTAACAAATGGTTGCACCAAAGTTTAATGCAAGAAATTAGTTTGTAGGAAACAGTCATTTTCATCTTTGAATGTGTAGAATATTGACAAATTCGTTTTCAAAAAATGAAAATTCAAATTTTAGTTCCTGAAAGTAAAAAAAGTACAACAAATTCATTCATATGTTATCCTTAATGAAAGAGTCTACATGACACAGAAGAACGAAAATGTCACAAAAATGATTACCAACATGGCTGCTGAATAGATTAGACCAAAATGTTAGTAAGTTTCCATTGGACCAAAATGTTAGTAAGTTTCCATTGGACAAAAATATCCCATGATACTATTATGTTCCAATAATGTGCCAATGATATGAGAAGACAAACAAATAGTTATATCAAATTTGCAATGCATGTAAATGAATATATTAAAATTTGAATTTTCATATCTCAGAACGAATTTGTAAGCGTTCTACACACTTATGAACGAAAATGACTATTACCCTAAATTGCATTTTACCCTTAAATGAAACAAAATTTGGGATCTGACAAATTTATCGAATGAAAACTTACTGAGTTACTGACGTTTTTGTCAAATGGAAATTTATTGACATTTTGATCAAATATATTCTACAATCATGTTGACAATCATTTTTGTGACATTTTCGTCCCTTTGTGCCACGTAGATTCTTTCATTAACGGTAATGGACGAAAGTTAACAAATGAATAGATTTGTCGCACTTTTTTCACTTTTCGAGGATTAAAATTTGAATTTTCATCTTTTGGAGACGAATTTGTTAGATCTCTATACATCAAGGACGAAAATGACTATTTACCATATTGTGTTAATTGTATTGGATATTTGGATGAATCATGATATAAAAATAGTATTCTAAGAAAATAAAGATCAAATTTAAATGGGTAACCTGTTAGTTCGAACCAAACCAAACTGTTCAGGAACGAGTTGGATTGGATTGAGTTTCCAAAAAACTTTTCTAAAAATCGAACTGAACCAATTAAATTTAATTTGGTTGAATCTTAAATTTGATCAAAATTGATTCAAACCAACCCAAAAACACCCCTACTTATTAGCCTAGCCTAGTGGTGGGAGATTGGAGTAGCTTTCATGTGGACTTGATTTAAACTTTGTAATTGTACACACAAAAAAATGAAAGAATTTTGTAACTATGATTGATATGGTCCGGTAAAACATGTATTTCTGCTAATATATTAATAATTCAAATAATTATTCAAGTCAATTCATCAATGTTAATCCTCAAATAAATAATCCAGCGTCCACTCATCTTGACCAAGTCCACATCTTATAGTGTTTGACTTGTTTCTTTTTCTTTATATATAATTCCAGCAAATTGATGGTTGTGTTAGAAGCTGCTAAAGATATGCGAATGGACCTGAATGGACCAGACAGAAAGACTAACAAAATAAAAAATAAAGGATATTCTTCTAATTCCAAGTACATGCAAATGGAAAGTTAACTTTATTCTTTATATATCCCATATCTCTCTACAAATATGCCCTCCATTCTCATTCATCTTATTATTCCAATTTCGCTTTCAATTCTTTATTTCTTTCTAAATTGAAAGAAACAAAACAACTTTATGAATCTCTCTACAAATATGTATTATTCCAACGCTCACACGGATGCTAACATACATATACATTTTTTCATTTATCTTGTTTTTTCGTCAAGCAATTATAAAAAGTTACTATCTAGCAATATTTAGCAAACTGCGCTTGTTTTTCTCCAAAAGTGTTCGTTATTTTTATGAAAAACATTAACTACCAAACATCTTGCATACTTTTAGCACCATTTTTATGACAAGATATAAGGGTCTACTTTGTTAGTCACAGGTGAAAATGTAAAAAATAAAAATAAAAACCATATTAGATTTGCTTGTAAACTTTACCACAGAAATAATATATATACTTCAAGTTTGGACCATATAACTTTTTGGACTGTCATTTATATGGTGTTTTTCATTTTTTTTTTTTTGTAAAGTTTCTAATTTTCCTGTTACTTTTATTAATTTTAAAAAATAATCACTTTAAAGTTTGCTTTTAGGCCTAAAAATAAGTAGAGAGTTCCCGCGGACGCGATTGTTTGGCTATCCAACATGAACATCCACTTGGATTAAAAAAAGAAGAAGCCATGTTTTGTCTTTAAATTGAAATGTCAATGACATGTGTACGTTTAGCTAAAACGTACTGAACATTGAACAAAGTGAATCACACTACTGATGGCATTTAGCACCATAATCTTGAACAATGTCAATCTCTACGGGCTGGGTCAGATTCTACATATTCTTCATATTTAGGTGCGCTTATCGTTGCACAATCATCCTGGATACCATTGCAAAGTTTACCTGATTCTACTATACTGGATAACTACTATACTTGTTTATGCACAGGTTATTAATTATAGTGCAGAAGTACGAACGTTTTGCTTCTTTTTTTTAGTTTCGTATATATTTCATGATTTAAGGTTACTAGCTTGCATTTGGCAAAAAGAATCAAACCTCTTTTTGAACGTGTCGCAATATGATACATATCCTTTAATATGCATGTGTTTATTCATTTATTCACGCACAAGACTCATTATTCTTGATTAATCATTAGTGTTAACTTTAAGTTTTAAATATGTAACTATTAAAGTTTTATCATATATAATAAATTTATTTGGCTTAAGTAAGATTTACTTGATTAATCATTAGTGTTAAGTTTAAGTTTTAAATATGTAATTATTAAAGTTTTATCAAATATAATAATTTTATTTGGCTTAAGTAAGATGATCATGCATGTGAAAAATACATGTAGTATGTAAAAAAAAAAAAAACTAATCAAATTTTGTTGTTGGATTCCACCAATTCTTTAACTGTGCCGTCATAACCGAAAGTAATTATTAACTAAATACTGCTTTTGGATTGCTGCTATTTCAGTGGAATCTTAGGCCTTCTTTGAAACAAATAGTATTCATTAAGAAATTATAAAATGAGCTTTTGACCAAAACAAATGTGGTTCATGTAGTAACTATTACTAGTATTTTCTTAGTCTTTTTTTATGGGGTTTCTAGCAGAGGATTAATTAGGTAAATGTGCTTAGAGCTTTTTACCTTGGTCTGGAAAGGTTTAAAATATTCATAGGTCCCATTTGGAAGATTTTATTCGAAGAATCCAAATCTGATGCAAATGCAATTACTGATCAATGCAAACTGAGGCGTGGAGATGTACCTCCAATCCAACAATTACAATATTTTTTATTATATACTAGATTCTGCAGTGGAACCCACGTACAAAACAAGGGGTCATATTAACCTTACATAAAATTTCATGGTGGTAACAGTTAAGATTCTTCTCATCTATATAGATCCATATGGGCCTGTCAAATATGAAAACCCATTGACATGCCAAAGGCTTTTCATCTTTATTCTTTAGGTTAATTATTCCTTCCTTTCTCTTCTGCTTTTTGACCATCTCCACCCATACGTGTGCAGCCAGAACAGTGATAAAACCAGTGAGACAGTGAAAAGGTAAAGTGACACTCTCACCAGAGTGCTCTAGATGTATCTAATATATTTATTCACTTTAGCTAAGGATACAGTTGAAGATTTATGCAGGAAATGGTGCAAACAACAAAGTATAGTTTTCATCATTTCATGTACGTATCTTTCAAACGATAAATTAAAGTGAAAACGTGACATTTTTGTAATTATTAATAAAAATAGAGAATATTTCCTTAAACCAAACATATATAACCTTTACCTTAAGTGAGTAATTATCCTTTATACTACACACAGATCAACACAACATTATGAACTAGTGATTTATTCCTTCTAGTTAGTACTTAGTAGCAGGCCCCAAACATTGTGCACAAGAAAGTCTTACAGAACTAAAAAGAAAACACAATCAATAATCATCTACAGATTTGCAGAATAGGCAAAAGCATGTGCCCCATATATGAAAATGTGGGTTTATGGATTAAAATATATTTTTTATCCGAAAACATGAATTAAAATAATCTTGCGTCTGAATAAACTATAATCAACGAACATTACATTGGTCAAGCTGGAACTCGGTTAGTATCCCCTGAATCTTAGTCTTACGTCATGTTTTAGTGTATGGAAAAATGTGGTTAGAAAGAAAATTATACTGAAAATGATCAATCAATTTCTTTAACAAAAATTACTCACCAACAAAATTGATTCATATTTCGTACTATGATAAAAAATAACAACTGATAATCTAGGATATGAACCAACAATTAAAGTTTGCACAGGATAAAGAAATTCAAGGGAAGACGAAGGCAGACAAAGTAGTCATCATAAACAGGAGTGGAGTAAAATCTACACAGCATTCCAACCGCAGTTTATTATGCGTTCAATGTTCTAAAGCAAGATAATATTAAATAAACTAAAGGCCATAATCCATCTGAATTAGTTTCAACTTTCAATCCTAACATATAACTAATTAATGCTACCCTTTTCTTCCAAACTGCTAATGACAAAAAACTCAAATAGATCCAAAGTGAAATCGCAACATCCAGTTAGTAAGTTATTAGTTGCCAAGCAGTGTTCTGAGACGCATAAGCTGATAAAGAGAGAGCGCATAACTTCTACTACAGAAAAGTTAAACTACAACCATTGGCTCTACTAATTGTCAATGATCAATAACTTGCATTGGTTCAATAATTTGAACATGAAAAACAAAAGGCAAAGGTACTGATTAAGTTCGGTCCTATTAGTATATGTACCACTAGAGTCTAGAATGAGTTTAAACTTTAGACCAATATAGGTTATAGCTAAACGCCTAAACCATTTGGATGGTCCATATTTTTCAAAACGTCACGAGAAACATGTCTAATATAGCCCGGAATCCTAAAGCAAGCACATGGCAATGCGTGAATGCTAGTAAAGGCAAGCTGGCAATCATCTACAAAGCTAATATGCGACTACTCTCAATCTATAGCCAAAATAATCCATTTCCATTTTGCAAATAAGATATAAAAAAAAAAACTTAGGTCCATTGAATTTCTCAACGAATAACAGGACACATGACCATGATTCATGAATCATAATAAAACTGATATAACATACGCTAATTTTAAAAATATAATTATATTAACCGAATTAATACTATAATTAATGAATTTAAGCGATGAATATTATTAAAAAAAACGTATATTTAATAAAAATTTAGTAATTTAGGAATACATTTTTTTTGTCAATAGTATTAGACCTAAATTTATTTATGTTTTTGTCGATAGAAAAAGACTTAAATAGTAATAAGACATTTTTGTTATTTGGTCACACACACAAAAAAAGACATTTGTGTGGCCATACCATTCATGGTGGACTCAAGGGATGCGCTACATACAATCTTAATCTTACGGATTGGGGAATCCGTAAGAGTTTTTTTTTTATATGTACGAATTGGGTAATCTGTAAGCCCAATCCGTTTGCAGGTATCGAACTTGTGACCTTTAAGTTATTAACACGATGCTCTAATCAACTAAGCTAATAGACCAATTATGTTAAAAATTAATTAATATTGGTATATATATATCACTAAATTTATTTAATTTAAAATAATTTATTATGTTAAAAATATATGTGTATTAAATATATATTAAAAAAATTAGTGTTATATGTCTCAACATTAATTATAAATTTAGTGATATATATATATCAATATTAATTAATTTTTAACATAATTGTTCTATTAGCTCAGTTGGTTAGAGCATCGTGTTAATAACTTAAAGGTCACAAATTCGATACCTGTATATATAAAAATAAAAACTCTTACAGATTCATCAATCAAACGAAGGATAATTTTGAAAACACACTATTCATAAATGGTATATAAGAAAATCTAATGGTGTATGTAGCAATTCCCTAGACCCAACCCAACGGAGCACACACATCCATCCAATTGGATAGGCCCAGAAAAAGTTTCCAAAACAAAAAGAGAGTATCCGCATAAACGACAATGCGTATTTGCGCTCGGGCGTATAAACATAAACATAAAGAATCCATCAGGTGCCGTTTCATTCAGAATTGCATCGACTGAAACCCCTAGAAAAAACCCCAGTTTTTCTCTTTCGCTAGTTCCGTTCAAGGTCTAACTAAGCACTCACAGTACTTTTACTTCTCTCGAGGATGTCTCTACGAGTGCTGAACCCTAACGCCGAAGTGCTGAACAAATCGGCGGCACTTCACATGAACATCAATGCCGCCAAGGGTTTGCAAGATGTCCTCAAAACCAACCTCGGTCCCAAAGGAACCATCAAAATGTCTCTCTCTCTCTCTCTTTCATTTTTTTTTTTTTTTATGTTTTCCTTTTCCCTCATTGTCTCTGAATCAGGCTCGTTGGTGGTGCTGGTGATATCAAACTTACCAAAGATGGCAACACTCTCTTGAAAGAGATGGTTAGTTTTTTTTTCTTACTGTTTTTTAAGATTTTTAAATTTTTTCACTGTTTTTTAGTTTTATTAATTGAGATCTACGAGTACGAGCGCTAGAAAACCGTTAGGTTGAAGTGTTGTTGATGTTGTTTGTTGTGTTCTCAGCAAATCCAAAACCCGACGGCGATTATGATTGCTAGAACGGCTGTGGCGCAGGATGATGCTAGTGGTGATGGCACCACTTCTACTGTCATCTTCATTGGCGAGCTTATGAAACAATCGGAGCGTTACATTGATGAAGGTTAATGAGTTTGTCACTCTGTTGGTGTTTGTATTTGCTTCTCTATTAAGCTATTCTTTGCATTGCGGCACTTGGTACTCTTTGTGTGTGTGTTTGTAACTGTACACTCTAATGTGTGACTATTTATCTAAATCCAGCTTTGTTGGTGGTTTTATTACTGTGAACCACTGTTAATATTTTGCTGCTTTTAGTGATTAAGTGGTGTTTCTTTTAGAGTTAGTTAGGGAGAGATTTAGAGAAGTGTAAAAATGCGAGTAAGGTGATGACTGATACAATATCCTCTCAAACAGGTTTAGAAAAAAAGAGGGACTATGCATGCAAAAGGCATGAGAACATAAGAGTATAAATGGGAAGGGCTCTTTGCATTTCAGCAAGAGCAATGCCATTGAAACAACCATGAACTGTATGCCAAAAGAGAAGTGTTAAATGTAATCCTATTCTATAGTAAGTTTAGGAGCCAAGAGATATCCCTAAAATGGGGGGAAGGGGTGGATTATTTTTTTCATTTTGGTGAATTTTCTGTCATTTCCTACTCTGCTAATGTTAAGATGATGTATGAATACTCTAGGTATGCATCCTCGTGTGTTGGTTGATGGTTTTGATATTGCAAAGCGAGCAACTCTGCAATTCCTTGAAAAGTTTAAGACTCCTGTTGTGATGGGCGGTGAGCCTGATAAAGAGATTCTCAAGATGGTAGCAAGAACAACCGTCAGGACAAAGGTAAAAATTATTTTATTTTATCTTTGTTTTAGATGACATTTTATCATACTTTGATTTTGTGGACAAAATTTTTATATTCTTACTATTTTTATATTTCCCATCATTTGCAGTTGTACGAATCCCTTGCAGATCAATTAACAGATATAATTGTTGAT
Organism: Glycine tomentella; assembly: GCA_007407185.1. Classification (NCBI taxonomy): domain Eukaryota; kingdom Viridiplantae; phylum Streptophyta; class Magnoliopsida; order Fabales; family Fabaceae; genus Glycine; species Glycine tomentella. The sequence goes on from PYAF01001986.1 coordinate 2,271,751, forward strand.
GCAGTGAGTACACATTGAAGTGTTGACATTTATTTTGAATCCTTGTAAATATGAGATTTTTGTTTGCATGTTGTTTGGTCATTTGAACTAGTAGATTTTGTTTTTTATTGGACCTGGACCTTTTACAGCTGGTGTTTGTGTTTTGCTATGATATCAGGTTTTATGTATTCAGAAGCCTGAGGAAGAAATTGATCTGTTTATGGTGGAGATCATGCATATGCGACACAAATTTGATGTTGACACACGCTTGGTATGTTTTATGAATGGTTGTAGCCACTCTTTTGCTGCACTTAGATAATTTTCCTGAATTTCATACTACGTGTGTTGTATACATCTAGGATTTTAATATGTTGTTCCCTTTCCATCAATATTTTTGTAGCAAATTAAAATTAAAATTCTCAACTTAATATTATTCAAGTAAAATTTGGGATGTGATGAGGAATCAACTTAGTTTACCAGGGAGCTCCCTTTTCATTATAGTAAGAGTTTTAGACAAATTTAGAATATCATTGCTAATGTACCAATGCCAGTATTCATCATCCTACAATAACACAAATAGCGACCCATATTTAACTATAACTTAACTCCATTGTCTTACTTCACTTGTAATTGTATTATTATAGTGCAACTTACATACTGGGTCTACGTATACAATATCTATGCGGTTCTTGCTCCAATGAGTTCATTCCTCTGTGTTTTTCTAGGTTGAGGGTATTGTCCTTGATCATGGTTCCAGGCACCCTGACATGAAGCGACGTGCAGAGAATTGCTATATCTTGACATGTAATGTATCTTTGGAGTATGAGAAGAGGTAATCAAGCTGATATTTGTCAATTTCTTCCTTAAACAAATCAATATTTTGATGTTGTATAGTAACAGGTATGCTCACATGACATGAAATGTTCTCATTAGTGTAGGTTTTATGTTTACTCTGTCTAACTAAGGAAGGCTTAGTTAACCTGAAACAAATCAAGTATTCATACTATATAAGAAAATTAGATGTCACATTTAAAATGTCTTTTTTATTAATCTTAATTTTCGGTTTGCTCTTTCTAAAAAAAATGATTTTCACCTGAAACAAATCATGCCTAAATGTACTACTACAAGGAAAATCTATTTTGTTTCTTTTTAATGATAAATTTAATAATTTCAACTCACATAAGCATTGACTGTTATATATCACTTCGGTCGATGCTGTATATATTGTGTGGTTTTTCAGTGTCAGATGTCTAGCCTTTCTGAACTCATTAGTTATCTTGGTTGTATTGTATGTAGTCTGTGAGACTAATGAAGTCAATATTTCTCCTCAGTGAAGTAAACTCAGGCTTTTTCTACTCAAGTGCGGAACAGAGAGAAGCTATGGTTGCAGCTGAAAGACGACAGGTTGATGAAAAAGTTAAAAGAATCATTGAACTGAAGAATAAGGTAGAAAATATTTTGCTCTTGTATGTATTGATTTTTAATGTTTCTCTGGTCTAAAATTTGGTCATTGTTATATTACCATAATAAGAATAATTTTATTTCACTGCTCTTGACTAAATACCTTCATACTTGTGTGTATGCAGGTTTGTTCTGGTAATGATAGCAATTTTGTTGTCATCAACCAAAAAGGAATTGATCCCCCATCTCTGGACCTGCTTGCAAGGGAAGGAGTAAGTGACATACCTTTATATATAAGTTTTTTTCTTCATTTGAATAATGTTTATCAAACCTAATTGGGGATTTCAAACACCATCCAAAGAGTGTCTTTGGTTGAAATATATGACATACCTGAAAATAATGTAACTGTTAAATATCCCACAACACAAGTTGCCCATTGCTTATGTAATATGAAGTGAACTCATAAGCATTAACATAATCCCTAGCCTGTTTTCCTTATGTTAATTTTTTATCCTTGTGTTTTAGATAATTGCTCTTCGGAGAGCAAAGAGGAGAAACATGGAAAGATTGGTTTTGGCCTGTGGAGGGGAGGCAGTAAACTCTGTAGATGATTTGACTCCTGAATGTCTGGGTTGGGCAGGATTGGTATATGAACATGTCCTTGGTGAAGAGAAATATACATTCGTAGAAAATGTTAAGAATCCTTTTTCCTGCACAATCTTGATTAAAGGTAACCTTGGCTCCTTGCACCTGTTGTGAGTTTGTTAAGCAGATCCTTCTGTACTACTATTTACTCCCTCCATTCCTATATATAAGACCCATTACCTAATTCATCAAGATTAAGGAAAGTGGTTAATTTAGTTGATAACAATATATTTGTCTTATATTTATAACTTTTTCAAAACTATCCTTGTCATTAATACTCCTCTCTCTTCTAATTGTTTGTTAATTCATTATCTCTCTTTGTTTAATGAAGGGTATTTCCAGTCTAAATTTAATTAATGCATGAAACATTATAGATTGGGTCTTATAAAAAGGAACAAGCACCATTTCAAACTTGGGTCCTATAAATAGGAACAGATGGAGTGTTATCTTTTCATGATGTTCGTTTTACGTCTTTGGAACAAAACTGTCTTTTTATTGCCAATGACAGATTTAAGATGATATGATTTGCAATGCTGTCATGATGATACAGGTCCTAATGACCATACAATAGCTCAGATTAAAGATGCTGTACGTGATGGTTTGAGGGCCGTCAAGAATACCCTTGAAGATGAATCTGTTGTCTTAGTAAGACCTTTTTCTGAGCCAATCAATTACTGTCATACTTGTATTGTACAATTTTTCTCCTCTTTTCTTATGTGCATGCCCATGCTATTGATTCACTTTATTTTCTTGTGGTAATTTCTTCTGTCAAATGAATTTTCAGATGTTCCCTAAAATGCACACATGGTTTGATTAGCCTTAGTTCAAAAACTAAGATAATTATTGGAGTTCTGATTTAAATCAAAGAAAGATGAATGTAGAATTTGACATGCTTTCAGCAAGTCCTTAATTGAGTTATATAAAAAGAGCCAGAATATTTGATCTGACATTATTGTAATAAGCTGCATGTCTATACTCTCTTGTGTGCTTGTGTTGATGAGTGAATCTAATTGGGAGAAAAAAATGTGCTTTAACATATGTTTAGGTTAATAACTTGATTTGTTCCCATAGTTGATTGAATAATTTTGAGCTTCTAGTTGAATCCAATTTTTTCAAGTAGTTAATAGTAGGATTAAATCAGAATACGGTAAATTGGTTTCTTGGAATTCATAAAGGAGATTTTCGATTTCTATAATTCAATTAGGAGCGACCATTTGGTTCACCAAATCCAACTACAAGGAAGCTGGATACATGCAATAACACAGCAGTCGCAGCTAACTCTTTATAGCACTTTATAGAATTCATATATCCTTCAATGCAGAACTCTTGTTTGCACTTTATTTTTATTGTGATTGTAATAGACTTGAAGAGAATTTTCTTTCCCATGATCAGGGTGCTGGTGCATTTGAAGTTGCTGCTAGACAATATCTGATGAATGAAGTTAAGAAAACAGTTCAAGGGGTAAATATGAGTGTCTCTGGTTTTCCATGTTTTTATTGTTCTTTAATTGTCACATTTCAATTTTCGATACTGATGTTTATAACCTTGAACAGCGTGCACAACTTGGTGTTGAGGCTTTTGCTAATGCACTTCTTGTGGTGCCTAAGACACTTGCTGAAAACTCTGGGCTTGACACTCAAGATGTGATTATTGCCCTTACGGTATACTTCCCTTAAATTTATTCCACTTGTCTTCTTTCCCCTAATTGTGAACGAACGGAAGTAGAAGCTGATTAGCATTATTGTACTTGTTGAATGCTGTATCAGGGAGAGCATGACAAAGGGAATATTGTGGGGTTGAGCCTGAACACAGGAGAACCTATAGACCCTGCAATGGAGGGTATTTTTGACAACTATTCTGTGAAGCGCCAAATCATAAACTCAGGGTATGGTTGAATCTTGAACAATTGACAACATCAATTTGTTGTTTGTTTTGAAACTAGGATCACATAAAATACTAGAAAGTGAGGGAGGAAAGAGAGTTTTGAAATTTAAATTGAAGGGAAAGTAAAAGGAGAGAAATGTGAATTTTTGTTTCTAGAAGTCAATTTTTCTCTCTTTTCTTTCCACTGTCTCCAACCAAACAAAATAAATACATTTTATCTGTTTTTCCCGTCTCTATTTTCTTTCCTCCCATCCAAACATTACCATAAGCTTGGAGCTTTTTTCTTTACCTGCTCATGATGGTGTGCTAGGGATTTTGTTTATTTTTCTGACTAAAACTAGGCCAATCCATAAATTATTGAGAACCGTGCATTAAAAAATTCACATGAAATAATTAAAATAAAATCATATAATAAAGTTTCAAACGAAATCACTAGTCTAAATTGAAATGAGCATATGTTTTGCATGGTGGTGACATCTCTTTCGTCCATCTAAGCTAACAGTAAATAATGATTGGATCCCAAAATCACATCTCTAGACTCTAGGATGTGTAACCATTTAAAAAGTTCCATTCCACCAAAACAATAAGTTTCATTTAAGTTGGCTTGGTTTCAATTATGTAGTTATTTTTCTCTTATCTGTACATATGATATACAGGCCAGTTATAGTATCTCAATTACTGGTGGTGGACGAAGTAATTCGTGCTGGACGTAACATGCGGAAGCCAACTTAGGTGTTCTTTCTTACTCGAAGTTTCTCTTTTGAATAGGGTGTGCCAGCAAGCATTCGTTGGGATTGTTATGATTCGCTTCTTTTAATCTGCTCTTATGAAACATTGCTTCTGGGTTTTGTTTTTTCCCATTTTATTTTTATTCTCTCAATGACTGTCATGTAAGTATACCATGGCTGAATTTTGGCCTCCTTTTGAAATTTGTAAGCATAATTATTTAGTAGAAAATTAGTTGAAATCATGTTTTACCATGATAAGTTGAACTCTCCCTGACTCGCACACTCGTACACGCGGCACACACACACGAGCAACCCCAGGTCCCAAGATGACATCATCTTTGTAATTTTGTATGAAACGTCGATGGCATTGAATTAATATATTTCTTGAATTATCAATTTTTTTAAAAGTAATTCATTTAGGATAATGAAGCAAGAAAGAGTTTATAGAACAAATTAAAGTATAATTTACTTTATTTCAATTATACACATTTTCATACTAGAAATCCAAATTCAAATAATTCTTGTGACATCTTTTTATCACAAGCATATGTATAGTTAAAATGGGAAGATTTTAACTTTTGGTATTCTTCGACTCCGTCAGGTGCCTGATGGAAAAAATTTATTCCTGCACACCAGTCTCATTGGCTAAGGAAGTCCTCAACAGTGCAGCAATTGAGTGGGATAATGCGCTTAATCGAAGTGCACTACTGCACAGTCTACACTACTGTGATGACCTGTATTTTGCTATGCAACATACTAATTTACAATACGCTAAGATATGTTTATTTCCTTAAAGTATAATTTTTATTCTTATATTTAATTAATTAATCACTTTTTTGGTTGCTCAGAAAACTATTTTTTGTTTAATTTTTATCTTTGTTGTTTTGTATATTAGTTGGTTTCCATGGAGACGAATTTAAAGGGTTAAGTTTTACGTCTTAAATCAATACATAAAAAGTTAAAAGATATGTTCAAAAATTGAAAATGATTAGTTTTAAAAGAACTAATGTATCATTAATTAAATAAGCAAGGAGATTAATTTTAAAAAATCAGGAGATCAATTTAAATTTAAAACAAAAATAATTTAAGAAGCATTTGTATGTTTAAACTAAAGTTACTGATTTTTTTATTTAAATAATTACATTAAAGTTATATTTAAAGTTTTTTTAATTAGTTAATAATGCAAAAAATCTTATATTAACAATTAACAAACATATGAAAATTAAACTCATTGGAGGTGGGGATGCATTATTCAACTTGCTCATTTTCAAGTTGTTGATTTAAAAGTAGTATATTTTTATTTTTTATTTTCAATAAAATCTTAAATTTAAGTTTTAAGTATGAAATAAAAATTTGCTCGAAAAGTGAATTTGACCAATTTGTAGATAAATAATCAAAAGTAAGATGACTTTTAAATAAAAATTAAAAAAGTGTAGGCACCACAATTTGTTAACATATTTGTATTGTTGAACAAAAATTATATTAACCTTATTAAATAAAAGAAAAATGATTAAAATACGTATTTTTGAGAATTTTTTATTAGCTAAAATTTATTAAAAATTATAAAATTATGTGAATTTCATTAATGTCCACCCATATAGTACTAAAAAAAGGTAAATAAAGCAAGACGGGTCTAGTTTTGTTTTGCAGATCCACGAGTAGCAATTTGGCGAGGTCAACTCACACGTGTGGAGGGTGTTATCTAGTGGCAGCGGCACGAGGTGGTTGCACTACAATTACATTACATAACATAACATTTATGTTTTCTTTGCATTGTGTGGCGCTGTACTTTGTTGAACTTGAACTTGTTCTCCTCTTGCATTTGGATCTGGTGCCTGGCAGGCATGGCAGAAGAACAAGTACTGCAAAACAAGCAGGTTCTATTCAAAGGGTACATAGATGGTGTTCCTAAAGAAACCGACATGGAACTCAAGGTCTCAAATATTGAGCTCAAGCCTCCCCCGCAAGGCTCATTAGCTATTCTTGTGAAAAACCTTTATCTCTCTTGCGATCCATACATGCGCGGTCGCATGCGTGATTTCCACGGATCTTATATCCCACCTTTTGTTCCTGCCCAGGTAACTAACTAACTAACTCTTTTCAAATCATTTATACACTTTGCTATGCAGTATGCACCAATTGTAAAATGTGTGTTATTTTGATGATGAAGGCACTTGAAGGATTTGGTGTGTCTAAAGTTATACACTCTGATAATCCAAATTACAAGCCTGGTGATTTCATTACCGGCTTCACTTGCTGGGAAGAATATAGCCACATCCGAAGAACAGAACAGCTCCGAATAATTCACCCAGATCATGCCATTCCTCTCTCCTTCCATGTCGGTCTTCTTGGTATGGACCATCAATTAATATCATGTATTGGTTTCTTCTTTCTCTAATTAGGAATCATTTTCTGAATCCTCTTTCGCAGCTGCAACCAAGAAATAATAATAAAATTAATTCCATAAATGATCCCCCCCTCTAGATAATTGATCTGCGTTCTCTGTCTAAGGCTCTTGCATTTATAACAGAATAGAATATGCTGCCTGCGTGCCTCAGTTTCCCTTTCTAACCTATTCCTTCTTCTCCAGAGTAATCTTTCCATATATTATTATATTACGCCCAGCATGGCCTTCATCCACTAATTGGCCTCTAATAGAGTGCTAATACTTTCAGATTTCAATAAGTTGAAAGTGTTGATAGTGCCTTTCAGTCTATTTAAGCACTATTTTCTGCATAGTTATTATTTTCAGATTATGAGGTTGTCATTGAGCGAATCTTCTAGTTTAGAGAGTTCCTTAGTTTATTTTTTTTATGGCATAATTGTTAAAACCTTGCATATTTTTTACCATAGGCTTTGTGTTTTTATTTTTTCTGGCTTGTGTATGGAAGTCAAATCATTTTCCAGTCCTCTAGTGGTGCTCCAGTTTTACAAATAATTAACCCTTCAATTTTCCTTTTACTTTTATAGGAATGCCAGGTTTTACTGCTTATGCAGGATTTTATGAGGTCTGCACCCCAAGCAAAGGAGAATATGTTTTTGTATCTGCAGCATCTGGTGCCGTAGGTCAGCTTGTAGGCCAACTTGCTAAGTTGCATGGTTGCTATGTAGTTGGAAGTGCTGGGTCAAAGGAAAAGGTGATTTTCACTAATTATTTATTGTATAGTAATTGCCCAAAAAAACAACTCTGCTTGAATTAGTTATTCCTTCATCTATACAATATATGAAGTATTGCCATTTAGACACACATGGATGTACACACAAACACTAGAACACATTATTTTTGTTCATTTTCTCATTAAATATGTTATATTAGGTTGACCTTCTAAAGAACAAGCTTGGATTCGATGAAGCTTTTAATTACAAGGAAGAATTAGACTTGAATGCAGCTCTACAAAGGTGTGTAACAAGCTCGAAAAGAATACAAGTTTGAATTGTTAGCTATTGTCTAAGGAAAGGGAAATGATTTAAAAAAAAAAAAAATTGTTTTGAGAAGGTTCCAAATATTAGTACTTCTCAGTCTTATCCTTCATGACTTCCCACAATCAAAACTGGAAACTTCATTTATCTTGGATCACATGACAGGTATTTCCCGCAAGGCATTGATATCTACTTTGACAATGTGGGTGGGGATATGCTCGATGCTGCACTCCTTAACATGAGGATTCATGGTAGAATTGCAGTTTGTGGAATGGTATCTCAGCAAAGCCTTTCCAAGCCCATAGGGATATACAATTTATTCAACCTCATTACAAAGCGCATCAAAATGCAGGGTTTTTTGCAAAGTGATTACTTGCACCTATACCCGCGCTTTTTGGAAGATGTTTCAAGTTACTACAAGCAAGGAAAGATTGTGTATATTGAAGATATGAATGAAGGCTTGGAAAGTGCTCCAGCTGCTTTCGTTGGGCTTTTCCATGGCAAGAACGTTGGTAAGCAAGTCATTCGTGTTGCCCGTGAATGATTTTTCAGTATTTTGTTAGCTGAAGCTTGATATGTTTTAAACATATTCAATTGAGAATTTTTTTATGTACTTGAACTACGGCAGCTGGCAAGGCCTTATTTCTCACCTTCTGCCTTGAGCAGAAAATGAAAAATTTTCAGTATGCATAAATTATGTAGAAGATGAAGTAGCTGCATTAGGTGGATTTAGCTCTCCTAAAATAATGAGATATGTAAAATGAGAAAAATCAGCAGTAGATACGTTCATTCTCTCTCACTTAAGAGACAAAGCTAAATTTGCATCTGGTTTGGTTGAATTAAACTACAAAGTAGATGATTGAAACTGTGAAAGAAATAGAGGAGAGGTATAGATAGACCTACCAAGTTTAAGGCATATATTTAAGTTTCATGATCAGTTGAAATTATAGGTAATTTCACCATAACAGATGATCATGATAAAAGAAAGGCTAAATGTGGTTGCAGCCACGATAATTGATAATTCGCTGGCCATTTTGAATGCACTTCTGAGGTGAACAAGTCCATTGCACACAAATGCTCTATGCGCTCAAACCAAATAATTCTTAGACCTGACATATTTGTTATGCTAGAGTAGAGGCTTTAAAATATTTCGCAATTAAAGGAATTTACGTTGCAGAGGATTAGCCTCAAAGATATGTGCAAATGTATTCACTATAACTAACCTGCACCTAAGCCCTATAATTTTTCTTTTTTTGGTGCTGACCTAAGCCCTATAAATGTACATACAGAGGACCACCATGTACACATATTTTTCCATATATTATTATACTACTGATTCATTCATTGACTTTAATATTGAAATGTTTTTATAACTACTACTTTCAGCTCATGTTGAGTACATCATCTCCTATCAAAAGTAAATCTAACGAGCCGTAAACCATTGAAGGCTCAACCACTCGATTAAATCATTTTTTTGTCGGCGCTCAAGTAAATAACTTGTAAACATGACAATTGTACAATTAACATAATGTTTAATCAGCACTCTGCTCCATCCATTTTCACCACATAATTGCAGAAACTAGAATTGTTTTAGCACTAGCTTTATTGCTATATATAGATATAAGAATTTTGACATGACTTTGACAGTTTTTGTGACTGTGATCCTCAAAGCAATTGCATACCGAAGCAAAAAGTTTATTATTAGTATTACTATATGCTTGGAATCCTAGAGTCCAGGGACTTCTGTTTAAATTTATTGTGATCATATATATATATATAGTAATAACCATAACTTGATGAATTAAAATAATGATATTATTATATGCTTTAATACATACTTATAAAAACCTGATGTAGTAATAAAGGAAAAGAAAAAATAAAGTAGAGGACGGGTAAGTTTTTGGTGGGGGTTGAGATTTGAGAAGTTTAATTAGGAAGAAGAACTTTATTTATGTTGACAAATTTGTAGAGTTGTAGAGGATTTATGTTGATATATGAATAACTAAATTTACTCAATGAAGTTTAAGGACCAAAATGTAGCATAAGTTTATTTAATATTATTTTTTTTAAAGAGATAGGTAAATTTTTTGTTTCGTGAAAAATAGAAAATTACTTATTTTAAATAAAAAATTTAAATTAACACATTAAAAATATACTTATTTTATTAGAAAAACATTTTTTATAAAATAAACTGAAACAAATTGACCTTGCATAAATTTTTTTATTGTTGATTATTTTCAAAACCGAGAGAGTAACCTTTTTACAATTACACGCAAAACAGAATCTGAAATACTGATAAATAATAAAATAATAGTAGTTCGGTTTTATGAGCCGTAACTCGTGGTTTGTGGCAGGCCGGGTGAAAACACAAGAAAGGCAAAAAAACAAAGGCTAGGGTAGGCCCCACCACCTAACAAGACAAACTCAACAACGGTCAAAGCTTCCCACTTCTCACGGAATCCCCGCCACCCACCATGTGTCATCTTCTCATTGGACCTCCCGCCTCCATCCTCTTCTCTCCTATATCTACGCCTTCACTTCTCATCCATTTTACTGCTCACTGTTTTCATTTTTCTATCTTTATCAGGTTCGTCTTCTCTACTCTCTCTTACCTCATCATCTCTTTTTAGGGTTTCGATTGCGCCTATTCTTTCCTCATTTTTGTTTCTCCTAGGTTTCTTTCATCCTGATCTGCATCTTCCATTTTTAGGTTTTCATTTTCACCACTCACTCCTTACTGCTTATTCTTCTTTCCGATTCCGATCTCACCTGCTAGATTTATTGTTCTTTCTTCTCGATTTCGTTAATTTGAAATCTGTCCTCTTTTTCTTCCCCCGAGGAATAAAAAAACACTGGAGAAATAGATCGTGTTCTGTGTTGTATTTGAGTGAATTTGATTGTGAAGTGGTGGATTCTATATTTGAATGTTTTTATTCTAAAATCAAATTAATGATAAAATTGAGTATAGTGTTATTTATTTAGGGCAAAAACTACTCAAAATTTGCTCAAACTCAAATCAATTTTGGATCTAAAATCAATTATGTAGTATTATGAATATTTACCTATGATTACATCGTGATACACACTTGTCACTTAATTATGAATTGCGTAATATTGTGAAATTTATCTTGCAGGGTTAAGCGGTGAGATTTGTCCATTTGAGAAATGGCGGATTCTTCTCGGGAGGAGAACGTTTACATGGCGAAATTGGCGGAGCAGGCCGAGCGTTATGAGGAGATGGTTGAGTTCATGGAGAAGGTTGCAAAGACTGTGGAGGTTGAGGAGTTGACGGTGGAGGAGAGGAATCTCCTCTCTGTGGCTTACAAGAACGTGATTGGTGCGAGGAGGGCTTCGTGGAGGATCATATCCTCCATTGAGCAGAAGGAGGAGAGCAGGGGCAATGAGGACCACGTGGCCATTATAAAGGAGTACAGGGGCAAAATTGAGGCTGAACTCAGCAAGATCTGTGATGGGATTTTGAACCTCCTTGAGTCCAACCTCATTCCTTCGGCTGCATCTCCCGAGAGCAAAGTCTTTTACCTTAAAATGAAGGGTGATTACCACAGGTACCTTGCTGAGTTCAAGACCGGGGCAGAGAGGAAAGAGGCTGCAGAGAGTACTTTGCTTGCTTACAAATCCGCTCAGGTATATATAATTATATATTGCTTTTGTGGAATTGTAGTTGTTACTAGAACTTACTAGTTACTGATTTGCTGAACTTAAAAACTTGTGTTTACATGATGCAGGATATCGCTCTTGCTGATTTGGCCCCCACTCACCCCATTAGGCTGGGACTTGCTCTCAACTTTTCTGTGTTCTATTATGAAATCCTTAACTCGCCAGATCGTGCTTGTAATCTTGCCAAACAGGTATATCTAAAGGCTTTTTTTGTTTTGGTTTTTTTCAATTCCTTGTTTTTACTTGTATGTTTCCATTGTTCATTGACTAATAAATTGTATTTCGGTTGAATTACGCATTTGGTCCCTGAACTTGCACCATCTTTAAATCTTTATGTTTTAGTCCCTACTCATAGAAACTACCTGCATATACTTTTTAATCCATTTTAGTTCTTTCACATACACCTTTCATTGGTTTTAGTCCCAACAATTTTTTATGGCAAAGACAATCGGATTAAAGTGTTTGAGAAGGACTAAAATGAGTAGCTTTTAGGTGTAGGGACTAAAATGTAAAGATAATGCAGGCATATGGACCAAAGAAGTAAATCTTGTATTTACATGTTATAGAGGGGGGCCTCAGTCTCAGTGATATTTTGTTGGTAAACTGATTTCAATACTGTTCACTCCTTGGTCATTTAACGGTTTTCTTGTTTGACAATATTGATGGATTATGAAGACCCTATGATGTATTTTTTCCCTTGATGCATTGCATTCCCCTATTCTGCTTTTCTTCTCTTTGATGATCAGTGAAATATGCTTAACTATGGCAGGCATTTGACGAGGCAATTTCCGAGCTTGACACATTGGGTGAAGAGTCATACAAAGATAGTACATTGATCATGCAACTTCTCCGTGACAATCTGACTTTGTGGACATCAGACATCACGGTCTCTTTCTCTCTCTCTATTTCTCTCTTATTGTATATTGTAATATTTCTTTATGTGTTTAACTGTAGACTTTGAAGTAGATTAATTTTTATGTATGTTGTGTAAATCTGTTAATTTTGTTGTCTAATTCTTGATGGCTGGACAAAATTAAATTGTAAAGGAACAGACCATGATTAATAGTTCTTTAATAAGCTGAACAGCTACAACATAAACTTTTGATTTGTAAGAGCCAGGCTTACTGAACTTGTTTGGTTGTACATTCTTCTAGGTACAAATCCAAGCTACTAATTAGCATCTTTCTTGTTTTTGTTGGTGCCCTGTAGTAGTGTAGGAGCAAGGCTTTGAGCTTTTCTTCATTTGCTAGTTTAGTTTTATCCTCATACTTACTGAAACTGTTTCTAATGCATTACCCTGCCTATGCTTTATGTTGTTGTTGACAGCTTTTAGACATGGAGTATTTTGGAGTCGAATGTTTTCCATTCTTTTCTGTCTCAGCTTCACATTGATTTGAGAATAATTAGTTATTAATTTTTTTCTCGAATTGCCTTTAATATTCAGGATGATGCTGGAGATGAGATCAAGGAAACATCTAAGCAACAACCAGGCGAATAGGCGATGGCAGTAGTGATGTGGTAGTTGATGGGATATGTATTACCGATAATATAGATCCAATGTGGCTTGCCATAGTGGGATTGTATTAATGAATTTTATGATTTCAAGTGCGCGTTGCGCTTGGGATTTACAATGTTTCAGTGGATTGTGTATGTGTTTTATTGATGAGAAGAATGTGGTTTGGTGGTTTGGTGGTTTAGTGATTTATAAAAAATTTGTTGTTGGTAGTAGCGTTTTTGTGAGAATTCATTTTTCATTTGATGTTGTTTGTTTATGCTCGTAAATCACGTGCTGAGCACAGGCCGTAACATACTCCCTCCATTCTATAATATATCTTCGTGTGTAAGAAGAAATAACGAGTTTCAAAATAGTTGTCATTTACTCTTTTTTGAAAGGTGTCATTTGCTCATTTTAGCTTTTCAATAATGTTGCTTTCTTTTTTTCCCTCATTTTTTATAAACATTATTAATGAACAACAAAAATTAAAAATGAATTTATGATAAGGTTAATTTCATCCAAATTGTTATAGCAATGTATTTTTTTTTTATATGTATAATAACAATCAAATTTGAACTTGAGACAAACAACCCAAATTTCTCACTACTAAAATTGGTGATAAATTTTTGAATTACTATTTTTTTTATATTTAAGTATCAAATTTAGGATCAAGAGATAAAAAAAGTACAAAAGATTTTATAATAACTCATCCACAATGTTGACTCTTTAATATTTTATCGATTTTTTTTTATAAAAATTGGAGATCAAATCTTATATTTTATCTTGGTTAAGAAACCCAAGTGTTAGATTACTTGTGTTAATAATTTTTTATTTAATATTATTGAATACCCTTAACTTTTTGAATAATTAATTTTTATAATTGTGTAAAAAAACTAATTTCTATATAACAATTTTATTGACGACCTTCCTATTTAGTATTATCATGGTTACAGCACCCGTTATCCATCGTGCCCAGGATGAAGAAAAAGGAACATTTGTATCAGAAACGCAGAAAACAATTTTATCTCATACTCCAAGCTGCATCGGATGACTGTTCCTTTTCCTTACTCAACGTGGGAAGAAGGAGAAAGATGAGTTCGAGGGTAAATAGGGAAAAAAAGAAAAAGAAAACATGAAATGAATCTTGGCCATCAATTTAAAATGATAGAGATCTTGCGCAGGGTGGGAGACCTATGCTACTTTTCCACCATGGCCAACGTCTTATAACATATTCAATTACCTTGCCACGTTAATGACATATGAATCCTTAAAATGAGTGGGAAAAATTGTGTTAAAACTTTCTTTATAAAAGATGTTGTGATGTGAGCATGAGGGTCGACGGATATGACTCCTATCAGTGAGACGCTGGAAGACACGATGGATCATAATGAATATAAAATTGTTTTGATGGTGACACGTGCACAGACTTCAATGTTAAAGTTAGAAGGTGTTTTAAGAATTAAAAATAAGTGATGTTAAATTAATCATACCTTGAGGGATCTTAATATTTATGCATGTGTCTCGCAGGAAAGATCATTATGTTAGTTTTGTTTTTGTGAGAAGATTTGTGGTTGTATGTCCTAAATGTTTGTTGCTCAAGTATTAATGTCTCATTTACCCTATTTATAATTTGGGCTAAGTGTGTGTTACTAGTAGGTAGGGTTTATTGGACCTTATGTCTTCTATATGGTGGTTTTGATGTTTTATCTTGGATACATGAGATAAGATGAGATAATTTTTATTACAATTGTCCTTATGTTAATATATATAATGACGATTTAAAAATAAAGACAAAAATGACCTCATATTATAATAAAGATGTTGAGAAGTTTTTAAAACATCTTTAAGATGAGTTATTGAGTTCAAAAACTCATATCCATCAAATTTGTTACTATTATTGTTCAAGAGTTCTAAAGGTTGGATTTAAGAGAAAAATTTTGAAGAATTCCATTTTTTAAAATATAGTTTTTAATGTCATTTGATAGAAAGAGAGGTTATGTTTTCTTTGTGCAAGTAAAATTCAAGAATTCAAATTAAATTTTACCACTAGAGTAGAAAATGATAAAAATTCTTGCATCCTATATGATATCACAAGATTCACAAAAAATAATTCAAGAATTTAAAATGAATTTTTTTTAATAAAGATATGAAGAATAGAGAATATAGATGTGATCTCTAACAAAACATTAAAATATAATATTATTTCTTTTATATTGTCATCTAAATATAAGTTGTTATGTATGATGAAGTTGATTTTTATAATAATCACTTTAAAATTATATCAAGATTATTTTCAATCGGTTGCTAGTCTTCATTCTTCAATAAAACTATCTTTGTAGCTGATGTAATCAGATCACTGTGTTGCATGGTCATTATTTATTGGTATAACAGTGAATTTCAAAATATGTTTCTAACTTTCTATGAATTTGAACTTTGAAATGCATTTCAGACATTTCAAAGTGGGTTTGCTTTTTTCAACCAAAAAAAAGATGATGCTTGTGAAGCGCTCATACAGTACACAGACACACTCAACACTGGTTATTTTCAGAATATTTGTGCCTAATCAATCTCCTAATTTTTTCAAAAAAAAAAAAAAACACCCCAGTTCTACCCCCTCATTACGTCAATATCTGAAACACCTGAATGCGTAATCAGAGTATTTCAATAAAAGAATGAAATAAAATATCAGTTAAACTCTCAAAGTTTCAACTGTTGAGCAAACAATGATTATGTGGGTTAAAATTATTAAATTTATCATGATAAAGCCTGCATAGAGGAAATAAACGAAACATATTTTCCATGTAGCAATACGTTTAGCTTGATTTGTTTTATAGGTTAAAATCAGTCTTTTTCGAAAGTGTAAACAGAAAATTCAGATTAATAGAAAAGACAATTCAAGTTTGACAGTGTCCAATTTTTTATATAGTAAATGAATACCCGATTTGTTTAAGGTTAACTAAGCCTTCTTTGGTAAGACAGAGTAAACGTAAAACCTACACTAATGGGAACATTTCACGTCATGAGAGCATACTCGTTACTATACAACGTTCATCAACTGTGATCGGCTATATCAATCGTTTGTACTAGTTATTTATTTACAAGAAGTCAAGTAGAGCAATTAAAGAAATTAAAGGAAGTGCAGAAAGCAATTACCAATCTAGTAGGGTAAGGCCCAACTGAGCCCAGGCCTATGGCACTAAAAAACGCGTTGATTCGAACACCGTCACTTACCCTATTCTTATATTTTCAACTTAACAGTTTGGTGGCCGTGCAATGGTATGCTCAAGCATTTAGTGAGAGTGAGAGTGAGAGCGATAGCAAAAACACCAATATCTTCTTCTCTCCCTAAACCTAAAAATAAAATATCGTGTCATTCAATTCCACTCACATTCGTAGTCTCACACTCCATATCGTCTTCTCCCATGGCCGCCACCGATGAATCCCTCCGCAAATCCCTCGCCGAGAAGCACGCCGCGGTGGAAGCCCAAGGCAACGCCGTCCGCGCCCTCAAGGCCGCCAAAGCCGCCAAAGCCGAGATCGACGCCGCAATCGAAGCCCTAAACGCCCTGAAGCTCGAAAAAAGCTCCATCGAGAGCTCCCTCCTCGGCGGCTCCGACAGCCGCGAGGCCTTCCGTCAGTCCGTGGTGAACACCCTTGAACGGCGCCTCTTCTACATCCCCTCCTTCAAGATCTACCGCGGCGTTGCCGGCCTCTTCGACTACGGCCCTCCCGGCTGCTCCGTCAAGTCCAACGTCCTCTCCTTCTGGCGGCAACACTTCGTCCTGGAAGAGAACATGCTCGAAGTCGATTGCCCCTGCGTCACTCCTGAAATCGTTCTCAAGGCCTCTGGCCACGTGGACAAGTTCACCGATCTCATGGTCAAAGACGACAAGACCGGCACGTGCTACCGCGCCGATCACTTGCTCAAGGACTTCTGCAACGACAAGCTCCAGCGTGACCTTGCATTGTCTTCTGATAAGGTTGCGGAGCTTAAGCACGTGCTTGCCATGCTGGATGATTTCTCTGCTGAAGAGCTTGGTGCCAAGATTAAGGACTATGGGATTGTTTCTCCTGAGACTAAGAACGCGCTCTCTGATCCCTACCCTTTCAATTTGATGTTTCAGACTTCCATTGGTCCCTCCGGCTTGAGCCCTGGCTTCATGAGACCCGAGACTGCGCAGGGCATTTTTGTCAATTTTAAGGATTTGTATTATTACAATGGCAACAAGCTTCCTTTCGCTGCTGCGCAGATTGGCCAGGCGTTTAGGAATGAGGTGGGTTCATGATTTACGTGGCAATTAATAGTTTGATTTTTTTAATGCATTCTAAATTAAGCTCCAATTAGATATAGTCTTTGCATGAATTGGGTTTGATGTTGTTTGCGTTTGTGTGTTTAGATATCTCCACGGCAGGGGCTTCTGAGAGTGCGGGAGTTCACGCTGGCGGAGATTGAGCACTTTGTTGACCCTCTGGATAAGTCTCATCCCAAGTACCCTGAGGTTGCTGACTTGGAGTTCTTGATGTTCCCGAGGGAGGAGCAAATGTCGGGTCAGTCTGCCAAGAGGATTCCTCTTCGTGATGCTGTTTCCAAGGTTGGTTTGGTTTCAATATTCAACTTGTCATTGTGATGGTTTTTGAGATTTTCTTCTTATTCTTTGTGCTTTTTATGGTGTGTTTTGGTCAGGGAATCGTCAACAATGAGACACTTGGTTATTTCATTGGGAGAGTGTATCTATTCTTGACGCGTCTTGGTATAGACAAGGACCGATTGAGGTTTAGGCAACATCTCGCCAATGAGATGGCCCACTATGCTGCTGACTGTTGGGATGCCGAGATTGAGTGCTCCTATGGTTGGATTGAGTGTGTTGGCATTGCCGATAGATCTGCATATGATTTGCGTGCTCACTCGGTAACCATTCTGCTCAACTCTAAATAATGGCTTCTTTGTTGTAACTTTCATAAATTGTGGGGTTGGGTTACTGTAAATTCACAATGTTTTCCTTGCATCATTACTCATGAAACTATCAATACTATCTGTTGCTATAATTCAGCTGATGATGTTCATATATTTTACTCAATAGCCTAAAATACATTTACCTCCATGTAGATAGTACACTCTCAACATACCATCCTCCCTGTCATTTTTTGTTTTGGGCAGAAAATGTAATTCTTTTCAATTAAATCAAGCAAAATATAAGGCATGTGCACAACTATTAGCAACAGATAGGGTATCACTCGGGCAGATCTTCATTAGGACGGGGGGGGGGCAATTTTTTTTAGAAATATATGTATAGTATAATTATAATATAATTAATAATAAAAAATTCATTAGTTATATGTGGATGAGATAAAAAGTAAGAAAGAATACTTAGAGAATTATTTCTTGACTGTTAGGAGATATAAAATATCTTGCCCTCTTAGTAAAAAATTATAAATATACATGTATATTATTTATATTTATGCAATGATTTTTATCTTATATAATATAGTATTAAAACAAGTAAAGAAATTCTAGTCATGTAATGTTAAGTTTCTGCATTCTCACAATGCCTGTACTTGATATCGCAGGATAAAAGTGGTGTTCCGTTAGTGGCTCATGAAAAATTTGCAGAACCTAAGGAAGTGGAGGTACTGTTTAATGCTTAAGATGTTGATTTGTTTATGAATATACATGACTCACCCTTCCCTTCAACTTCATGCACAAGCACAACTCTAGAAAATATTTGGACATCACTGATTGACTTGTTCTGTACATTGTTTCAGAAATTGGTTATAACTCCAGTAAAGAAAGAGCTGGGTCTGGCATTCAAGGGGAACCAGAGGATGGTGGTTGAAGCACTTGAGGTAATTGATGTTGTTATATTTTTGTCAGTGTGTTTCGTAGTACCATCGGTCTTGTCAAGGGATGATTGCATTACTTGACAAACGGAATCTTCTCTGGCAGGCAATGCCTGAGAAAGAAGCTTTGGATATGAAGGCTGCTCTGGAGTCAAAAGGGGAGGTGGAGTTTCAAGTGTGTACACTTGGGAAAAATGTGACTATTAAGAAGAATATGCTGACCATTCAAAAGGAGATAAAGAAAGAGCACCAGCGAGTTTTTACACCATCTGTGATTGAACCATCATTTGGAATTGGACGTATAATTTATTGCCTCTTTGAGCACACATTCTACACAAGGCCAAGCAAAGCTGGGGATGAACAGTTAAATGTATTTCGTTTCCCTTCACTTGTAGCTCCTATTAAGTGTACAGTTTTTCCACTGGTTCAGAATCAGAAGTATGAGGAGGTTGCTAAACTCATTTCCAAGTCATTGACTGCTGTTGGAATTTCGCACAAGATTGACACTACAGGTATGTGGATGAAGTTCTCTTTAATATGTAAATACACCTGTTGATAATGTTAGAACTTCATAGGTTTACGGTTTACACTGATTGATTGCATAAATACTGGTAGAAAAATGTGTGCATTATATAAATAAAGATAATTAAGACAAAAAGTGGATTTTTTTTTTTTTAAATTGGAGCCTTGGAAGATTAGACTTCATGCTGAAAAAAGGAAATGTAAAACAGAGAACACTATTTATTTGATTAAGGCAACCCCGTGAAGGAACAATATGCTCACACTAAATAGAAACAAACCCTTAATCTTCACAAATCACGGTTGCTCAAACTTTATTTACATGTAATATGAATGACATTTTATAGTTATTATATCTACTCTCTTTTTTTCTGGTTTCAGAATTTGGTGCATTATGTATACTGGAATCTGTATACTGATATGTTTCTGGTTTTTGGTTTGAGAATTTATTTATTTGTTTCTGGTTTCCATTTGCTGGTCCAATATCATAGTGTAGTGACTAGTGGATATGAAATCTCAAATATGTCTGCCATCTGAAATTTGTTCAAAAGCTGCTAAAATTGATCCTGTCATGAGTAATTACTTAATTTGATATTATTTTGTTACAAAATCTGCATCAGAATCATACTGTAATCAAATCTAAATCCCTATTAGATTATAGCAGATTTGGTATTTATTTTGGATTGATTTTGTTTGTTGTTTGTAGCAGATTAATTTCCTTTTTATGAACAACTTTGCTTTTAGGAATTTAATATTTTAGCAGCTTTTGAACAAATTTCTGATGGCAGAAAGCCAGAAATATATATTGGAGATTTCATATCCTGTCATGAGTAATTACTTTAATTAATATTATTTTGTTATAAAATGTGCATCAGAATCAGATTGTAATCAAATCTGAATCACGATTAGCAGATTTGGTAATTTTTATTGATTTTGTTCCTTGTTTGTAGCAGATAGGTTTGCCTTTAGGAATTTAACATTCAATTCTAGGAATTTAATGGCGGGACTAAAATCACCAATTTTTAAAAATGGAAGGACTAAAATCGTTAAAAACAAAATAGAGGGACCAAAATTGAATTTCTGAAAAATAGTGGGACAAAAATTGTAATTAGCCTTTCAAAATTAGAAATGCAACCTTCGGGGTGAGGAACTGTGGATCTTGTTCTTAAAACTGTACAGTTTGTTTATGTATCAGTTGTCTGTATTTCATGTTTTTTGGTTTTTAAAACTGCTATGATTATGCTTCTCCTCAAAAAGTGAATAATTTGAAACTGAAGAAATCTGCTCATGCTCATTCATGGGATAATGTCACACAGCTAGCATTGGTAGTATGCATATGGTTGGTTCAAGCACACACTTATACACATTGAACATTGATCTCAATTCCATAATTCATCAAAGGTATCTAGATTGTGTTCACAGGCTGTGGGAATACTCAGACGTATAAATTTTTGAAACTTGGTGCCTTGGCAAGAGCAATATTCTTTTAAAATTACGTCTTGGGGAGGGTGTCAGTAAATGTGCTCTAGGCACTTGCGTTGTATTTTATTTTTATTTTACTATAAAGTAGGCTTTGCTTTAGGTTAGTTGCAAGTTTGGTCTTTTGGCTCTTATGTCAAGTGTTTTTTTCCTGATAAAACTGATTAAAAGGATTAAACTCTGTCCTAAGGTATTTAATGTGTCTTGTATTCATAATTTTGTTTTAGGGATGGATTTATACCAATTTTTGTTGTGATAATACCCAAATACTAATGTTATATTTTTGTTAACTTTTGTAAATCTGTTAAAAATGTTATATAGGTACATCAATAGGAAAGCGATATGCAAGAACAGATGAACTTGGCGTGCCCTTTGCTATCACTGTAGATTCAACATCATCAGTGACTATTCGGGAGAGGGACAGCAAGGATCAAGTGCGTGTTGATGTGGATAAAGCTGCCTCTGTTGTTAGGGAGGTGACTGAAGGCCAGAGGACATGGGAAGACGTGTGGTCAACTTTTCCTCATCATTCCTCTACATCTGCAGATGAATGATTGAGTTCTATTAGTCACCATCTAGGTTGACCCATCATAGTTTTCTGTTGCAACATTTTGTGTTGTTTTTTAAGCAGTGAATCAAACTACAGGGATATTACTAATTGTCAACTAGTAGATACCCATTTCTTTTGTGCAACATATATGCAGTTGTTTGTAGTCATAGATGTTATTTTGAGAAATTTCTTGTTTGCCAATTACTTCTCCAGGTTTTCTCATGGGGTTGGGTCTTATAGCTGATATCAGTGGAATCCGAAGATTACTTAATAAATAATAATGTCTTTTTTGCTGTGGATTTTAGGCTACGTGGCTTAACCAAAAGATGTTTGGTTTGGGTTACTGAAATTGCTCTATTATGCTAGGCACAAGCAAGTGATTTCACCTCAACGTAAAAGAATTCCAATCTTATATCTTGCCACTTTTAAACCTCCAACTCTCACTATACATAAGTTATTTGTCCAGGTTTTATAAGGGCCTTAACATGACAATAAATAAAATTTGTAGAATACTTGCATCTAGGGGTGAGCAAAATCGACTTGAGTGAACTGAAATGCACTGGCTTGACTCATAAAAACTTGTAAAATAAATGGCTCCACAAAGTTTCTTTCAGATGATAAAAAATGCTGAGTTGCTATTTATGGTTAACATTCGAAGAGAAATTTCTGTTGAAGATGCTTTTTTAATTTTCACTTGTCAATATAAAGATTTAGTATCAATCAATTAATAATTTAATAAAAAAATTTAATATTTCAAAATAATTATTATAAAATAATTTTTTAAAGGAATTATGATATACTGATTTAATTAACTTTTTTCTTAAAAAAATCCTTTTAAATGGCGGTGGTATTGACACCCTTTTATCCTTTCGTTTGGATTGGAATTAGAGATATATTGGCCAACCACTTAAAACACTTTTCAACCATAAGAAAGCCCAAAGCATTTATCGCGAACTTAAATTTTTGCATCCAAGTTGTGGTAGCTCAAAATGATTGGCTTCCCACTTCAAGGGTGGCAAAAAGATAAGACCCAATAAGGTTTTGCTTTATGACACTTTATCCTCCGCATTTTTTTGGTCGACATCTTTCGTATTTTCATATTTGCTTTATTTTTTTGGAGCGGAATGGGTCCCGCGAAATCTGTTGTTTATAAAGGCCCTTGTCGCTATCTGAAACAAGTATTTAGTGCGGTATTACGTTAGTGAAAAATGAAATAGAAGAGCACAAGTGTAACAATTCAAAAGGAGATAAAGTGAAAATGAAAAAAAGTCCTTGAATTTGTCTGTTAGCATTTATCAACTGAAGCTTCTAGTCGCATGAATGGTGTGAAAAGGGTTTGTTTCCTTTCATTTTATTTATTTAACAGTGGAAGTATCAAATAGAGAAAGTCAGAAAGACATGTAGGGTTTTTTTTTTTAACTCAGCAAAAAAGAAAGCCCTGTAGGATTTTATGGAAGTAGTACATCAAATTTATACAGAAGATATTTTTCGAGATTAGTTAATTTCAGAATTAAGTATTAAGAATTCGATTATAACTTTTAAGTGGTCCCGATTACACATGGAAGAACGCAAGCATTGGCATGATTAAAGAAAGTTTTGCTAGATCCAATAATAGAGAGCCTGCTCATACAGAAGAAATTGACATTTCTAGGCTAACAGTAACAATAAATAAAATCTAAAACTAAATTTTACATCAATATCGTGTCCAATGCTTACTCTCTTGAAATCTACCATTTCAAGGATATATATAAAGTAAAAGTACACATTATATCGCAGTGGTGCTATTATAAACAAAAGCTGCTTCCATATATAAAAAGGTTATGCCATCAAGAGATGTAGCGAACTCTAAACTATACCATCATCCATGCAGGTGACGTCATCAAGAGATTAGAGGAATATGATACACCCGTTCTTGTTCTTGATAAAAGATTAGCTCCAAAACTCGGGTAGCCAATTTCTTTTACAGTAAAACATGTCTCACTGTCTTACTGCATATAATCTTTATCCAATAGCATGTGTATGTGCCTCTCTTCAAGTACCAACTCCAATTAACTTAAGCTGTGATAGGAAATTGCAATCAGATTACAATATCAGCATGTGCAGAATATAAACGTGCAAGTAGATTACTGAATCTTTACAAGTCATAATAGAAAATTATGATTATGAAAGTAGGATTAAAATCAAACTGGAGAGGGACAAAGAAATTACAATGTTATTGTGAGGACTTCCCCAATAAAATCCTTGAAGGAAAATTGGAAAAACATTGCAAGCCGCAAGGATATAAATCATTAATGCATGCATGCCCATCCATTCCAGAACCAAGGTCATGCGACGACATCCACATACATCAACCTGCACAGAGGGGAAAAAAAACACTTAAGTATCCAGAAGATGATTAAAGAATGATGCTATCCTAAAGCAAATTTCATGAGAACAAAAAACTGTTTAGTTATCAAAAGAGGGAAATCATGCAACATTTAAGTCGATACAAGTACATAGAGCTAAAACTTTTTGTCTATATAGTTAGAAAGCTCTTTTAAAAGCAAGAAATGAAATTCTAACCATCAAGTATATCCCAACAAAGAGGATGCCTGCAGCACCAGCAGTGACACATGTGTAACTGAGCGAGTAGAGAACCTTGTTTATATGCATTCCTGCAAGAAGAACCATGTCAATATCTACAAGCAATATAAATGCCAGTGGAACAATGGTCCTGTGCAAGAAATAGGTAAAAAGAATGCATACCAAATAAGTCCAACGCAAGGCCAAAAACTACAAGACAAGAGGTTGGGATCATCCAGTATATGATTCTCACTCTGTGGTCCTGCATGCAACAACAAGGAAATAAGTCAGTAACTTACAAGTAAAACAGGAAAAAGATAATAGAAGAACAAGTATTACCTTAAAATGGACAATAATATGTCCGTAGTGCAGCCCAATCAAGCAGGTGACAATAGCCATCACTGAACTATAAATCCACACAATGGAACACAAAAATTAGGGACAAGAAAAAGCACTCATTTTTAGGAACTAAATTTCACATTCAAGTATTGGCCATTCTTTTTTTCTCTTTTCCCCTTCATTGAGATTTTAGAGTGACATAGTGAGTTCACCTTAGGAGTCCTTCAGGATCAAAAGGGGCCTGACACCAAGCAGGAGCGTCAGGAGGCAATGGTCCATAGTTGGGAGAATTAATACTGCATTCCTATTGATAATGATAAAAGGAAAAGAAAAAGATAACATATTTGTAAAAAATATGAAAAGCAACAAGAACTATCGTATTAGATAAGAATCTAAGAGAGGATCATACAGGCATCCGTGCATATATTGGTCTCCGGTACAGGTGTTGTATACCCAATATCGTTCGATCAATCATTCCAACCGCATTGCAGGCTGGACCAGTGTTACCCCTTACTCCACATTTAACCTAGCAAATGTATAAATATAAACATAAATCCCGTTCTAAACCAATACCAGAAGTTATATAATTCCAAAGTAACCTCAAACCCACAATGAGAAAAAACAGAAGACATCAACACTCACTGAAAATGTCTTTGGCTCTGAAGAAGGTTCTGTTTGAATTTGATACACCCAATCAGGAACGTACAATCCATATAGCAAGCAAAGATAAAGGAAAGAAAGAATCAAAGCCACAGCCCTGTTACAGTCAAACAGATTAACAAGGCATTGCCATGGTGAGGTAAAATCCCACTAGAAAACCATGATTTGAGATACAGATTCAATGGAAAAGCAGCATTATTAGGACTAATCATGACCACTAGAGTTGCATTGCCAACAGAATATTCTTGATTAAAAGAGATATGGACATGTTGCAAATAAACTGTCATGCCATGCATAAAAATAAATAAAATTAAAAAGAATTGAGATACATGCCGGAGTATGCTTCCAGGTTAAAAAAGTTGTACTGTTGTAGCTTTATCAAATGTCAAGTAAGAAAGTAAAAGTTCAGAGGAAAATTAAGCTTACCACTGGTATCGATACTTCCTTAATAGGGATGGTCCTGAATTAACAGTATCATCACTCTTGAGCCAAATTTCACACAGTGCAGCAACCAAATATGCTACCGCAATTCTCTGGCATCCAATGAAGAAAATAGGGAACAATAATTAATATACAGGAAAGAATATAGACAAACAGAAAATTTTAGGATTATCTTCAACTTATTTGGTCAATTGGAAAAATGTAAAAATTATCATAGCCTAAAAAGCAAAACTTAATTGGGCAAAGGATTAGATGGTTAACTGTTCATTTTTGTTTTTAACTTGTGTTCAAATTTCTTGAGAGGGCAAAAAGTTGGTGTTTCTCCTTTACAACTAGTCACAAGGAGAGGCATAGAAAACCCTGCCGAAGAAAGCATACCTGTAGTATTCCCGTCCATCTTATCTGTTTCAAATCCACTCCATATGTCAGATCATTCACGCGATGGAAATAACCTCCTGTAGAATGCAAATTTTAGACATTTGACAGAGAAATGTATAACAAAATGCAAGTTCTGAGCATCTAACATACACATTTTTAAACCCTATACTGTTTTCAACATTTAATACTTTCGGCTCAACATTCATTAAAAGGAACAGATGCTAACAAAGCTTAAAATTTAGCCAAGAACTTGCCACAAACAAAGCCAAAGGTTCAGTTAACCACCTTGAAGGAAAAGGCCTAACACAAGAAGTTTTAGAGCCCGTAAACTTGCTTTTCTAGATGCGTCAACTCCACAAGACAGTTTCTGTTGAAAAAAACAGTAGTTAGGTTAAATGGAGCATTTATCATGAGATTTCCACAACAAATTATTGTTCTACTTAAATAATATAAAACAATCTAGATTGCAGAATTGCATTACTAAGCAACATTATCACACTTGGTTTTGGCTGTACTTTATTAATTTATAGACAGATTCAATTGAATACCTTGTATGTGAGTGCAAGCGAAACACCAACAATAAATAGGAAAAATGGCATGACATAATCAGCTAGTGTTAAACCATTCCATGGTGAATGATTGAGCGCAGGAATGAGTCCGCCAGCATCATCAACAAGTATCATAAGCTGCGTAAAGATTGATAAATTCAGTAAGAAAATGCAATAAAATGAAAAGGAAATCAAAGATCCTAAGTTTGTAATACACACGTTCCATTTTGCCTAAATATGAAAGGTTTAGCGGGAGTCCCATTTGTTTGATATTGAGAGATTATTGAATCCTTAGATTAATCTTATCCTTTAAGGTCATTGCAATTTTATCTTCATCTTCATCAAAGATCCAGTGTAATGGTCATGCTTACCAGTTACCAGCAAATAGCATAACTTACACTATATGGCCAGATAGGGCAGCTTATCCTACCCAGTCCATTTTTATTAGGCGCACCAATCAAGGTCTAAAGTCTAAAAGAATTCCACATAAGAAATAATGACTTTACAAATGTCATAAGTTGCATAAAATTCATTTATTATAATAATAGACTTGTTATTGAATGATGCATATTTTCCAACAACATAGGATATGCATGTTACTTCTAACTTGTTAAAATGATCCTAGTGTGCATGATGCCGTTTTCTAAAACGAATGGGAAGCATTGCGTTTCTTCGTCATCTCCAATTGATAAAGTAATATAAAAGTAAGACATAGTGGTGACCAGTCGGCATTACATCTAACCGACTGCACGTTATGCCGCCACCACCACCACTCTTTGTACGATGTATTAGTAACCTAGTATTAATTAATAACCTAATCCATTTAGAATATTTATTTTTAATACTGACGTTTACTGTCAAACGGTTATGAGAGTGGCAAAAACTGCTCAACAACTACTATCATCATTCCGAGTGATAATATATTTTGTCCCATGGTGATTTTAGTTAATTCTGATTAACTAAAAAGAAAAGAAGCGCAAGTGTGCCCTTTTTTGGCTTGTAAACAAGTAGTAGTAATTTTACTTTCATTTGGTAATAATCAATATTTATATTGTTACTAGGAGAATATTCTTCTCTCTAAAAATTGAACATATGTGTTCAATGACATACAAACAAAAGTAATTAATCGGGAAGGAAACCTAATAATAAGAGGCCATTACAAGACACGAGAGTACTTAATCGCTTGGGAGTTGGGATACCACAATTTATTTCTCAAATCAATAATTGCAAAAACTACTACTATTTTTCTTAAAGCATTTTGCGGGGAAAAAACAGATGAATTTAAAAACATACTTGAATTAGAAACGTAATTAAAAATTAATTAAACACGATAATACGTACAAGAATAATGATAAAAGTGAATAGAGAGTATGAAGTTAAGAACAAATAGAGATGTTATGATTTTTTATCCTGCCTAAAAGATTACATATATCCTCCAACCCAACTAATGGTGTTTCCTAACTCACTTATTAGGTCAAAGAGTAATCTCATTCTCTATGCACTACTACTATTTCAGGAAAATTTTACACACAACAAGAATTAAATATAATTTTTTTCGTTAAATAGATTATTTCGGTACGTGGACGAGGTGAACGCCAGCCTTTGAATTATAGATGTATGATTTAAAAAAATGCTAGCAATATCTATTTTAACAAAAGTAAATAGTATTATAATCAGAGAATATTGTTAGATTTTGATCGAAAAGGCAACAATTTTATAATTACAAATGCAATTTAATATAATAACTAGATAAAAAAAATATATTTAAAATAAGTTGGTGGTAGATTTTTTTTTGTTAAATAAGAATAAAAAGTAGCGGAAGATAATAATAGTTTGTGTTAAAAGTAAAAAGGGAGAATATTGAGGAATTTGATCAGAACAGGCAAGTAACAGCAGCGCTATTTACATGGACGGTTTTCCGAATGACGAGATGAGATGACTGATGAGTAACAAAGAAACAACAACGGACGGTAACAAACACCAAACGCTATTCTCTGCTTCAAAGTAAAGCAATATTACTTTAACACGTGCACACTCTTTGCATTTTGGATTCTCTCGTCTCAGGACTCAGCAGTCAAATTGAACTTGGGATCACACATTAAAGCCAGAAAAAAGAAAAAGAAAAAACAAACTTCAGGAATCTCTCCCTCTACCTCCCACACCCTAATCAATCAATCTTCCAATAATAACCATTAAACATTCTAAAACAAGCACCACCGGTGAGTCACGCCTCATTAGTGAGTGGTGCGCAATTGCGGTGCCTAACCTCGTTCGTTACTTTGAATTATTTTTGGACTACCACCAAGTCCAAATCTAAGGAAGGAATGAGGAAAGGACTCAAACGACGTCGTTTGGCTCTTCCCAAAGTTGTAAGGAAGGAAGCATCTTAGCATTTGACACTATTATCCAACAACCACATGCTAAACTTGTTAAAACAGACCTGGGTTGGATTCTCATTTCTCACACAATAAATTCCTATAACTTGTAACTGAGTTCTTGCTAAAGATTAATCTCAAAAATAAAATAGAGATAGGTGGAGGTCCCACCGAAAAAACAAAAAGGCATGACCAAAAAATATTACTAAAATGACAGCTAAAAAAAATGGTTCCCCTTTATTAGATAAAATGAATTATTTTCTATTAAAAAAAGGAATAAAAGAGGAGAAGAGAGATTACCACGACGGTGAGACCACGAAAAACATCAAGAGAAACTAGACGCGGAGATTTGGGTTGAGGCTGAGGTTGGTGCCTGGAGATTATGTGTTGTTCCTCAATAATGTTGTTGCTGTGAGGGTGAAGCGGGGTAGTTTGGCCAATGGTGGAAGAAACAGTGGCAGATCTTGATTCAGAGATCTGGTTATGGGGGAGTGCCATCTCCACATCGTCATCATCATCAAAGTTCTTAATAGCTTCGTAACTCGCCATCTCTCAAATTAACAATGCCTTTTGCTGTTGATGCCTCTTGCTACCATCTATTTATACATACATGATAATATTCCCATCACATCACATAAAACAAATAATAATAATAATATTAATTAATGATTAGGAGAATGGAGAATCCTTCTTTCTGAGTAAGTGAGGGAAAAAGAAAGAAAGAAGGAAAGAGTCTTCTTACTTGAAGAAAAGAAACACTGCAGTACTAGTTGAAGGAGTTTTTTTTCTCCCTTTTCTCCTTCCCTCTTACTGTTTCTTGAACTTGTTCTCTGCCATGTTCTCCCTTCTTCCCAGCTTTTATAGGCCATTTGGAGAAGGACCTGCCACACACAACACAAGCATTTTTTATATTTATTATTATTATTTATGCCCCTAAAAAAAAGCTTACTCGGATAAGAATTGTAGCTCCTTTTTAAAAAATACTATAAATGAAAAGATTATTGGAAATTCACTATTATTGCACTTAACTTGATTCTATTTTTATTTCAACAATAGATATTTATGATTTTATTGATTGATTGATGCGCGTACCTTTACCCATTAACGAGGATCATCCCCCCTATACGTTACCATGCTCTTGTTAACTCCTCATCAACACCAGGGCTATTCGTTATCCCAATAAATATGTACTAGTAATAATTAACTAATTCATCGTTTTATTTTTTCTAAATTTATCTTTTTCATAATCTTTTACCGATTAAATGAGATTTAAATAATCCTACCATTTAGATATTTTATGTTCACAAATATTAATTGTATTTATTTTTTTACCAATTATATTTTTTTATTATCTAAAATATATCACATATTTTGTTAATCAAGTAAGTTAATGAACCGAGTTAAACTCATCGATTAGATAATTCATTGTTTTTCTTAATGAATCTTTTTAATAGTATCGCTTTTTAGAATACCTTGTTTACATATTATATTATATCAATGTTAGTTACTATACAATTAGTTTTTACTTCCTGACTTTTTTAAATTACAAAATTAATAATAATTTATCTTTTTTAAAAATAAATTTTATGTGAAGATTATATTTTAATAATTTTAGTTATTCTATAATCATTTTTATCTCTTGAATTTTGTTTCTAAACTATAAAATCAATACCAATGTTATCTTTTTCTAGGAAAATTTATTTAAATATTATATTTTATCAAATTTTACTTATTATCCAATCAGTTTTTATCTCCT
>PYAF01001986.1:2309442-2342756 GCA_007407185.1 Glycine tomentella
AAACAGTAAATTTTAAAATAAAAAACAATTTTACGTAAACAAACCAAAAAAACTCAAATAAATAAATAAAATAAAAACCAAACAAAAACAGATAATTTTTAAATAAAAAACTAAACAAAAGAAATAACAATTTTAAAAAACAAAATAAAAAAACTCAAAGAAATAAATAAAAAATTAAGGAAAAAAAATTCTAACCTGCATTTAAAAAAATGTCTTATGATGTAATTAGGAACCGATATAGTAAGGTTATTATGAAAAAAAAAAAACACATTAAGGAATCGGTCAAAATCAAAAAATAAAAATAAAAGAAAGGTGAGATATCGATTTGGGGGAATCGATTTATCACTAATAATTGGGTATTTATATCATGGATGTAAGTATTAGTTGCTTGAGTCATTTGGGTAAATAATAAAGTTTTTGGTATTATTTATGTCAAAATTCAAAAAAATGAAGAGATATTATAATTACAAAGTCAATGAAATACAATTATATAGTGAAAGGTTAAACTTTAATTTAGTTGACGTTAAATTGGATAAAAATGTGCTTGCGAATTTGGTCATTAAACATTTATTTAGTGTTAGCTTGATCGACCCTAAATTGAAAAACTAAAAAAAAAAGTGAGAAATTAGTTTGGGAGGAATCAATTTCTTATTTATAAATAGTAATTTGTATCATGGATGTAAATAATAGTTGGTTTGTATCATTAGGGTAAATAATATTTTTTTGGTATTATTTATGTCAAAAATTCTTAATAGTCATGTACCAAAAGTATAAAATAATTTTATACTTTTATTCAATAACAAATAATTATTGATATGACTTTTAGAGTGATTACCATACAAACCAATAATTTTATCATATATGGTGAGTTGTGATTGAATGAAGATGTAAAATTATTTTACATATTCATTTTTTTTCAAAATTAACTGTGTTTATTTTTTATCACCAAAAATATATGTAGTAATAATAAACTAATAATTATTTTCATTTTATTTAATATTCTATATTAAAGAAAGGATGCAAGATTATTAAAAAATATTCCATTTTTGAGAAAATAATAACAAATCTCTTAATTTCCGAGCCTCATGGGCATTGTTTTCGGCCACTGAGTGAGACGTTTGAATTTTGAGCTCGTTAACGTGTAAAATCGAAACAACAAAATAATAAAGCTTTGTAGAAAAATAATCAAAACATTAGTTAGACATTTTCTATATTATTTTCACATAACTTTTTATTATAAAAGAAGATTGATAATTCGATATATGGATCCCATAAAACGATATAGGTTTTATTAATGAGACTGAGTTCAACGATTAATAATATTTTTTTATAATTAATTAAAATTTATAGGAGTCATATTAAATAAGATTTTTTTATTCAACGAGTCTTATTTCTAATTTAATAAATCCCATGTAAACGTTAGCTAATTAGAAACAGTGTTAAGAAAAATGTGCAACAGGATGTGTTATCAGCTTATTTTTTTTCATAGATGTAGATCTATATGTTGGTGTTGGGCACATTACGCTAAATTCATGGGTGTACGTTGTTACTTGATCATTTGAGTCATCAAGGCATTGAAAGAATGGGATGACGAATTGCCCCAAAAATAAAATAGAAAAGACCCATCAACAACGGGTATGAAGACTAGAGCTATAATTAGAAATAGCGTGTTGTTGTTAAGCCTCCGAGTGAGGAATTGTTCAACTGAAACGTGGAGAAAAGTCTCAATTAAGTAAGGGTTGAAGATTTCATTCAGTTCAGGTCATGTTAACTTACTTACCCTTGACTGGCTTAATAATTCTGTTCCAACCCTTATTTGGACCTAGCCAAGCCAATATTGCTCTGCTCTGCCTTATATTTAAACTACACCCTTATTAAATTCATATACTTCTCGCGTCAGAAAACAAAAAAAAATTGGCTCATGTTAATCTATTTACATGTAAGCTACTGCCTTTGTCTCCATTTTCAACTAACTCACTTTTTAAAAAGATAATTAATTTAATTAGTTACATTAAATTTATCAATTAATTATATTATTTTAAAATTATTTTTATTTTTTTCTCCACTTAATTGTTCACCAAGGAACAACTTTAATGGTTAAAGAAAGTATATTTTAATTAATTAAGAGTATTATAATATAAAATAATTAATACACCATTTTTTTAAATCTTATAAAAAAAGACAAATAAAAATTATCTTACATAAGATATAAGATACTATATACAACTTTATTTACCAACATTACAAGAAAAACTTCATTTACCAATATTGGGAGTTTCGAGTACATGCATCTTAAAAATGTGAGATTATATATATATATATATATATATATATATATATATAAAGATAATAATTGCCAATTGAATAAAAAAATATTAAGTGTATGTCGTTGAATTAAAAAAAAAACGAAACTTTAGTACGAAAATAGTAAAATATTTAAAATTAAATAAATAAATAAAAACTAATATTTAATCTAATAAAATAATATTTAGTTGATGGATTAAATATGATAAATGTTTGTTTTTATGTAACAAACAATATGAATTAACCTTAGGAATCCGTACCTCGTGTACCGCGATATTTGTGCATAATATCCAAGGATAACATTGCAAATAAAAAGCTTGGATGTGACAATGGCATTTAATATTCTTGTTTTCATTTTAAAATTTACCCTTATTTTAGTTGCCTTTGTTTAAAACTTTAAATGCCAATCTTTTGTTAATTATTTTACTATTTGTTCATATTCTATAATTAAATATTGTTTCTAAAATCTATTTTCTATCTTATAACAAACAATGAGGTTGAGTCTAATAGAATGGACTAATTCACTGCAATTTGATATAATAAGATTCAAAATCCTAATTATAAAAAGTGACCATATTTAATTTCGGTTTGTACCTGAATTTTTTTTGAGGTAGTTTGCACATGAATTAAGATTGTCTTTTAATAAATAAAAGATATGAAAAAAAGGCTCCCTCAACTTTATTCCTCTTCCTTCTCTATTTTTCTTTAATCTCTTTCATTTCTTAAACACTAATAAAATAGAAAGGAACTTAAGCAAGGACTTTCTTAACTCGTATGAATTAGAGCAGTTATCTGACTTTCCTTTTCTTTAGGTATGTTTTCTAAACTATTATGTACGTTTGTGATTGAGAAATTTCAATGACTACAAGTGGCCTTAAAATCATTTTTTCTCCCTATTATTTGGACATATAGATATTTGTTGTCCCCTTTATGTAATGACTACTTTAAATTTCAGGCAACCATGATACTTTTTGACATATGATCACAAATTCACAATTGATTTGCTTTTCATTAACACCATGGAAATTTGAGTGACAAATGAAGCTTATTCACTCGCAATTGTGACCTGAGATTTAAAATTTATCTGCTATACCTATGCCTTATTACCTTCGGCTCAAAATCAACACTATCAAGCTCTCGCAAAGACATGTACACATTAGTTGGATTGACCTTTTTTTTCCAATTCGTATGCGTCCCCTACATTTATTATTCTTTAAATTAACTTTAGGTTGACGTTTGTTAGTAGATTTTTTTTATTAATTATTATATTTTATGCAAATAAAAATATTTTTCTTTTCAAGTTTTGAAAAGTTAATTCTAGAAGAAAAGAGCTTCATATAACAAAAAGAATATGATATTTGACGTGTCATCTGTTTTAACTACTATATTTTTTGGTGATTGAAGTAAATAATGGATCTTTTTTTGATGAGTGAAGTATTATGAATATAAAATTTGTATATAGATTTTCAAGTATTAGTTTTCCAAAAAATTAATCTTATACTACTATTATCAGATTCATTTTTATTTTGAAAGAAAAAAAATATATGCATGTACCTACGAGTTTTGTATATTATGCTAAAACATTTTGTGTTTTGAGAAAATTTCAAAAGGTTTACGTCCCACATTATTTGGTTTTACTCACCTTTATGTGTTTATATGTCAACATGTTTTAAGAACTTTTCAAGAAACAAGTGACTTGAGCTGGTGTAGGGCGTAAGCGGGTGTGTGAATTACTTGCAAATTTGAATAACCAATAAAATCCGTTAAATTTTGGATTGGGTCATAAGTTTTAATATTTAAGTTCATTGATCCGACATGTTGATATGCTAATTTGTATTGAATTATTATTATTATTATTAATATATGTAATATATAATATATTTTTTAAAATTTTAAAAAAATCAAATACTATTGACTATTGATTACATAGATCTATTGACTGAGTAATGTCTCATTGATTTTGATAGAAAAAAGTGTTTGAAACTCATTCTCACTATTTATTGAAACTCTTTATCTCGAATATGGTATGTTTAATTTCTCATTATCATAGATATATAAATAGATAGGAATAAGTGAAGTGGAATGAGATGTGACAACATCACAAAATTTTATTTTTAATAAAAAAATCTAACAAGAAACGATTATATCTTATTCATTTAATAAAAAAAAATAGCTTATAAAAATATTACATTATAAAAAAAATAAATATTTTGAACAGTTGATCCAACTCAATGCAAACCATTTACAAATAGGTTGTTTTAGATTGGATTTCATTTTTTTTTTAGAAAATCAACTCAAATCAACCAATTTTAATTTAATTAGGTTAAATTATGGGTTTAATCAAACCAACCCAAATCTACCCGCTTACCCCATTATAATAATGTGGGGGAGATTGGATCAAGTGAGCTTGATTTAATGTAAATACTTTTATTAGAAACTTGAAAATAAAGGGAGCATGCAAATGTTTAAAATAAAATGAGATTGAAAAAACTATAGATAAAACCATTAAAAAGGTATTTAGAGACCAATAATTTCGTTATAAATATAATTTACAACCGAACATTATAATATCATTTTATATATATGCCCGACCTTATCTAATAAAAAAAAAACGTTTCTTCATTATTGTTATTATTCTAATGATTAAAGGAGGGAGAAATACCTTTACTCCTTTCTCGTTGTAATAATCTACATTTGCATTTCATTAGTTAAACATTATTCGAAAAATTTAAAGTGGAGAAAAAAGAATTTAAATATACTTTTAAGAATTAAATTTGTCACTAAAATTTAGTGTCTCCATAATTAATGTAGAAAATAAGTTTTGTTACTAAATTTACTCATTAATTCATTATTTTTTAATAGTTAAAATCTACCAACAAGAACAAATTTAACTAAGTACTAACCAATAATATGCCATTCTTTTAATATAATTTCTGATAGATAAAAATTCCTTAGAACAGACAAACTTAATTGCTAACATGTTTTGTTTGTTAGGATATAACAACGTTAACTTTAGTGTATAATAAAGTTGAACATGATTTTTTTTCTTTTGGTACAAAAAAAAAGTTGAATAGGGTTTTAGTTAAATTAAGATATAATAAAAATAACTAGTAAATACCTAAATTGATGAAAAAATAATTAACACTCAGTTTAATCCTGAAAAAATGATCACTCATTCTCAAAATCATAAATGTATAGATAAATTCCCAGTTCAAGTTCAGGCACAAACTATGTTTTTCCCACTAATATATATAATAGAAACAGGACATATATTATTATTTGATTAGATTGGTTAACTTTTACCTACTCTTTTAGCCACTAATAAACTAACAGTTGGAAATTGCAATAGTATAGATCCTGGACTACTAGTGGTTGCTTTATATTTCAGTTGTATTTGTATATATTAATATAAAAGTGTACGCACCATCGTGTCATATTTGGAATTTGGTTAATGAAATAATGCTTGTAGTTGTCTACTTTTTGTTTTTAGGAACACTTGAGATAAAGCGAAAGCTTGAATGAATCTAAGGGTTAAATTAAAATTCAGTTATAGTTGATTAAACTAATTAAATAAACGAAGACAAAGTACATGTATGTGTCGAATGAGTGAGGGGGAGTTGTAGTTCAATACTGATTAAATAAGCCTCAAAATAATGCACATGCTAATGTTGGAGATTTGCATTTCATCAAACCATTTTTTTAACTTACACTTTACCGTTTAATTAGGTGTGTATAAATATTAAAAAAAACGAAGTTGAAGAGCAGTTTAATAATAAAAAAGAGTTAGCTAGAACAACTACCTTAACGATGATTGGATTAGGTTAATTTGTCCAGTTTTGTGGAAATCACTAACCACGCAAAGGAAAAATGATTGTAATTAATAATTAAATTGAAACTGGAGTTGCATGCAATGCATAAATAATAATGCATTGTTCATGCCATTTCGACTCAGTTACGTATTGGCATTGGGCGGTGCAACGTCCTCGTCATACTTATCTCTAGAATACGTCGATTCATCTTATCCTGTGGACTCTGGTCGTGGCCCTTAAATTTCTAGCTTTTTGTCCCACCAATGGCCAATACCCCATATGTGCAGCGCTATCACATATAATTTTTAAAAAATATTGGCACCTATCGATATACTAATTTAAGTGGTTTAATAAAGAAAAAAAATTACTAAATGCAGTTATGATTTTATAAATTAAATAATTTGAGATATATATATATATATATATTTTACATTTTTCATGAGAATTTTAGCTATTATACATTTTACTGTTCAAATGTTCAACCTTTCATGTTAGTTAGTTATATTTTTATTATTTATAATAAAAGCAAATAGTAAATCCCTTGTACAGCTTGTACTGAAAATAATAAATAATCCTTTGCCATCCATATATATTAGAATGAAGGAAGTTTTTTTTTTTAAAAAAAAATTTATACTAGTGGAGGAAGACCCTCTTTTAAAGATAAAAGACAGGGCTGGAGAAAGAGTTGATAAAAATATCTTTAATCCTGTATGTGAGTAATTTTAATGCGTGTATTAAATGTTATAATGAAAAAAATTAGTAAAACACACGTATAACTGGTATAATTCTTTTTTTTAATCGTAAGGATATTGATGGATCAGTAATCGGTATAACTCTAGTAAATTATTAAATCATTGATAATTTTATGAAAACTGTCAATTTTATTGATCTAATTATTCAATTATAATTTTATATATATTACTAAAATTGATAATAAAAAGTAATTAAATAATTCATATTTTAAAATGTATGATCTAAGTAAAATAAATTTTTAATCTAATGGGGTGTTTTAAAATAAATTTATTCAATCAAAAAGTTATTGAATAAAATAATAATCAATGAGAGTTTAGTTTTTATTTTTTAGGATTTAATATATATATATATATATATATATATATATATTAGCAAATATATTTTGAATGTGTTGATGATCATCGTTTTCAATATGATTTTTTTATCATACCATGATGTAACACGAAGTACGAATGTTAATTTTTTTTTAATTACATGCATTCTTTTAATTACATGCATGTTTGGTGTTTGGTGCTGTCAAAATATAAATTAATGAATAAGTACTGAAAAAATTAATTAGATATAATATACCCAAGATAAAAGTAGGCATATTTCACCAAAAAGTGATCAAATACAAATAACAAAGTTGCTGTCCTAATTAGGGATTCGTATATGAATCATGACGAGATATACCTACTTACACTCCTGTGGCCATGGGTGATGCGCGCGTCAAAATCCCATTCAAATGAAGAATATTACTTCTTTATTTATTTTTAATTTCATATTTCATTTATATTAGAAATAATTTTCTCATGTATATTAATATTATTTATAATTTCATATAATGACTTTTATCTCTTATTTGTTACTTCTATGTTTTATATATTATTTTTCCTTTTTAATAACTATATAATTAAAACACAAAAGTAGAATTTCTCATTTTCCAAAGTTACAGATAATAAAAAAACAAAAGTAGTATCAAATTGTTGAAATTTGACTTTGGCTTTAGCAAGCATCTCCACCTCTTCAGGTTTCCCTCTCCGGTCTTCTTCTTGTTGAGGTCAATAATAGACAAGCTTGAACAAATCCTATTTGAATGGAACTTGAACTCGATCAATCGGTTGATACTTTAATGTGCAGAGTGGGAGGATATGCAATTGACTGCTTCTTCACCTACCTTGCCATCAACAAGTCCTCATTGGATGGGTAGAAACCATCTTCATATGGATGCAGTACGTGGCCGAAGCTTGAGTTTGTTAGTTTAATTAATCGTTCATATTCAAGAGGAGCATTACTTGTGGTTTCGTCCAAGCTAGCATGCACTAAGCTAGAACAACTTCCATTTCTTTTTCCTCCAACTGCGTCAGGAGTAACAATCATTGCATAATCTCAACTTCCTTGTTTAGCTCCTTTTGCCTAGCAACCAGCACAACATTTTTTTTTCAAACTATATTTTTAAATTCTTATCTATTTAAACTATTTAAACAGTTGATGACGTTAGATGGATTATTAGTTCATGAGGAATAAAAAAAAATCACATTTTGTTAGATTCCTTAATAATATATTGAGTTAATGGACTGTTAATGTTAATGTCAATGTTATATCATTACTTGTTAATGTTGATACTTGACAATGAAGATTAAAACTAAAAATATTAAATATTTAAAAGACAAATAAAAAATATCCTATTTTAACCAAAAAAAATTTAAGTCTTTAAATAAGATAAATGTTAATTAATGTCCTTAATTACAGCACTGGTTAAAGAATTAAAATAATTTTTTTTATTAGAATAGATTAAAGTTTATTATCTATTATTTTTTATGCTCTCTTATAATTTTTATTTATTTTAATTTCTTAACTAATATTTTAATATTATTGATTAACCACCCTTACAATAATAATATAAAAAGTTGATAAACTTATTATCATAATATAATTTATGATTGAACTGTAGTATATATACAATTTTTTTTACATATATTATCATTCCATTACATATCATCCTTTAAAATAATTTCATTGGATTTTATGATTATTTTTTTGAAGTCTTTCACAAATATTTTTTAATTAATAACGTAAAACTATATGTACCGATAACAAGTTCTGAAATTACACTGAAGAAAATAGACAAATCTGACATGTATCTTTAATCTATAACATTATTAAATTATTATAACGATCCAATAAGGTAAACTCAAGTGGCGGTGTGTTGTGGTTGTTGGTTGGTTGGTTAGTTGAGTAACAGAATCGGAGCGAAAATGGGGCGGAGTTGGTGGTGGAAAGTGGCGGTGTTGGCGGTGGTAGTGGCGGTGGTGTGGAGGGGGTGCCAGGTGGGTGGATTGGAGAAGGAGGCAGCGTTCAATTTCGTCAGAGAATGGTCGGAGAAGTTAGGGATTTGGGCGATCCCTCTCTACGTGTCGCTCCACACCGTCTCCATCGCTCTGTGTTTACCCTCTGCGATCTTCTTCGAAACCGCCGCTCCTCTCCTCTTCGGTTTCTTACCTTCCGTCTTCTGCGTCTTCTCCGCCAAAATCCTCGCAGCGTCACTCTCCTTCTCCATCGGCAGGTTTACCCTCTCTTCTTCACTCACTGTCTCTATTACTCGCGCCTTTTCACTTTAGGGTAATTGACTTCGCTTTCAACATGCCTGTAGCTTGTTAATTGTCCATTCCTCATAAAGGAGCGATTAATTGATAGTTGATTTTTGCGTAGGAGCACTAGGTTTGGATGATCTAACTAAAATTCATAATTTTCACTTATTTTCTGGTGTGGTATCTTTGTTGAAATTGAAATTGAAGCTCAATTCTCTTATTGAGGGTTTTAATCAGTTACCTAAATTTTCATTTTATGGAAACAAATTGGTTGGTCAGAACAATTTAGAGATGGCAGCTTGCTTGATTTGTCCGGTGATCAGAGGGAATTAGGATTTCTCCTCTGTTAGACGTTAGTTTTCCTCAAGATTTTAAATTGCGGTTGTTATTGCGGTTTTGTTGAGTTTCTTGATATTGTGGGAAATTATGGATAAATGCGGTCATAATTTCATCCAGAAACCCTGCTGTTGTGCCCAAAATCGTGGCCGTGGACCGTTTTTTAGATCCTTGGTCCTCCTCCGTCTTGTTTATTAAGATAGCTCAGAGGAACTTAATTGGAATTTTAATTTCCTTTTGTCTATGGAAAAGAAGTGCCACGAACTTTAGGAACGTTGTCTATTTGGTGTTTTCTTGTTCATGTTAGGCTTTATGCCTTTTCGTGAGCATCTCGTGTACAATTATTCTAAGCCATTGGAAGTTGTTTTTGTGCTGACTTGTGTTTTGTTTTTAAATTCTTGTTTGCTTTGCAGAGGTTATATTCCTCTCTTCGATCTTTTTGATTAATTTTTAGCTTTGCATTTAATTTTTGAATAAACTTTTCATCTTTTATAAATGAGTCAAAATAATTATAGAAATGCTAACAACACACTTTCTAACTCACCCTTTTCAATAAATTTTTATTATTGATTGAAATTATCAGGAATTCACAAAATTTTGTGGGTCCTACTTCATGTTTTTATGAACCTCGTTCAAGATTTTGTAGTTTTCAATAAATTTAATCAATAGTAGAGGATATGCTAAAAAGAGGATGTTGGTACTTGGTATCACTCCTCAAATAATTGGACATTTGCTAACTTTGTTCACTCATGTTAAGGAATAGTAACAAGTACTTCGTTTTTTCTTCCATGGATTTTGTAAATATATATTTTAATTTCAGAATACAAATTTTGAATTGGGCCCATGTTGGAAATTTGATTTGTTAGTAGGAGGTCGTATTTCCAAATGCCGGTGCTGTCATTGTACCAAAACAATTGTGGTTTTCCTTGAAACCGTGAGTTTTTGATTACTTAGCTTGTGTCCTCAGGCACAGTTAGGTGGACCTAATTTTTATCAATGGGAATAGGAAGAATAATAGATCGTCTGATTCATGTTGGTCTTAAAACGTGTTGAGTTTGTATTTATAACTTTATCAGAATAGAAATTCAAGAAAACCATTGCCATTTTAGTCTTTGTCTCTTTGACTTTACTACTGATTGCTGAAAAGAGCTGCTAGCCTGCTAGTGTATATACAACAATAAATGCTAATTCATATAGGATTGGTGAATTGAGGCATTTGTGCGAACACCATTCTAGTTTAACTTATCTAGTAACGAAAAACAAGGATGTCCTTGTGTTAATGACAAGAAATTATATGGTGTAAGACCATTGTGGTTTTAATCAATTTTTAGGTGACACGAAATTGAGTGATATTTTAACTCTTTGCTGTAAATTGAAAATCTCAATTATATGTTGTGTTAAGATTATTCTGGACCATGAACACTTGCCGGTTTGGAACCATATCTAATAGTTTTCTTGTTAATTAGGTATTGTCTATTTGATTAGATGTGCTATGCCTACATGTAATTTCTTGGGTGTTTCTGTTTGCTTGTCTGTGCTGAATTTTGGGTTCTTTCAGGCTGGTATTCAGGAGTTCAAGCTCAGCAATGGAGTGGGCACAAAGAAACAGATACTTTCATTTAATCTCTAGAGGAGTTGAGCGAGATGGTTGGAAATTTGTTCTTCTTGCCCGCTTCTCGCCTGTGCCTTCCTATGTTATTAACTATACCTTAGCGGCTACTGATGTTAGGTTCATTTTGGATTTTTTTCTTCCTACTGC
The DNA here is from genome assembly GCA_007407185.1 of Glycine tomentella. NCBI lineage: Eukaryota > Viridiplantae > Streptophyta > Magnoliopsida > Fabales > Fabaceae > Glycine > Glycine tomentella. The sequence continues at coordinate 2,320,974 of PYAF01001986.1, forward strand.
TATTGGATGTCTCCCCATGATCTTGCAAAATACATCAATTGGAAGCCTTGCTGGTGCTGCTGTTGCTTCAGCCTCTGACTCTAAGAAATCTCAAATTTGGTCCTACATTTTTCCTGTACTTGGTATTTTGTCTAGTGTAGTTATTTCTTTGAGAATTAAAAAGTATTCAACCCAAGTTTCAGTATCTGAGATCCCCCCCAAGCAAAACTAACGCTGATGAAACGTGACACAGCTTATCTGGTAGTGAAGAGACGGGGTACCTTCGAAAAGGTCAAGAGTCATTTTTTGTTGAGTTAATATTATTAACATTACACCCATTTTCCTTTAAATGTTTTTTGTTGTTACTTGATCATCGTTTAGTCTGGTAGTTGTACTTCAGTTGAGTTATTTAAACTCTGGTTGGGATTTTTTTGTTCAGTTATATTTGAAACCTTTCTCTAGATAAAGTAGTGGAACGTGCGCAATAATTGGCAAAATTGCTCACGAACTGAGCCGGGGTGTTAGGTAGTAAGTGTGGGTGGCTGGTGGTCCTACATGAACCTTTTTCCGTACTAAAGACTTAGGCCAAAAATCCAGCGGTACAATTACGCAGATTTGTCATTTGTGAATGGGACAGGAGTAGGAGGAACGTGTTGTGATATTATTATCTATACGTGTTTATCGACGGTGTCTACGGTACGCAACTGATACATGTCGCGTACCTACGAAAGAATTCATGGTCGTTGGATCGTTAGATTTTTATTTAATTTTACTTTTTTCTTTTTCTTTTTTTGGTGTCATTTCCTGAATTACTCTTTCCTTCACCACACCGCACCTCCCAGCGGCATCAACACACCGGCTCCTCCCGTATCATGCATCACCCTCCCTTCACTCTCCGACCTAGCTCCGGAATTCGCGGTGGCGCAGCCCTCAAGCATCGGTCAACCCAATCACCCTCAAGCATCATTATTTCCATGTTCCATCTGGATTTTATTTTGCCGCAAAGCATGGTTGTTATAGCAATGGAGTTGCGGTGCGATGGTGGCGCAGCACCTCACACCCCACCGTCGCGTCGCACCGCACCTCACCTCACGCCACCATCTCCGTTCACCTAATCTCCTTATCCTCCGTCATCCCTTCTTTTACCGTCACCTTTCTCTCCATCACAAAGGCCACTTTGCTACTGATAGAACCATTGCTTCTCCATGACCATCAATGGTTTTCAAGAAAAAATAACAAACAAGGACCCAACAAAAACAAAAAATCCGACACAGATCAAATTAATGATGATCAAACAAATATTTCTTTTTCTTCTGTTTCCCTTTGTTTCGATCCACCGTTCTCAAATCGGAAAAAAACCATGCAACCCATTGCACCTCCCATCCACTGCGGAAAACTCTTCACCTTCGTTATCCTGCTATCAAACACATGCCGCAGAGCATCCTACAAACACAAAATTCCGAACACTCAGCAAGAAAGAGAGCAAATGAATAAAAAGAGACCAGAAAAGAAACAGACTCACGATAGAGTTGTGTGCCTGAGCTCGAGCAAGCCTTTGGCAGCAGAAGTTGACAAGTCGCAACCCCTGAGCTCCAGAACCTTCAAGCGCCCAAACGGCAAGGTCCCACACGTAGGCTCGGAGGTAGTCAACCGGAGCGCGATTCCGCCGCCGGATCCTCGGTGGCGTCGGATTCGGGGAGGGGTTGGGAATCTCCGGCGGGGGGCTCGAAGATGGGGCGCCATGAGCCAGGGTCGAGGTCCTCCTCAGATTTGTGGGCGTCTCCGTCACCGAACTCGTCCCATTCGGCGGCCGAGTCGGGACTCGCGGGGGGATCGTCCTTGTAGTCTTACTGCAGCGATGGGAGGTGCGGTGCGACGGTGGGGTGGGAGGTGTAGTGCGATGGTGGCGTGGGACATGCGGTGCGACGGTGAAGAGAAAAGCTTCGACAGGGAGAAGAGAGATAACAGAGGAAATGGGGAGGAATAAGTTTGGAAAAGTGAGGAAAAAAGACAAAAAATAAAAGAAAAAAAAAAAAACAAAATATTAGCCATTGACTTCAAAATCAACATATCTAACGGTTCATTTTCATTTTCGCATCATACGAAAGTAAAAGAAGTCTCGTATGCTAGACTCCTTCGTGTCTACCATTATAAAATGTTTTAAGTTCTATTAAAAACAGTGCCACTTACATGGGTCTGGGTGGTGAACACAATACAATACTATGATGATACATGGGTTGTTAAGCAGTCAGTACTGTATTAATTAATGAACGTGAATTTGGATAGAATGGTATTTATTCTCATAAAATTATCTTACTGTCATATAAAAAGTATGAATAGAGTAGTACTGTTTACAATATGAAGTGAATTATACGCTAGCAGTAGGAGCAGGCAGGGAGGCAACGAAATAATCTTGGATATTTATTAATGGGAGATGATGATAATGATTCGTGCAGAAATGCTGTTGCATAGCGTAAATGCGCGTAACAGGTGGCTTCATTGGCATTTAAGAAGAACCACCCGTCCCATCCGTCATTATCATGTCATGGGGCTTGATGAAGCTTATGCTTCGTTTTACATGCACACAAATTGTTCCCAACAGAAGTGAGATTGTGTCTGTGACATTAACATTAACGTTAACATATGAATGCAAAGCCGAACAAACAAGCAACTGCACCTCATCGGAGGAAAGACACATCGCGCTTTCTTTGAACATAACTTGTTGCGTGTTTGGTTCCACTTCTGACACAAATTGGATTCATGTCCACAAGTTACTCAGTCAGAGTAACTTTCACTATATTTTTGTTGGATTTGACACAAAATTAACGAGGATAGTATATGCACGTCCAAGATTCTTAGTGTATATAGAGTTTATTACAATTAGTTGAAAAACTGTTAGTTCGTTTGACTTATCTTTGTATATCTTGTATATAAGAGAAACTTACATCATCTCATCTAATCAATTAATTACAGATGCAATACACTTTGATTGATCCCTTTTCATTATCTTATTTCTCAAGTTAACTATATTCTTTGTTTTTTCTATCATCATGTCACCATACAATTTTGATATGGTACACAGAAATTCAATTGAAGAGCTTTGTTGCGCAACTCACCATCTCGTTTTCTATTCATCACTTTTTATGCTTCTTGTGATTCATTTGCTTATCCTTTTATCTTTTTTACAAAGTTCATCATGAGTGCAGACTCACATCAATCTCTAAACGTTCATAATCCTTATTACCTTCATCTTGGTGAAAATCTTGCAACAATCTTGGTTTCACTAGCATTGGATCCTACTAACTACAATTCGTGGAGTAGATCGATGATTACAACACTTAGTGCGAAGAACAAAGTGAAGTTTGTTGATGGTTTGATATCCAAGCCCACACCAACCCATGCTCTCTTCACAGCCAAGAAACGATGCAAAGATATGGTAGTATTATGGTTGGTACACTCAGTCTCAGTTTCAATTCACCAAAGCATATTATGGATGGACAATGCGGTGGACATCTGGAAAGACTTGAAGTTTCGATACTCTCAGTATCTCAGATCTTCAACAAGAATTGGTGTCAATAAAGCAAGGTGATACCACTATAACTGAATATTTCACAAAATTAAGGGTATATGGGATGAATTGGATAGCTATAGACATGATCTTGTATGTACATGTGAGACTAGATGTTCTTGTGATGCTTTTGTTACTATGATACAAAGAAAGACTCAAGATCAAGTCATGCAATTTTTTAGAGGATTGAATGATAATTACAGCAATGTTAGATCAAACATTCTAATGATGAAGCCTTTACCTAAGATCGTTAAAGTATTCTTTTATGTGGTTCAACAAGAGAGACAAATTAATAGTTCAAATATGATTGGAAATTTAAGCCTAGTTAATGCTGCAAGTTCTAGCTCAAACAGAAATTCTGGAGTTTCATGTAGTTATTATGGTAGAGACAATCACACAGTGGAGAATTGCTATCGAAAGAATGGTTTTCCTTCCAACTTTTCATCTAATAGAGGAGGGAGAGGAAGTTAAGGATCTTTTGGTAAGGGCACTACAAGTGGAAGAAGAAGCAAGGTATGCACACACTATGGCATCACTGGCCACTTAGTGGAGGAATGTTATAAGAAAATTGGATACCCTCCTAGCCATAAGTTCTATAGACCCCAAGGGAATTCAATAAATAATGTAGTAGTCGATACTAGAAGCAGTGTTGATAATGGTGTTAAATCACATTGATTCTTCAAATTCAAGTACTTCTCAATCTAATGAAATGAAATTGACACCACAACAATATCAGACTCTACTTGTTTTGATTCAACAACAATCTAATGCATAAAATCCAAATTCTACTACTTCCTCTCACATCAACCAAATTGGTACATTTCGCTCTCATGTTTTCAGTTGACACTATTGTAGGAAATGTAACTACTTGCATTGTAAGTAAACATGATTCAGTTGCCTGGATTCTTGATTCTGGAGCAACTGACCATGTTGCTTCCTCCTTGAGCTTATATTCTTCATATAAACAGATTCAACCCATTATTGTTAAGTTACCAAATGGTGAATCAATTATGGCCACTCATTCAAGGATAGTTCACTTTACTGAGTCATTTTACCTTACAAATGTCTTATATTTGCCTAGTTTCACATTCAATCTCATCTCTATTTCTAAATTGGTGACTTCTTTTAATTGTAAGCTCACTTTTTGTGCCACTCAATGTTTCATATAGGACACTATCAACTAGAAGATGATTGGTATAGTTGATGTGAATGATGGTCTATACAAGTTTCAGATGCAATCAATTGCAGGTCAAGACTCAAGTTCCTTAGCAAATTTTGCCCATTCTACTTTTTCTTGCAATAAGATGCCATTTGATCTTTGGCATTGTAGATTGGGACATCCGTCTCATGATAGGATTCTTGTAATGAAAGCAAATTACCCAGATTTGTCCATTAATAAATCTATTGTTTGTGATGCTTGCTATAGAGCAAAGAAAAAAAAAACTTGTTTTCCCTAACAATACATCTCTTGCTTCTTTTCCCTTTGCTTTGATTCATGTTGACATTTAGGGCCCTTGTGCCATTCCCTCTATACATGGTCATGAATACTTCCTCACTTTTGTTAATGATCACACTAGATATGTATGGGTTTTCCCCTTGAACTCAAAAGTCGATACATAAACACTTTTAAAAGTATTCATTAATCAGGTTGAGAGATAGTTTGCTACTAAAGTTAAAATTTTCAGGTCTAACAATGGTGAAAATTTTATAATGTGTCAATTCTTTAATGAAACTGGCATCACTCATCAAACCACATGTGTTGAAACCCCTCAACAAAATGACATTGTTGAGAAGAAACACCAGCACCTCTTAAATATCACATGAGCCTTGCTGTTTCAATCACATTTACCCCCTATATTTTGGTCATATGCTTTTCTTCATGCATCATTACTGGTCAACTTCCTTCCTAGACCATTCTTAGATAATGTTTTCCCACATGAAAAGTTGCATAATACACCATTTGACATATTTGCACTCTATGTATTTGGTTATTTATGTTATTTTGGTACATTATTGCACAAAGAAATAAGTTAGATCCTAGAGCTTTTCCTTATGTTTTTCTTCTTGGTTTTAAACCTCACAAGAAGGGTTACATTGTGTTCAATTTACACACAATAGCTATTGAAGTTTCCAGAAATGTGATTTTATGAGGATAATTTTCCTTACAATGATTCCACAGAACCATTACTTCTCCATTCTCATATTTCCCCTACACCCTCCACACTCAACCATTTTTCCAATTCATTACTAGACACCACCATAAATTCTTCACCAAAGTCTATTATGGCATTAGACTACATCAACATTTAGGAGAGTTATTACCTGACATAAATGATTCTTCTTTTCGAAGGCTTATTGGTAGATTGATGTATCTAACTAACACTCGACCTGACATCACTTTCACAGTTCAACATCTCAGTCAATTCGTTTCAAAACCAACCACTGCTCATCTTCAAGCAGCTCACAAAATTCTTAGGTACATTAAGGGTGTTCTTAGATCAGGCCTATTTTTTCTAAACATAGCATACCTCAGCTAAAGGGTTTCAGTGATTATGACAGGGCTAGTTGCATTGATACAAGGAAATCAATCATTGGCTACTTCATTTATCTTGGTGATTCTCTAATCTATTGGAAATCAAAGAAGCAAGCAACAATTTCTCACAGTTCCTCAAAGGCAGAATATTGTGCTCTTGCTAGTGCCACTTGTGAGATTCAATGGTTGACTTATTTGCTTGAAGACTTTTGAATTCCCTTTATTCGACCAACTTTGTTATTCTGTGATAACAAGTCTGCATTGCACATTGCAACTAATCCAATTTTCCACGAGCGTACAACACACATTGAGATCGACTGTCACATGGTTTAGGAAAAACTTGTTGTTGGTCTTCTCAAGTTGCTTCCAATTTCCTTAACTAACCAGTTAGCTGACATTTTCACTAAGGCTTTGTCTCACGGTGCTTTCATGTTCTTGTATTCCAAGTTGAAAATATCTAACATACATTCCTCAACTTGAGGAGGGATCTTAGTGTATATAAAGTTTGTTACAGTTAGTTGGAAAGTAGTTACTTCAGTTAGCAAGTTAGTTGCAAGATAGTTATCTTTGTTTGTCTTGTATATAAGAGGAACATACCTCATCTTATGTAATCAATCCATTACAGATTCAATACACTTTAATTGATCCTTTTCCATTATCTCCTTCCACTAGTTAATTATGTTCTTTTGTTCTTTCTATCATCATGTTACCATACAACTTTTATAAGAATGACAATCTAAAGTCTAAACACGTTGTTGATAGAAGCCAGTAGGATTCTATTTTTATTTATAGAAGCTTAATTACTACTTACAATATTGAGGAAATTCAAGCTGTCGATTAATTTGTTGCGTTTCTTTCCTCAATATACTAAAAAAAAAAAACTATTGGTTATTGAGGAAAACTGTATATGTAGCTGTAGTTGGGTTAGTATACTTTACTACATGATCACAGAAACCACACACAAAATCACCTTTTTTCCCAACAAAAGTGGCTATAATACTATAATGCAAGAACAAACTTGCAGGTGAAAGTACCACGCACAAAAACACCCGTCTTAGGAGGAAAACTGAAAACGCTTTTTTAGCGAGCCCAACTTGCTTCAAGCCTTCTATGGTGTGGTCTTAGTCTCTTAGAAATGCATCAAGCCCAATTCATTTTACTCATTTTTTTTCCATCTTCCCACCCCATTTTTTTTGTTGTGAAATTCCTATTTTACCTCTCTATCCCTCTCCCACTCTACAAGCATCGCCCTTCCTTGTCTAGTTGTCTTCCATTACCTTTTCAAAATAATTTTTTTGCATCCCATTGCTTCTTTTTTGTGAGTATTTTGTTTGTTACTTTTTTCCCGCATGTAATTGACAGGTCGTGTCTAGAATTTTTGGGACCTAAGGCAATTTTTTAAAAAAAGACTTGCATTCTCTTTTATTAAACTTTTCTCTAAGCATGCTATGAAAAAATAAAATGAATTGAAGTTTTCTTATATGATAAAATAAACTTATGCACTTAACTTTTTTTATAAACTATTCTTATCTAACATCTCCATTATATTTTACCTTTATTTTTGTCTATGAATATTTATGAAGAAATTTATCTTAACATAATCTTATGGAGAAATTTTAATATTTTACTTTCAATATATAAAATGACTAATCTATTAATTCTTTATTGTATTTGATCCTCTTCCTCTTTAATTTTTCTAAACCAAATTCATACTTTCTATTTGAAATTTTATTATATTAGTAATCTCTATAAAGTAAAGACTAAAATAAAATGAAAATACAGCAAAAAAATATAAATAAAAATGTTGAAAATTAAATATAAAAAAATTATAAAATGATAGAACCTGAAAATATAAAAAATTATACGTTGATATTATCTATTATGACACCTTAATATTAGTTATCTACTATAAAAAATCATTTTATTCATTTTAAGACAACTCCAGATGAAAATATTAAATTTTATTATATATATACTGTTAATATTACTCACCAATTAATACTATTGTAAATAGTGTTGCAATGACTATTGGCCAATAATATGATAATTGTATAAATTTGTAATTCTAGACTTGCACACTTTAAAGTCTTGACTCTTGACATTCGTTTCATTAAACAAAATAATGATTTTGTTACTTGACGTGAATTAATGGTTGCTGTATTGAATTAGTATATGATAAAATCACTGCAGTTTTGGTGGGCTTAAGGCAACCGGCTACTTCGCCTTGCCGTAGATATGACTCTGGTAACTAATTCGATATAAACGAGTTTTCATTATTTCAAGATATGGGAACTAGTTTTCATTTGGTATATTGATATTGACAAAATCTTGTCACGATACTCAATGAAAATTAGTTTTTGTTGAGTATCATGATAAGATTTGGATAAGATATACAACAGAAATTGTTATTTATAAAATAGTGGAGTGTGGAAATATAGATAGAAGGCAGCCCAAATTCAACTAAGAAATTTCTTCCTACACCCGCAAGAATTCTCCTACACCCAGTATTGTATAATTAATTTTTGAAATTACCCTTTGTAAAAAGGTTAAGTATGAACACACATCATTCAGGTTCTTCTTCTTCTTGCACTCTTCTCCTTCTTCTTCACGTGCATCATCCTATTTTTGTTTGTGCACCCAATACTGTGGTTCATCTCAAGAAGGCCTGCTTCGTTGTTCGTCATTGATTTTATCGAACTTTCATCTTCGCCATTGTGAGTTTCTCCCTTTCACTTTCATTTTTTAGAAAATTAATTTTTCTGTGTTCAACATTTACGGATTGACAATCCGTACAAAGGATATTGATTGGGAATCCATAAGCTTACGAATTAACAATTCGTATGAAGGATACATATTGAGAATCTATATAAGCATACAAATGAGTGTTCAAAAAAATAAAACCTTACGTTTGTCACCACCATCACGAGACGACGACCAAGCTACCAAACCACCACCAGTCCAAACAATGCAAGAAGGAGCTCCGTCAACAAGAAAAAAGAACAAGACAAGAAAAAATAAAGATAAAGCAAAAATGAAGGCCATAAATGAAAGAACACACAACAACAAGACAAAGACGAGAGGAAGGATATTTTTGGAATAAAACGAAAATGATTGGTGTATGGGATTTTTTGCTGTATAGGAAGAAATTTGGTTCAACTAAAGGTTGCGTCTACTCGGAGCCCAGGAAGTCAGCGGGCTTTGGTTTGGTATGCTGAGAGCAAACAGGGCAGACAGCACTGTGTTAGAGTTTGACCGAAGAAAAATAAAATAGTCTAGCTTGGTAGCTGGTTGTGCAGATGAATGAAGTAAGCAATTAGCTTCTTCATCATTCCCTTTCCTCTCCTCTCCTCGATCCAGTTTTGGTGAACTGAAGTGTAACAAAAATGCTGCAACCCCGCGCATTCCGTCCCTACGTTCCGTTATCTTCCTCCATCAGCGCCCCTTCCTTCTCCTCCCCAAACCCTAACGACTCCGTTACTTCGCCGTCAATTCGCGGCCATGGCAACACCTCTTCTTCCAGATCCCTTAAAACCCCTTCTTCCTTCGCCTACAACTACCGGATCGCCATCGCCCTGGTCCCCTCCGCCCTCTTCCTCCTGGACCTCGGCGGCACCACCGTGGTTGCCACCCTTGTCGTCGGCCTCATGATCTCCTACATCCTCGACTCCCTCAACCTCAAGCCCGCCGCCTTCTTCGCCGTGTGGTTCTCCCTCATCTTCTCCCAGCTCGCCTTCTTCCTCTCCGCCTCCTCCTCCCTCTTGGCCGCCTTCAACTCCTCCGTCGCCGTCGCTGTCCTGGCCTCCTTCCTCTGCGCCCACACCACCTTCCTCCTCGGCGTCTGGTCCTCCCTGAACTTCAAGTGGCTCCTCCTCGAAAACCCTTCCATCGCCGTCGCCCTGGAGCGCCTCCTCTTCGCCTGCCTCCCCATCTCCGCCTCCGCCCTCTTCGCCTGGGCCTCCATCGCCGCCCTCGGCATGAACAACGCCGCCTACTACCTCGCCGGCTTCAACTGCTGCTTCTACTGGCTCTTCTCCGTCCCTCGTTTTTCCTCCTTCAAGGCCACACACGAAGCACGCTACCACGGCGGCGAGGCCCCCCGTGACAGCTTCATATTGGGCCCACTCGAGAGCTGCGTCCACACTCTGAACCTCGTCTTCGTCCCTCTCTTGTTCCACGTCGCTTCTCATTACTCCCTCGTTCTCTCTTCGGCTGCTTCCTTCTGCGACCTGCTTCTCCTCTTCTTCATCCCTTTCCTCTTTCAGCTTTATGCTTCCACCCGAGGGTCGCTCTGGTGGGTCACCAGCAACCCCGACCAGCTCCACAGCATTCGCGTCGTTAATGGCGCCCTTGCCTTGGTGGTTGTCGTCGTTGCTTTGGAGGTCAGGGTCGTCTTCCATTCCTTTGCTAGGTACATTCAGCTCCCCCCGCCTCTCAATTTTGTTCTTGTCACTATCACCATGCTTGGAGGGGCTTCTGCTGCCGCCGCTTATGCCATGGGTATGATTTCTGATGCCCTCAGCTCTGTTGCTTTCACTACTTCCGCTATTGTGGTCAGTGCTGCTGGAGCACTTGTTGTGGGCTTTCCCATACTGGTAAATTCTAATGCTTTACTTTTGATTTTATACATGATGGTCTCTTGTGAATATTCTTGCACTGTCTTTCTTTCTTCAAGAAAGGTGATATGACTCAAAATTTTATTATAGTGGGACTCACCATTAGTTACGGTACGATCCTTGAGACTACAGAGGATTAGCCTTTTCAGGTCTGCCTTTTGGACCAAATCATTCTTGTTAATTCTCTTAAGCTCTCTTGTCCAAACAAACCCTTCACATTGGACACAGCTTTGCCCTTTTTAATTTAGTTTAGGCTGAACTTTGTGGAGCATGGTTGTCAAAATGCAGACCATAGAGTTGTACGATTGTATCTGCTCCTCGAGCCTTTGCAATCCTATTCCTACACATTAACACATTTGGGTGGGATTACTTGTGAACTTACAAATAATTGTCGTGTGCGTGTATTTCCAGAATGTTGCAAGCTTCTGCTGAAATGTGGTTGTTGGACTGGGCAGATGCAAAATAATCCTGTTCTGGCCTTAAATTTACCCAACCACTCTATTAAATGACAACGTCTATCATTCACCCACCCAAAAATGAACCTGCTTTGAACATTCTCCATTCAAACCTAGTGTTAATGTGACCTCATCTGTGCTTTGGCTGGGCTGCATGACTTAATTTGTGCCACCTTGGTGCTTGTGTGACTTGATCTGAGCTCTTTCTGTTGTGGTTTACAACGTTCCCTGTTTCTGGATTGTGTGTGATTCTCTTGGCTTTTGTTCTCTGTTCTGGACTGGTTTGAGCTGTATGAGATCTCGTCATGCATTGTTCTTTCATTCAGGTTTTTGGTGTTGCTTCTGCTTGCTGTGTGTTGGGAAAATATAGTACAGTGTATCAAGGAATCATAGGGAATAAGAAATTATCTTATGTTGTCAGTAACCAATCTTATTTATCAAGATAAACCATGAAAACTTTATTGAAGTTTCCTATTGTCTTTGGAAAAGGAGTACCAGGAACATTAGGATCATTTTCTATTTGGCGTTTTCTATTCTTTTTCTTTATTCTCATGTTACGCCTTTGGCCTTTTTCCAGGGCATCACTTGGACAGATATTTGAATTTTGAAGGTATTGGAGAGTGTTTTTGTGCTAACTTTGAGTGTGCTTTTATTTTTTGTTTACAGAGGTTATATTCTCCTCTTTTGTTTTTCTGATTATTTTTCACTATGCATCAATATCATTTGATTGCCAGCATGTTTTGTAAAACTTTATAGCTTCAATAGAATAGAAATTCGAGTAAACTATTACCATTTTTAGTTATTGCTTCTTTGACTTTACTACTGACCACTGACAGTGCTGCTAGTATATATGACAATAGATGGTAATTAGGGTAAGTGAATGAGACAGTTGTGTGTATACTATTCTAGTTTAACATGTCTTGTATATTAGAAAGCCTTTGAATAAAGTTAGAGTTGTTCAAAATCATTATACAGATATGAGACAGGACCCAAACAGTCCCTATTCCAATCCCACCATCCCCTCATATTGCTTGTAAATTTCTTACTCATATCTGTCTATTCTATACTGTAAAAAAATTGTTATCCTGACCAATTAAATCCTAACCCTTCAACTGTTTATTTGTCAATGTCTCCTTTAAAGACATATAGTCTTGCTCAAGCCTCAATGTCCAAGATTACTGCTGTATTTTTCCATTTATCCATCTATGTTGCAATCTATTCGACCGAGCTGGATAAAATGTTTATGGGTAGAGAATTCAAAGATTAGAGGTTAAAACAACCAGTGAAAAAATGTTTAGTTTCTTGGAATGTTTGGATGAAAATATTGGCTAGTGGGATCCATCTAAACACCCCAAGAGTTTGGTGTATCTTTCTACCTTGAAAGTTGCTATAATTTGGCATAATTACATTTAAAATGGTTTGCTGCACATATTCTTTTCTAATGGTATCTAGATTACTTCTTATACCTTGTTTAGGTTTTTCATGGGCTCTTTACTTTTGTTTGTGTCACTGATTATTATTGGCTGTTCATGTTATTTGTTTTAAACTCTTAATTATTACTTTTATGTCATTATTTTAAATTAGTATATTATTCGTAGAGTTTGGATTTAGGTTCAGGTTCTAACTCAACCTACAAAACCGGCTTGCATGGGAGGACTGCCCAATCCTTATAAGGACCTCAATGGCTATATCTCTAGTCAATGTGAGATCTTTACACACCTGTCTAGCACTTTACATCTGTAGCATAGACAAATGCGGGTAGCCCAACAGCACCCTCTCACACCTAGGAATTTACATTCAGAGGAGTAAACAAATATAGGTGACTCAATAATAGATCTAGGATATACTTTAATATCATCTTAGAATTTGGGTCTTGGATCTAACTCAACCCCATCGACTTGTAAGGTGAGGACTTCCTAAGCCTTACAGGGCTACATTGGCCATATCTCTAGTTGATCATGTGAGATATCAACAATGAAAATATTGATATAATTTATAATTTTGTATAATAATTATAAACTAGTAAGTTTAATATTAATGCAAACTTCAGTTTTATTTATTTGATATTATCTGTATTAAACTTAAAATAATGAATCATGTTTGCTTTAATTTTTGAAACTTTTTTTTATTGTATCTGTCGTCTTCGGTATGTTCCACTATACTGTTAGTGTTTTTTAGGACGGCTGCTGACCCACAATTAACTAGGCTTGTCATCATATTAAATGTGGAAACTGGAAAAATACTGTTTATTGTGCTAAAATTCATACTGCTTCATGAAAACAACTGGTTGGTTAACTGCATGGCATTCTTAAAAATTCAATTCTTGGTGTGCCAACTTCTTTGGTGGATTATGATAATATTACTTATGTTTGTGGTTAAATATTTTAATTTCATTAACCCTTTTAGATTTTCTCTGTTACTGAGATATTTTCAACCTTTGATTTGCAGTTCCTCCCTCTGCCTGCAGTTGCTGGCTTTTATTTGGCTCGTTTTTTTGAAAAGAAGAGTCTAACATCGTACTTTGCTTTTGTTATTCTTGGAAGTTTGATGGTTACATGGTTTGTTCTGCACAACTTCTGGGATTTAAATATTTGGATGGCAGGCATGTCCCTTAAATCTTTTTGTAAGCTCATAATAGCAAATTCTGTGCTGGCTATGGCTATTCCTGGTTTAGCTCTTCTACCATCAAAGCTGACCTTTTTATCTGAGGCTGGTCTGATAAGTCATGCATTGCTCTTATGCTACATTGAGAACCGATTTTTCAATTACTCCAGCATTTACTATTATGGATTTGAGGATGAGGTGATGTATCCTAGCTATATGGTTGTGATGACAACTTTATTGGGTTTGACTTTGGTGAGAAGTCTATCTGTGGATCATCGAATTGGAGGAAAAGCAGTTTGGATTCTGACTTGCCTCTTTTCTTCAAAGCTGGCCATGTTGTTTATTTCATCAAAGTCTGTTGTGTGGGTTTCAGCAGTTCTCTTGTTGGCTGTTTCTCCTCCATTGCTTCTTTACAGGTAATTGTGACAATCTTTGGAATTTGCCAGTTTGGAGGGGTCCTACTTAACCTATATTTTACCTCTAGACTTTATTGTCAACCTTGTTATAATTCTTGTTGTTGGATTTTGTAGGGATAGATCAAAAACAACTTCTAGGATGAAACCATGGCAAGGTTATGCACATGCCTGTGTGGTTGCCTTGTCTGTATGGTTTTGCCGTGAAACAATTTTTGAAGCCCTCCAGTGGTGGAATGGAAGGTCTCCTTCAGATGGTTTAATGTTGGGCTTCTGCATACTGTTGACTGGATTGGCTTGTGTTCCAATTGTTGCTATTCATTTCTCTCATGTTTTGGTATGCATATATATCAAATCCTGTGTTTTTCGTTGTTTATTTTGGGAGTGGGCCTCATACGATATCGATTGCAAACTTTTGGTAGTCACTTGATTCAAAACCAATTAGATATTATTTATGGTCAAAGTAATCAATCATATCTTCCTATTTAATCTGTTGTTTAAGATTGATCATAAACCTTTTCTTTTTCTCTCTCTCTCTGCAGTCTGCCAAAAGATGTCTAGTGCTGGTAGTGGCAACTGGTCTACTTTTTATTTTAATGCAGCCACCTCTTCCTGTGTCATTGAATTACCAATCAAACCTAATCAAGACTGCTCGTCACTCCGCTGATGATATCTCAATTTATGGCTATATAACTGGCAAGCCTACCTGGCCTTCTTGGCTTCTTATTATTGCAATTTTGCTGACTCTAGCATCGGTTACATCTATTATACCCATTAAATACATTGTTGAATTACGGGCATTTTACTCCATTGCTATGGGGGTTGCCCTTGGTATCTACATTGCTGCTGAATACTTACTCTGGGCTGGCATTCTGCATGTTCTCATTGTTGTCACTATGGTTTGTGCCTCTGTTTTTGTTGTCTTCACTCATCTACCCTCTGCTACAAGCACAAAGCTTTTGCCCTGGGTATTTGCTCTACTTGTGGCTCTCTTTCCCGTTACTTATCTTTTGGAGGGCCAGCTGAGAATTAAAAATATTCTTGAAGATAGCGAGATAGGAAATTTAGGTGAGGAGGAGGAGAAGCTTACAACATTGCTGGCAATAGAGGGTGCCCGGACATCCCTTCTTGGTTTGTATGCAGCAATCTTCATGCTTATAGCCTTGGAGATAAAGTATAAACTTGCTTCAATTTTGCGGGAGAAGGTTATTGATTCAGGTGGTATTAGACAAAATCATTCTGGCCAAAGTGCATCTGCTAGTTTCCTGCCAAGGATGAGGTTTATGCAGCATCGTCGGGCTACTACAGCACCCTCCTTTACAATTAAGAGGATGGCTGCTGATGGAGCCTGGATGCCTGCTGTTGGCAATGTTGCCACAGCATTGTGCTTTGCTATATGTCTAGTCCTGAATGTTAACCTTACCGGTGGCTCAAACCGCTCTATATTTTTCCTGGCTCCCATTCTGCTGCTGCTTAATCAAGATTCAGATTTTGTTGCTGGTTTTGGGGACAAACAGAGATATTTTCCTGTGACTATTGTCATCTCGGCCTACTTTGTTATAACTGCCCTCTACAGCATATGGGAAGATGTTTGGCAAGGAAATAGTGGATGGGGTCTTCAAATTGGTGGGCCAGACTGGATTTATGTGGTGAAGAATTTGGCCCTTCTCATTCTTACCTTCCCTAGTCATATACTTTTCAACAGGTACGTGTGGAGTCATACAAAGCAGAGTGACTCATCCCCGTGGATAACTTTGCCTCTTAATCTGCTTCCAATTGCTTGTACAGATGTACTCAAGATTAAGATCTTGGGTATATTAGGAGTTATATATTCCCTGGCCCAGTATCTAATTACTAGGCGACAATATATCTCTGGTCTAAAGTACATCTAAACGATCATATATACTGTACGATATGTTTGTCAATTTAGTCGTTATTCATGCACGTGCTTGTCTTGCCTAAATTTGCATGAGGAATATGGTGAAATGCATTTTTGTTATTACCTATAACCCATTCGGATAAATTTAAATCAATCTTTCTTGATGAGTTAATGGTTTGGCTATTTATTTCTGTATAGTTTGACACTTGTGACGTGCCTGAAGCTTCTGTTTTTTATTAGATAGCCTGAAGCTTCTGTTGAAGTCAATAGAATTGATATGCAATAACCAGCAAATTACGATTTACCAGGTTCTTGCTATCGTATTTGATTTATTCATGAATAAACGTTGGCATACCAAATCATTATTGGCAATTCTGTAATGGTTGCGGTTTACTTTGTTGAGAATTTTCTTCTCCCTGAAACTATAGCGTGAAAATGGGTTAGAAGGGGAGATGAAAGTTTTGGAGTTTGGGAAAATAGGAAAAAAAAAACTTTGGGATGAAAACAACTGGAATTGCTGCACAGTGAACGTTGATTGTATATAAAAAAAGGAACGTATCTATGTTGCACATAGCTTGTCGAATTGCACAATCACATGGTTGTGCAAGGGATTATTAGCGAGCTTGAGTAGCAGGGAGCGCTTCTGTGGAGCAATTTGAGGGCTTCTTCACTTGCTACCTGAGTGAATGTTATGTTGATTTGTGTGTGTGCAGTTGGCTGTCTTGGATTCGTGACTGAATTTGAGGGGGAAGACGAATTGGGTTCGTGATGTGTTAGGTTAAGGTTTAATAATCTTGTATAGAAGATTTTTTGTAATAATTCATGATTTTTAAATTATTTATTTATTAATTTAATAACTCTACTAATCACAATTATTTTTCAATAATCAAAACATAAGTCTAGTGCATAAGCATTTAATTAGTCAATGATCTGTCGGTCAATAGAAGTCATATGATGAATTAATTAAAATCGTGAATTTTTAAAATTAGGAGACCAGATGTCTGATTAAATTTTAGGAAACTAAAATTATGAATTTATAAAATTAGAAAAATTAAAATTATAATTTAATCTAGATATTTTCACTATATCTACGGTGACTAGTCTTTTGTTCGAAAATCAAAATGTTAACATCGTTAGCCTTTGTTCTATAACTTAATCTGAATTATGGACTATTTTTATGGTTTCAAAGAGTTAATTATTGAATGACTCCATTTTGGAGGTATCCCACTTGTCCTATCAAATGGTTCAATCCATCATATCTTGCACTAGCAAAGGTGGATGTTTTAAGTGGTCTATATTTACAATGAAACTAAGTGTGTGATTAAAATAAAGTTTGGAGCGCTCAAAAGTATATTTACTTCCAAAGTAATAAATCTTTACTTCTTGTTTTATACATTGGAACACACAATTTTATAATTGAAATTCATAAACACACTTTTATAACTTTAAATCAAACATACCTGTGTAGCTAAAGCTCTTGCAAAGTATGAGTTATCCATTGACAGATATGGTAGAAATTTTGTTATTTTATCTCCTTTTCTACATAGTCCTGTAATTGCTGATGTATCTGCTATGTCTTCTACTTGGTTTAATAAAGTTTCTTTTTGTGGGTTTGCTAGCCCCCATGTTTGAAAAAAAATGTTGTGACTCTGTTAAATGGGTATTAATAAGTGTCAAACTAAAAAGAGTTTAAAAGTTGTGTAAGAATGAATCGATTTGAATACGACTTGAGTGAATAAAAAAGTTCAATTCTAATTTCTAAATCAAAATTCTTTTTTTAAGGAGATGATTAATCATTATTCTAAATCTTTGTATCCTCCGTTTTAATACATATTCTTGTATGATGTGTGGTTATTTCTAAAATGGTGTGCCTGTTAAATGGGCATTAATAAGTGTGAAATTAAAAAGGAAAATTTCAGTGTTTTTAGCTTTATCTGAAATTCGAGGTTGCAAGTAGGATGTACATATAAAAATCGAGCTTGAAAGATGCTAATATATACTCATCTAGTCATCTTCTCCAAATTTTGAAATATACCCTCGAGACCAATACTTTAGATGTTTTGTAGGAATATAAATTACAAACGAGCAATATATAGTGACGATAAATCTATAGAACCTGACACTCAGAATTATTTCCTTCTTTCTCTCTATGCTTTATAGGTTTTTGCTAATTAAATGATTCCGTTGACATTTTGAGCTGCCACAATGCTCACAGAATGAATCGCCGCAGGATAATCATAGATTCAGCTCCAAATCCCTAATGGCAGATGAAGATTTGAAATGTGTACTTTGTGGGAGTATTATTATACATGCAACAATTCACCAATTTTGTTTTTTACTATACATGCAACATATTAAGGGATACTACTGTCTTATTATGTGGATTATTAATATTTCATGAATTATCCATTCTATAAGTTATTTATTAAACTCTGTAAAACAAATTTATTGATTAAACTGAAAAAAGTGACATATTTTTATATATTGATAATCTAATGTAATAGTCTATATTTGTTTTCCTTATATGTTAAGAAGTTATTCATTCCTTTTACTTTATATACACACACGATTGAAAAATGTCATATTTTAACAAAGAAGAATATTAGTCATTAGATTGGTTATTATTAATATAATTTTGATTTGGTGGAAATTAATTTGTTATTATAAATGTCATATATTTATTTACTTAAATAAAATGTTGCATTGATAGTATATATCAATTTTTATTAATAAAAGAAAATACGTATATCCGGTCGTCCAAATAAAATAATATATATGTTTTTTTAGGGAAAAAAAAAATATATGTTCGAGAGGTATAAGTTGATAAAAACAAAAAGTTGTATTAAATTCTTCTCATCCATTCTTCTTCTACCTTTTTAGTTCTTTGAGTGGATAACAAAAGATGTAATATAAGTTGATAAAAATAAAAAGTTGTATTAAATTCTTCTCATCCATTCTTCTTCCACCTTTTTAGTTCTTTGGGTGGACAACAAAAAGATGTAGTATACTTTGCATGATCTAAGATATTCTGATAGATGACGCTGTACATATATTGGCTTTAGATCATAAGTGAATCACTCCAAGATTTTTTGATCTTATGATTCCACATTTGCGTCCACATATCTAGAAGAAGGAGATTCTCTCTTTATTAACATCTCTTGCTCCTCACAAGATTCCTAGCTAGCACGACCACAAGAAGTATCATAAATGGGCGATGCCTCACATATTAATTCTATGAATGAATGCATGTGTACGTGATTTGAGCAAACGTCCAAGGAAAGTAAGCATTGCATCTAATGATAAAAAGAAAAAAATCTGATTGCTTATTTGGTCGGATAGAGAACGTCCCTCACTCACACTCCATGTCATTTCCACCCCAGCAATCCATTTTTTGCTACTTGTTGAGATTTTTAAATTAAATGCATATAAATCACTTATAAATCTTAAATTGTTCAAAGTATACTACATCTTTTGTTATCCACTCAAATTCTTTTCCCTAAAAAAAACATATATATTATTTTATTCAAAGTATACAACATATATATTCTTTTCCCTAAAAAAAACATATATATTATTTTATTTGGACCACCGAATATACTTATTTTCTTTTATTAATAAAAATTGATATATACTATCTATGTAATACAAATTTTGCCACTTCTTGGCACTTTGAAGGTACATTGAGCATATAAAGTCTAATCTCAATTTCATAATAACATATTTCATCCTTCCGTTTTTATTTATAAGATTCATATTTAAAATAAAGTTGGTTTCTTTTTATGAAATCTAATTTATATTATTTTTTATATCAATTATTTTCAAACTAGAATGTCTCTAATTAAAAGAGTAGAGAAAATATATTCACGAACAATTAAAGAGAGAAGAGTACAAATGATAAAGATAGTTTTAGAAAAATTATAAATGTAAGAGAAGTTTTTTTTAGAAAAGTAAGATAAATTTATTGTTTTCAACTCAATTATTGGCTTTTTTAATCTTAATGAATTAATTAAGACAATTGTTCACCAATGTCCTTAAGACATTGATTAAGGAATTAAAATAAGAAACACTTTTATTGGTTGGTATGTGTAAAATTGTATTGTTTATGATTTTTTATGCTCTTTTATAATCTTCATATTGACTACTTTCTTTTTTAGTTCCTTAACTAATATCCTAAGGGCATTGCTTAACAAAACCCATTAATTAATTGGGTCTTTTCTTAATTGAATCTTATAAATACAACCCTGACATTAATTGCTCAAATTAAATTTTGTGAGGTACACACAACTTTGATAAAATAATTATGTTTTTCTTATCTGTTGACTAAGCAATCATATCATGTAGGACTAACAATGATAAATATAAGTGAAAATAAATTGTATTAGAAATAAAATAAATTGTATTGAAAATGAAATATTCACCTTCTATAGGCTCACAATTTCAGATTTTCAATGAAAATAATTTTGTATTAATATCATAATAATAAAAAAGTATTCAAGAAGGTTGGTTTCTTCTAGATCATTGTGGTTTTGAATTATACCTTAAGTTTGAGTCACTTTTTTTTAGTTTTCTAAATTAATTTCTTTAGTCTTTTAATTTTGAAAATTGTTCTTTTTAATATTAAAAAAAAAACATTTCAGTTACCTCAAAACCAATATGAGAATTTCTTATTTATATATTTATGGAGAGGCACCAAAAACAGATCTAATTTATTATTGTTATTATTATTATTATTATTATTATTAACTTATTTCTTTTGGTTCATTAGGAGAACAAAAGACGGAACACGTGATTTAGTTGGCGAAGTGACTATTTGATGGTTTTTTTATTTTTTGTTAATTATCATTTGAGGGTTCATTTTGAATTATTAGTCAAAAGGGGTAAATTATAATATTTATTACGACTTATCAAAGTGGTAACTGTTACGATTTTTTTTTAACTGAAATTGTAAAATATTTTACAACTTTGATTGTTTTTTTAAAATTGACTACTTTAAAGTAGTAGAATATATATATATTTTTTATTTTATGACTTTAAAGTCATTAATTTTTATTTTATAAAATTCATAAATTTATTTATGACTTTTATTTTTTTGATAAATTCATTTTTTAATTATTCCCGGTTGTACTTTGTTGGAGTACTGAAAATAAACAATATATACAGTTGAGCCATCTTAAAGAATAAAGAAACCATAGTTGCTACCATGGCCGAACCTGGTATAGTTACATCAAATTAAATATTATTCACAAAGAATTTAATGGTTATGTATTATGTGTTTGTATTTTTTTATCCCACTAATCAATAAAAATTATTATTAATGTGATTTTTAATGTAATTATTATAAAATTGATAAATTTAACATATATAATACTTTATAATTATATGATACTCTAAATTATTTTAGACGCTTAACTTATTCTTTTCATTCACAAATACACCCGACTTGGTGATAGATAAGGTAGCTATATTTAGAGGAGAATTGTGGAACCTCGGACAACAACAAGTTGTCATCAACCAAATTATTAATTTAGTTAATGATAATGGTAAAAATTAATTAATATTTATTTTTAATATTATTTGATAAATTATAAGTTACTACTAATAAAAAAAATATTTTAATATTTTCATTTAATTTAAATTTTTTGTATCATTTTTTTATTTTATAAAACAAATAATAATCTTTAACATTAGTCAAAAAATATAAAAAATATTAAAAATAGAAAATGTATTAAATAAAATAAT
>PYAF01001986.1:2349189-2365320 GCA_007407185.1 Glycine tomentella
ATACATTCCTTTTTAATTGTTGGATTTTTGAAGAATTTTTTATCCTATTTATTTATCGTTTGCAAAATTCAAGATCACACTAATTATTATTATTTTATCAATTATACACTCCCTTGTCTCATAATCTTTAATTAATTTACTCATGCATTTATTGTGGAGTGAAAAGAGAAATGGGTAAAAGTAAAAAACTTCACAACAATTTTATTAAAATAAAAAAAAATTATTGCATTTTTTAATTTCTACATAATAACCTTAAAAAGACAATAAAAAAGAACTCAGGAAGTAACATGTACTTACTTGATTTTCCAAAAAGAGTACCATAACAAGTTACACCTTTACATATTTTAAAAAATGTAAGTTTAATTTTTTTAACGTACTCTTTCTAAAAAAGAAGTATACATTAATAAACACTACAAACATTTGCTAATGTACAAACACTTCCTTTTTAAAGGAGTTCATTAGCTAGTTACACCTTGTGATATATTTTAAGAAAATTATACTTCTTTTAGAAAATAAATAAGTATAAGATAATATATATATATATATATGTATATATATATATATATTTTTTTTTTTAAATAGTCAAGATTCTAAGATAGATGCACATGATTTTTTAAAGTAGTTTTGTGACAAAAAAAGACTTTTGATGATTTATGCATAATTTTATGACCTATTTATACTTGCTATTAAATTTCTTTGTTATTCTTTTTAAATAAAACAATTTTTTATCATTTATTTATTTTTCACTCATTCACACGTTTAAAGTATCACTGTTCTTGCTCATCACTCTTTTTTTTCTCCAGTGTTCTTGCTTCCCCTTCCTTTTCAATTATCATGTTAATTAACATAATAAAAGTATAATATTTACTTTAAGTATATTTTTTTATGTTTTATTTTAAATTTGATTAGAAATATTTTAAGATATATTATAAGATTAATATTAAAATACATAATAGGATAAAAAGGTAATAATTAAAACTACGAATATAATAAAAAATTATCTATAAATAAAAAATTACAAGAGTTTAAAATTAATTTAAAAACAAAATTTCTAACACCTCAAAAAAAATTTTATCTATAAAATAAAATTAATTTCTTTATAAAATGTCATATAAATATATTCATTTATGTTATTTTATATTTTTAACTACTTCAATGAATAATTTGATAAACTAGTTTAACAACTTTTAAATATTAATTATTTTTTAATTTTTAATTAATTTCTTAGCTAGTGTTACTAATTATAGTCTTGACCGAGATTGTAAGCTTAAGGAAACCTCAATCAAATAATTAAAATAAGATAGAAAGAAAGTAGGGCACCTAGTTTGAGAACATCAACGTCAACATCGTGAACCAAAGTCTCATAGAGAAATGAGTGCCAGATCGAGGAAGAATTAGCTTAAAAGTTTTTATTTTTTATAGTGAATTAGCTTAAAAGTTGCACAAGCACATACTGTCTTTAGAAAATAATCAAGATATACACAACAAAAATGAGAAGCATATTTAAGGGTCTTACTACTATTCAAACTTTCTATCATAGCATACAGGTAAAAGATGGGTCATGGCCATATGGCTGGGGAATGGGCTTTGTTTTCTGATGATTTGAGGAGATGGATATTGGGTCATGGCCATGGGTATTAGGGGGTGTGCTTCATACACCATTTGAATTTCTCTTGCACCATTTCACTTTTTCAAAATTTTGTAACTACCCTTGGAGAAAAGCAGATAAAATTATGAAGTCCACACTAAAGCATTTGACGTCCATTTGAGCTAACAAACCAAAGTGATTGCAGAGCACTATGTTGAAGTTCATTTTAGCTGGTTCATTGCTGGAGGTGGTTTTTTGTTGGTCGTTTACGTCGTTGCTTTGTCGGAGTGGAGCGTTTGGTCACACATTTGTCGTCTGGAGAGGTAAGTTTTATGTGATTGTGCTGTACGGATTCGGTAATCCGTAAGGATTATACGGATTACTGAATCCGTAACAAAATGATACATGCATGAATTATATTAAGTAATTCGTATAACTCATACAAATTATCTAATCCGTATAGCTCATACGGATTACCTAATCCGTATGAGTTATACGGATTAGGTAATCTGTATGAGTTACATGGATTAGATAATCCGTATGAGTTACACGGATTAGATAATTTGTATTACTTATACGAAATAGATAATCCATATTAGTTATACGGATTATGTAATTCGTATGAGCTATACGGATGACCAAATCCGTATAACTCATATAGATTACCTAATCCGTAAAAGTTTAAATTTTTTTAAAATGTTTTAAAAATATTTAATTAGTTGAGTTTAATTTTTTAATTTTTTGATTGAGTAAGGACAAGTTAATTATATTGGATATTTAAATACATGTTAAGTTTTGTTTTAAAGATAATAATAAATAAATAAAGAATTTAATTTGAAAATAATAAAATTAAGGAATATGAATAAGGACAAAGATCAGAGACAGAGAGACAAAGATGTGATAGACATTTTAAATAATGGAACGTTCTAACTAAAACATTTTAAATACGAAAATAACCAAGCTAAGCATAGTTTGGAAGATGTTGTGAAGCGGAGATGTCTTCATCTTCCATTTGAATCATTATAGGGAGCATCATGCGAAACATCTGCTAACATTCTAGTGAGGATCATTGCAGTGAGCATCATGCATCGGTTAATAGGCCTTGTTGGGTAACTGGTTTGTTAAAAATAGCTAAAATTTGTATTGGACAATAGCGTTTCCAGTCTTTGGATTCTGCTAACATCTTTAAGACGTCGTCATCGTTTAGCAACTCTATTATGTGATATTCGATTGTGTGGTCAGAATATTTTGCATGGGCTGGCTGTCGAAAAAATAACTTTTTTACCACTTGTGAGTTGTGAATTCCAATAGGGGGAACCCCTATAGGCGTAACTTGCTTGATGACATCCTTAAGTGTTTGAATGTTGCATTCTGAAGGAATTTCAAATTTTATTGGATTTGTTCCTGTGAAAGAATAACCCACAAAATCTGCTTGTCGTGATATGTTCCACTTGCCGTTGTAATATAGCATTGCATGATGTATGGGGACGATGGTGGATCGAAGTAGGTTTAGTATACCATCAGTTGTTTTGTTGATGATACATAATATTTCTATAGGGCCAATAGTCGACATTTGCTCATTGCACATTAACATTGTGCAAACATCATCATCATTTGTGAGTTTTAGAGAATAAAAAAGTATTGCTGACCTGCATGTAAGGATGACTGTCGGTAATAGATTTCATCAACAAATTGGTCATTGGTTAGCAGAAGTGTGTTGTGCAGCTTACTCTTGAGTGTCTGAAAAGAACACTCATTAGGAACTCGCATTGGTATTGGAGTAGGACATTGAAAAGAAACACCAGTTTGGATGTGTTTGATTGATCCATTTGTAAAAATGAATGCTAATTTGGAGTTAGTAATGGTCTGACTGCTTATTTCTCCTAAGAACGCCATAGTAGTGAGATTGAATTTCGTTTGCGGAGGTATGTTGTGTGAGAATATGTGGTTATGTTAAGGGTTTTCTGTGTTATTTATAGTGATGTGATTATCTTTTTGATAGAGGCTTGTTTGGAATCTAATGTTAATTATTAAAATTTGTCTTTTATCTATATGGTGCATAGTGTTGTCAATTTCGATGACATTATAGCCTTCCACATGGTGTAGCATGCATGTGTTATGTCAAATTTATTGGTCACCGTATGAAGGACCACAAAGTGTTTTTGTAGCATTCGTCAAAGTGTTGTCAACATCATTTTACCCTTTCACAAGGTGTATCAGGCATGCGTTTTGTAAAATTTATTGGCCACCGTATGAATGACCAAAAAGTGTTTTTGTAGCCTTCCACATGATTATATTTATGTTAAATTAATTGTTTGTTTGTTAGGATGGACAACGATGAGTGAATGTATGACAGTATAATGTCTAAAGACATTAATATGAATGAAGACATTGGAGCAGACCCTGATGCATTTGAAAACAATGATTGTTTAATTGATTGTTCTGCAGCATTCCAAACGAATGAGGTAATTATGTGAATTTCAATATAGTTTAAGTTGTTAAATGATATAATTTAGAACATTAAATATGAATTATCCATTTGTGTAGGTGTTTGAATCCCGTGATGCGATATTGAAATGGGTTTGTATGATTGCATTTGAAAATGGTTTTGTAGCGGTTATAATGAGGAGTGACATAAAAACTTGAAAAATAGGAAGGACTTCATTTGTGTTAATTGGTTGTGAAAGGAGTGGAAAGTATAGACCATGGAAAAAAGGTTTCACACCTTCAACCACTAGCACTAGAAAATGTGAGTGTCCTTTTAAGATGCGGGGAAAACCAATCTCGGGGGGTCAAGGGTGGATGATTAAGCTGATATGTGGTAATCATAATCATGCTTTGGCTAAGTCATTTTGTGGACACCCATATGATGGTCGAATAATTGAGGAGGAGAAGATCATTATTACTGATATGACAAAGTCGATGGTGAAACCAAAAAATATTCTTCTAACTTTGAAGGAACACAATGCCGATAATGTTTCTAGTTTGAAGCAAATATACAATGCAAGATACGCATACTGGACGCATACAAGAGGCAATAACACTGAAATGCAACAACTAATGAAGATTCTTGAACGTGACATGTACATTCATTGGTATCGATTGAAGGATGAAAATGTTGTATGTGACTTGTTTTGGGCACATCCAGATGCAATACAACTGAGCAACACATATCATATGGTGTTTTTGATAGATAGTACCTTCAAAACAAACAGGTACAAACTTCCTTTACTTGACATTGTTGGTGTCACACCTACTGGAATGACATTTTCAGCTGCATTTGCTTATTTAGAGGCTGAACACATAAACAGTGTTGTCTGGGCCCTTGAACGGTTTAGAGTGATTTTTTTGAAAAGTGAATTTTTTCCAAAGGTGATTGTTACCAATAGAGATTCAGCATTGATGAGTGTTGTGAAAACTGTTTTTCCAGAAGCAACCAATTTATTGTGTCGGTTTCACATTGACAAGAACGTGAAGGCAAAATGTAAAACTTATGTTAGGCAGCATCATGCATGGGATTATGTGATGGAAGCATGGGGAAGTCTTGTTGACTATGCTACTGAAGCAATATGATGATTGTCTTATGAAGTTTAATGTTGCATGTGCACCATGGCCTACATTTGTTGATTACGTGAAAGACACTTGGTTGAATCCCCACAAAGAAAAATTTGTCAAGGCGTGGACAAACAAAGTTATGCATTTTGGAAATACAACAACAAATAGGTAAGTTTGTTATTTGTCATTGTTTAATTTGACATTTCCATAAGTTTATTGTCTTTCAAATTAATTGATTTTATACACTGCAGGGTGGAGTCTGTCCATTGGACCTTAAAGTGGCTACTCCAGAATAGTCCTGGAGACTTATGCACTGTTTGGGATGCCATGAACAATATAATCACGTTGCAACATACCGACATAAAGGCATCTTTGGAGAAAAGCACACATGTTGTAAGCCATGTTTTTAAGGTAACTTTATACAAGAGACTTGTTGGCATGGTTTCCAGGCACGCGCTAAACCAAATTGCTGCTGAGTATGAGCGAGTCCATTATATAGGAAAAAATCCTTCTCGTTGTGGATGTATTATGAGGACAACACATGGTTTGCCTTGTGCGTGTGAGCTAGCTAAGTATGTGGTTGGGAGCATTCCAATTAACACCGTTCACATATTTTGGCGGAGATTAAACTTTTCAGATGAAGGTTTGCATGAATCCGACGTCACCATAACTAAAGAGATAGAAGTCATATGCAACCATTTTGAAAAAGTTAATTTGTGTGGCAAAATGACAATAAAGAATAAGCTTAAAGAAATTGCGTACCCTGATACAACTTCCATGTGCCCTCCACCTGATAAGGTAAAAACTAAAGGTGCTCCAAAGAAAATGACAAAACACGAAAAGTCAACGAGAAGGGACCCGTCTTCCTTTGAGTATGTAGACGAGTTACATTCAGTGCAAAATAGTTGTTCCACTCCAAAACAGTCCATTTCCTCCTATAATGTTCAAATGCAACACGAGATGGTTCCAATGCTAGATCAATTTCATCCATTTATGCAGAAGTTTATCTCGAATATCATCGATGTGAAAGCTGATGGAAACTGTGAATATCGTGTAATTGCTGCCTTATTAGGTTATGGTGAAGAATCATGGTCTTTGGTACGTAATCATTTGGTCAAAGAACTTGCAGAATGGAGTGATGGATATATAGCGTTGTTTGGTGGGATACAGAGATTTGAAACCGTAAAGCGATCTCTACTAGTGGATGGATTGTCTAAGGTAAAACATTGTTGGGTTTAATCATCATATTGGTTTACTAACAAACCAATATAGATGTCTTATTTCGTTAATTGTTTTTTACAGATTACTATGGATAAGTGGATGGATATTACGGATATGGGTCATGTCATTGCATCAAGATATAACGTCATTGTAGTTGCTCTTTCACTTCAACAAAGTATGACATTCCTCCCTCTAAGAAGCCAACCTCCTAGAGATCCCCACATTCATCGCATTCTATGCATTGGTCACGTTTTTGGAAACCACTTTGTTCAGGTATTGCATTAACTGTTTTATCTTATGGAAGTAGCCAAATCCGTCAAACTTCTTAATTGTGTGATCTTATTGTATGAAACAGGTTTTTTTAACAGACAATTGTCCTTTACCATTGACCGTGTTCTTGTGGGCTAATCACTGTACCAACGAAGCACAACACTGGCCCAATCATTACATTGGTAGAATGCAAATGTATATTAAATGTATGAAGTTGCGCACTCAATATGTTGACTTACGAGATGTGTAGCAATATATGAAGAATGCATAAAAATAATTAAATATTTTATGACTATTATTTAATTTATGCTCAACTCGTTCATGTGAAAAAAAATAGAAAATGAAATTATCGCTACCCAAAAGTTGTGATTGGTAACGACTTCAAATGTAGTTTATGGAATGAAAAAAGAAAAGTTTTCCACTACAAAGAACTTATAGCGTGTTTGGATGAAAAAAAAAAGCTGGAAAATAAAATCAAAAGAATATGACATAGATTAATTTTTAAATTATTTGAAATAAGATAAAAAAAGTTATCTAAGAAAATAAATCTATGTGTTTATTTGAATTGATTAAAAGTAAAAACAAACGAATATGATATAAAATTATCATTTAAACCTTAAATAAATAACATCTACATTGTAAAAGGAAAATAATTTATATGTTTTCACTGTCATTTCTCATTTCACTTGTCCAAGAACAAAACGAAATCATACCTCTATATTATAAAATTGAATGAATAAGTAGTTTATACACTCACAATAATGTATTCTTAATTAGTTTATATTGACTTTTATATAAAAGTCATATTTATTCAAATTTTAATTTGATTAACAGTGTATATTTTTACAAAAAATGCATAGAAATTAAATTCAAACTGAATTAAAAAGATTTTGTGAGACATAAGATGAACACAATTAGCAGGTAATTAAAAAAATTCAAAATTAGAACACAATATTTGATTAACAGTGTATAAATAAGCAAGTTTGTCTCCCACAAAAAAACATAAACAATAATCCAATTTTCACAACTCAAAGTCTCCTCCGCTGTGTATCTCTTTGCTGTCTGCCTCAGGTATAGATAATGTCGTACTCCCTCACACCACGGGCTAGAAGCAACAGTTGTTGCGTCCTAGAGTATGCTTCAGTGCCCTCGGTAACGGTCCCATCATCGATCATGTCTTGCAATCCCTGAGCAAGACATTGGCAAACGGACTACAATAACAAGTTTGTAAACACTGAATTACCCAATAACATGCGATGGTGACTGGTCCTCAAGAGACACATCTGACACTACATGTGGTGTAGGTTCTGTAACAGGGTCATGCACAGGGGGAGGTACATGCACATCAATGGCCTCAACAGGAATACGTGTTCGGCCCTCCCGAGACATGGTCAGACTCATGAAAGGGTGGGAGATACGATAGAACCACTGCAAATATCCAGGAACACATTGACTTGGATATTCAACCAAGTCTCCAATCACAACTAACGTGTCTGTGAAGTGCATCCACCTATCGTCCACATCTTCATATGAAGCCACCTCTGACACCTTCAGTTCTGGAATGTGTTGAACATATCCAAACTGTCTAAGAACACGTTCTGGTAAATACCTTACAGTGATTGGACCCTATCTGAGGGTCCCAGAAAACAAAGCAATCATCTCAAATTCCTTGTGGGCACAGTGCTCCCCATATGACATCCAGCAAACATCGGTAGGGGTCAACCTATCTAGTCGATTATGATAGGTTGCTAGAGGTAACGCCTTCGCAGTCTTCCAGCGGGAGACATGTGGTTGCATCTCCTGGTACTGATCATTCTCAACAACATTCCCTATAGTAGGAAAATGCTCGTATATCCAGCACTGCATATTAACAATTAAATTTCATTAAAACAATACAATACACAAAGTATGACGTTTGTATAAAATGTAAATGAAATATACTCAAATTACCTATAACAATGTAATGTATCTAGCCAGATGTTTGCCACTGTGCTTACATGCATAATTCAAATTATCATACAGATGCACAAGCACTGCGGCTCCCCAAGAATAGCCAGAAGCTTGGCCCATATCGCAGAAAGCTTCCAAGAAAACCACACCTATATGTGTCGCACTCTTGTTAGCAAACAAGGTGCAGCCCACAAGATGTAGCAAATACGTCCTAGCTGCTAACATCCATTGCCTAGCATCACACTTCAGATGATATATCTCTCGCAGCCACGAAAGCCGAACATATGCCCCATGGCATTATGTTGTCTCAGCTTCAACTTCTTCTACGATAACATCAAGCAACTCAACCAACAATGTGATGGCCTCTGCTACGTCCATTGCATCATATGACAGGCACACTCCCATAACAGGAATATGCAATAGTGATGAGACGTCATCCAAGGTCACCGTAAGTTCCCCTATAGGCAGATGGAAACTACTGGTTTCAGGGTGCCATCTCTCCATAAAACCAGATAGCAAACCCCTGTCCCCAGTCTCCACTGAGCAGGCAATCAATGGACTAAGACCCGTTGCAGCCACTGGCTTCCCAAATATAACAACTTTACGTCCGTGGGAAGCCAGCTTTAACTCACCACGTTCTTGCAACAAAGAGTATATCGGTTTAAAAACATAAATATTATCACTAATATTATTTATTCAGGTATGTAGTAGTTCATATTAGTACCTCTCCAGCCCACACTCGAATAGCAACATGCTCAGCGTACTTAGTCAAAACTGAACAATCTTCTGGCCCTCCTGGATAACTTTCCGTCTCAGTACCAATATCCTCGGTCCCAAGAATATCAGCCTCAACTTGGGGTTCATGAACAACAGGATCCTCTGCAACATGGGGTTCCTGAACAATAGGATCATCCGAAACGGTATTATTTACCCTTTTTCTGTGAACAGATGTCGTAGGCCTACGCCGCTCAACAGGTTCATCTTCATTAGATCTACTACTACTTCTAGCCAGTGCACGATGCATTCCTATAGTCTTAGCCATTATCTGTGGGTATCATTTGTTTACATGTCACTGATGACTTCAAACCAAACCCAGGTCATACACAACTTTGATTCATATGCATACCTTGCAAGAACAGTTCTAACCTATCATTTGCTACAACAGGTTTTCAAATTATATAGCACAAAGCAAAATCTTAATCCAATATGTCTAAAACACAAGCAACAACAAGACTCAACTTAACAAGACTCAACTCAACTAAAGGTACAACCACATAACCATCATCGATTATAAAAAAATCACTATACTTATATAGGAAAGAAAATATATGCAAACTTAACATGATTATGATGAAATTTTTAGCATCTGAATAACAAATCAATAAAAAAGGCATATAGCTAGTACTCTGCTGGTGTAGCAATGTTGAAAGAAAAGGGTGATTTTAGTGTTTTTTAGGACTGTATAACACAATAATAGGTTTCATATACCAATCTTTTAGAAATGTGTAATATATACTTAGACTAGACCCATTTATTATATGCTTAAAGGCTAAAGCACTGAGTAACCTTTTATGGTGATCTCATTAATCCTTAACATTACAGTTAATCTTAGATCCATTGATACCACCTAGGAGCTTGAATCAAATTAAGTGTTTTCTTGTCTCAGTACTTGCATCACATGGGCAATTGTCTGGGGCTGTAGTTATTTATGAAGAAATCAAGTAATCTGGACACAAGCTGGAGGCAAAAGAAGTTACAAGTCTCATTGTAAGGTTTTGAAAATATCAGTATTTTCTATAGTTTTTAACTTACAATTATTCATAATCAAGCCATTGGACAATCATAGGAGAACACACATTCTGAAGGAGAGTTGGATATGTTGCTTCTGCTACTTGAGGAATTGGATGATACGAACTATTGGAATGATGCTTGCTACAAAATCATCTTGTATTGTATTTGGAATAAGCATTTAAGGTTTGTTGTTTTCCCTTCACTTTATTTAACTTCTATCCACTAAAAATATATTCTGCAATTTACTGAAGTTCATTATATTTTGTGTCAGTTTCCTCCACCCTCTGCCACCTCAACAACTAAGGATTATAAGGTCATGTTTAGGGTAGAGGGTGAGGCAAAAGGAGAACAAGTCTTTTAACTAAATGTCGTCACTTTAAACAATGGTCATTTTAAACCTAAGACACCATAACCAAAACAGTGAAACCCCCAAATCCAGTTTGGATTTTACCACTATCAAACCAAATAATATGTTGTACAAGATCAGTCGACATTTAATTGCATTCTAATAAAGTGAACAATAAAAATGAAGATGAGTAAAGGTTATTGGACAATTACACAACAAATAAAGCTTTAACAATGTCAACACAGAACTTAATATAAAAATTATCAACAGATGAAACCACACATCTTAAAGACATCAAGCCAAACTATTGTACTACTTCAAAGCGCACAAGCACAATACATTTTATAATCAATCTTTCTACATATATGAACAATCTCATGCATAAATTTATGGGTCGTCAACCATCCTAAGTCATACTACACAACTTTCATTCACATACATACCTTGCAAGAACACTTCTAGCCTAACATTACCTAATTATTTTTTTCCAGTGAAATGCACAAAAAATAAAAAAAAAATTACACATACGGATTACTGCATCCGTAAGACTCATACGGATCCGTATGAAGCATACGGATTACTGAATTCGTAAGCTCCATACGGATTAGGTAATTCGTATGAGCCTTATGAATTTGGTAATCCGTAAGCCTCATACAGATTAGGTAATCCATCTGAGTCTTAAGTGTCGGCCAATAGTAGCCAACACACACTACCTTTGTTGCCAGGGAGCATCCCGCGGCATAGAGGCTGCATATTCCTTCATGCAACTCTCGCATGACATAGTCTACTTGTTGGTTGTTCAGGCACTTGAGCAAGGGTGCTATCAACCCTTCTTTTGAGCAGTTCACCGTCAAGAATAACACAGTAGTTGACCTTCCTTTTCAGGCGTCAGGCTTTATTTTCGTTTGGTGACAACATCCCTTGAATTAAGAAATTCTTATAGGGGGTCATCTAGTCCGGTTCCTCCTCTTCTCTTGCCATGACCTCCTTGGTGTCTATAATTGGAGCTTGGAGTGTCTCCTAGATGATGGTCTTGGGATGCCTAATCCTTTTAGTGCTTCCCATTTTGGAGAGCAAGTCTGCTCTGGTTTTGCTCTCCCTTGTTACGTGATACATCTCAAAGCAATCAAAGTCATCAATGAGGGTTTTTGCAGCATGATAGTAGCTGAGCAGTACTGCCTCCTTAACTTGATATTTGTTTGCAACTTGCCCTTGGACAAGCTGCGAGTTAATGTAGCACCTTAGCCTCTTGGCTCCAACTTCTTTTGCTAGCTTTAAATCTGCTATAAGTGTCTCGTATTCGGCCTGATTGTTTGATGCTTTGAAATTGAGCTTAAGAGCTTGCTCTAAAGTAACGTTGTCAAGGCCTTCAAGGATGATGTCTACCCCGCTTCCTTTGATGTTGGATGCACTGTCCACATACATATTCCACCAGTTTGGGGTGGCTTGGGCATTGCCAGCAAATTCCGCTGTGAAGTCCGCCATGAACTAGGTCTTCATGGGACCTCGAGGTTCATATTGGATGTCATGGGTAGACATAGCCAAGATGAGCTCCACGATTTTCCATGTCAGACTATAGGTACCGTCTGTTAGGAAAACACGAGGAGGGGGGCTGCAAAACAAATGACTCTGACGCACAAGTAAATACGTGAGTGATAGAACCTGATATTTGTAGCATTGGATGGGAGCTTTAGGTCCTTGATTGTAGAAGTTGTTACAGTGGCATATCAACCCTTGTAAATAATTCATTACTTATAGATAATTCTATAAATAATTCATTGCTAGTAGATAAATAGATACTCACATGATAAGAGAATAATAGTATTATTATTAAAATTTATATATATATATATATATAGATATATTAACAACTTATCGTTCTAATAGTCTGACTGCTAAGGATGTTGCATCCGTGTTTTTATATTAGGATTGACAAGGAGGATTAACGTATATATTTTAATGCCATATCACATGTCATGTCAATTTTGTGGATAAGTAGGCTTTGAATTCACCTATTTTGTCAACCTTAATTAATTTAAGTTAATCACGTGCACTGGGAAGATAATATATCAATGTCCTTTTCATGCATGATGGAAGTTATCAATATCAATAACGATCAAGCAGGAATATAATACTGCTCTAGAATGAATATTTCATGATATTCTTCTCAAGTCTAAATCTCCTTTTGCAGGTGAGGATATTCCCTAGCTAGCCTACTTTAATTTCTATCTTCACAGCATCTTTGCGAGACCACATAATGTGTGGATGAACCATCATATTCCGATTCCTCAGTTTCTAGATATAGATATATAGAGGACCAAAGGTCCACAATACTAAAGTTTCATGTAATATATTCAGCTAAACTTTTCTTTTTTAAAAAAGAAACATTAGAAACACATTCTCTACAAAATTCTTAAAAGAAAATAAAGCAACATAGTTTTGTGTGTGTGTGTGAAAAAAGAGGTTTTTAGTTGAAGGATTTTCTTTTTAAATGATTAGTCGATCTTTTTCTCTTTCAGCTCTCTATCCTCTCTCTTCTTACTCCTCTCTCTCACCCCTTCTCCTCGATCGCTTTCTCCAGGCTTATATTTTTTCAAGTTAAAAATAAATAAAAACAGTTAAACAAGTTTTTTTTGGAAAACTTTTTTTACCATATTTTTATTTGAAAGTTGTTGTTTTAAGGTTCAAATTTAGAATAGCTTTTAAATAAAAAAATTGAGTAAATATAATTTTATTGTGTGCTTGATTTCCATTTTAAAAAACTATTTTTAGTTTTAAAAAATTTAAAAACTGAAAAACTTATTTGATAAGTGAAAACAAATTTATCTTGCTCTGTTTCTTAAAGGACTCATTCGATGTGTATGTTTTGTAAGGTACTACTGGTACCGTGATTAATATATATATATATGTATATATATATATATATATATATATATATTGGCTGATAAAAAAAATGAAGAGTTGAACAAGGTTATATCCATGACTTTTCTATCTCATGCCATTCTTTTCTCTCAACCTGAGAAGAGAAAAGAGAAACATATTTTCGCTATTTTTGTTCTTTAGTTTTAGAAACCCTTATTTTGAAAACAATTTTTAAAATTTAATAGACCTTAAATGATAAGTAAAGAAAACTGTTTTAAAAGAGGTTTTTTTTTTTTTTTTTAAAGTAAAATGAAAAGGAAATCAAACAAGCCTTTGGTAGTCTCGCAGATGCTCAAGTGATTTGTTTCTTTCCTGCATACAGTTTCTTAATTAATTCTCTCCTAGTACTCAATATAAAGTCTCCTTGTTAAATTGCCTAATCCCACATATTTATTATATAATTGTTGCAATGTACTCTTGATGCAGGAAAGAACTTTTCCAAGAACAACCTTTTCAAGTCATTCTATCTTGTCACATAACTTGGGTATAAATAAAATATTCAGTCCTTGGGCAGCATATTGCAATGAGAAAAGAAAAGGCTCTAAGCTTTATATTCTCCTTTGAGTCTATATATGACGATCCTAACCTGCATAACCATTAAACATAGGCAACAAATGCATTAGACTAGATTTAAGTTCAAAAGATGCATCAACATCGTCAACATTAGGTGATGCAATGCTAATACTTTATGCACTGAAATGTGACAAAAATTGGAAAACAATATTAAATGAATTAAAAAAAATTCAGTCTCTAAAATGTCAATAGTAAAAACAAGTAATTTTTTTCCATTTTAAAAATTTGTAAAATGCTTAAAAATGAAAAGAAGACCTAAATGATACAATTTAGTGAAAAAGAACCCATATTTGTCTCGTCGTCCTTTATGAGGCAATCTAAGAACTTTGAATTTCCCTCCTATATGGAATTTTCCCAAGCCAATTTGAGTAAGTTGACAGGAAAATGATCTAAATACTCATATCAATTCCTAGAAATGATAGTAGATGAAGGGATTTCAATTTTTAACTGAATATTAACCCTCAAATGTGTTAATTTTGCTCGAGAGGGTGCAAAACTTTTGGACATCAAACGTGAGTATAATTCCACAGTTTAGATATCCCTTGTCAAGTACCATGACTACAAAATACACTTTCTACAAAATTCATGCCAATGCAACCTGAAAAGAAAAACAACACAAGGCTGAAAAGGTAAAGTGTTAGCAATGTTAAAATTATAATCTGAGTCCTAATATAGCTAATAAGAACCGAAAATCCCTAACAACGAAGCCTATTTAATCTGCCATCTTTGTACATGAATTATTCTACCTTTCAAATGGCTAATTTATGTAGTTGTCTTCATCAAATTAAGTTGTAGATAAATATGTGGTGTTGGCCTTATATATGTTGGTTTAATTTCTGCAACTCAATATATGTTAAAGAAAAAATAGGTTATGCCGTTAGAATATAATTTTTTTTAGATACTCATTCAATCATAACTTATTATATATAATGAATTTATTGATTTTTAAATAATTATTTAAAATAATTCAAATAATAATTTGTAATTTAATAATAATATAAAACTGTTTTAATTATCTGAACATAAGCATTAAAATCTAGGTTAAAAACATTTCACCTATGTTAGGCTGTGAGAATAGAATAATGATATCAACTTCAACCCCAAATTCATTTATGATCCGCGAAAGTATGCTCAAAATCTATTCTCGAAACTTTAGGGGCTTGTTTGTTTACTGTTTTAAAAAACAATTTTCAGTTTTTAAAAATTAAAAAAATTAAGATGATTGGTAAATTTTGTAAAACTGTTTTCTAAAACTGTTACCAAATTTTACTTTTTAAAACTACAAAAAGGAAAGAGATTTTAGTAGTTTTTCTTTTTTTCTTTTGAAAATTAGGAAAACTTGAAAACATACGGAGAAGAAGGTGTTTTCATTAATGGCAAATCTATAATATTTTTAATCATTAAGGTTGAGAAATTCATGAAAAGAAATTCAGGCAATTCAAACAAGTTTTCTCTTTTTTAGTTTTAAAAACAAGTTTTGAAAATCAATTTCACAAACAACTTTTTCTATTTTCCCATTTTTAAAATAGTATTCAAAATGAAATTATGAAACAAGGTTTGTTTTTTAATTCTCTTCTCAAGAACAGGTTTCTAGAATTGATTTTCAAAATAGTTTTTAAAAACTGAAAATTAAAACTAAATCAAACAGGCCCTTACTCTTCCCAATCCGACCGATCTCAATAATTGCTCTGCTGTGTAAGACTTGGTAAATGGCCCTTAAGGGCAAAAGAACCCAAATAATACATTTTTAATAAAAAATTACGCATTTGGGGCATTTCTGAAACATATTACAAATCTGGGGCAGTTGAACACGTCCAGCCTGGACTGGAGTGGTCACGCCCAGATTAGGCATGACTGGTCACGCCTAATCTGGGCGTGACCACTCCAGCCCATGCTGGACGTGTTCATCTGCCTT
>PYAF01001986.1:2365420-2431670 GCA_007407185.1 Glycine tomentella
TATAGGCAGCTGAACACGTCCAGCCTGGGCTGGAGTGGTCACGCCCAGATTAGGCGTGACCGGTCATGCCTAATCTGGGCGTGACCACTCCAGTCCAGGCTGGACGTGTTCAACTGCCCCAGATTTGTAATATGTTTCAGAAATACCCCAAATGCGTAATTTTTTATTAAAAATGTATTATTTGGGTTCTTTTGCCGACCCTTAAGTATTAAACGAGAGCCACTTCCATGGAATCTATAAGAAGTAGGGTCCTAGCCTAAGCTAATTGTCTGGGGTAAATAATGGTAAAATTTGAATGGGAATTGAGTTCCCAGCTCCCTAATTTACTAACAAATATGCACAGTTACTACCTTTATGGAGAGTGTGATATCTGTGGGCTACCAAGTCTTTATCAAGCATATCCTTATTCTTCTTAATAGTTTGACATATCCTTATTCTTCTTAATGTTTTGAGAGCATCCTTTAGTCAATTATTTATCAATAAAAGAAAAAAAAAAAGCACCTTTAGTGAGATTAAATACCACACCTTTTGATCACCTTTATTCCATATAGTCAATTTACTATCAAGCTTAAGACAATGCGATACTGCATAAAGTTTTGCCTGAAGGTTGTCTATAAAGTTAATGGTCCCAGCAATCGTTCCAAGGTGTGTTGTCAAGTCACGTGTCCTATAAACCTTGCTTTTCCAAGGTTTTCAAAACAACTTTTATTGGTATATATATGGCTTCAATTCAGAATTGTTTTCTCGTCAAAGCAACGAACTTGAAACCGCAAAATTAAAATTAGAAACAAAAATATATTTAAAAGTTATATAAAAGCCTAATTATGTGATTTGTCATATTTGAAGGCCTAATCCTTGGCAGGTGATGTGATAAACTATGCTAGGTTTTGAAAATAATAAAGTCAAATCTAAAAAGTAATAGGTACGTGGCAGATTTTGACCTTAAATTTTTTTAAACAACTTAGACTTATTCAAGTCAAGGTGGCTCAATAAAGGGCAACATAGATCTTGACACTGATTTTTTAGAGATAGTCATAAATTGTTCCTATACTGCAAGTTTAAGGGAAAGTCTAATATTTTTGTAGTGTTCAGGGTTTAGGATTTAGAAAAAATTATATATGCATCATTATTTTGCTTTTTAATTTCTGTAAAAAATATTTTTAGCTATTATATTTATGTTGTTTTATCTTGTTATTTCTTTTTAGTCTTTGTAATTTTGTTTTTTAGTCTACTAATGTGACATCTTTGGAGGGCATGATATTTTTTTCTTGATGTAGTTCTTTTTTATATCCATTATTTTATTAATGACATGAACCAGTGTTAGTCACGTCAGTAACCATTAACAATTTTTAATAACAAACTAATGATATTAAAAATAAATAAATTCAAGGAATTATTTTAAAAAGAATTATAAGAATTAAACAAAGGATTAAGAAAATTATAATTTACAAAGATTAAAAATATATTTAATTCTTAAGATCATTATACATTGTAATTAAACTCATCAAAATTGGTTTAGTGGTGAAGAATTCGAACAATTTGTTGAAAGTCTTAAATTCAAATTGATTGCAATCATTGTATACAAAAAGAAATCACTATACATTAACCTAATGAAAAAAATGGACATGATATTATATATTAACTTTAACCATTGTATGATATGCATGACAGATGATAATGTCCTCTCAACATATAGTTTTAGATTTATATAGACTTATGTGTATGGAAAAATATTTATTGAAAAGATATCAATGAATTTAAATCATTTGAGGGGATAAATCTATAACTCTAATGGGTTATAAAGTTAACTTTATGATGAACCAAAGGAGAAGAGGAAAAGATCATGAATTTACATTTTTTCATTAACAAAAAATTAATAATTAATAACTAATAATTATTGATAAAAAAAACCTTTAACTCTCAAACCAGAGATATTCAGATTCACCTAAGCAACAAAACCCTTTAAAAGATAACTCTCTATACCCGTATAACCAACCATCAATCAAAATATATTAATTTGAATAACTTTCCAAAAAAACAAGGACATTCGCGTACAATAAGGGTACTAGAATAGCGACTTGTTGTCTCACCAAAAGAAAAAGAAAAATTCCTTTTGAAGTTAATTAAAAATATTAATATTTTCTATTCTTAATTTTTTATCATGAATAAAATTAATTAAAACTAACTAAAAAATTAATTCCGTCGCCTCCCCTGAAAACCTTGCAAGAAAGAGGGAACACGTGGAATTTACCTAGCATATATAGTTCAGACGAAGTTACTTCTGAAGTAGAGGTTTTGAGGATAATTGGAAGCAAACATAAAAGAGTTAGATTGTTCTAGAAAGAACTCACATATATCAAGGGTTTTGGCATGACAAACATGTACGTAATTAATTATAATCAAGACGTCAAAATCCTAAAAGAACAAAGAGAACTTACCTCTTGCCCGTGCAATTGTCAACTCTTGTGTGTGCTTGAAGACTCATTTTCCCGTTCTTCTGATTCTTTTTCCTTTCGAAAACTGCTTTAAGCAGTAATTAATTATAATAAAGACATCTAAAAAATTCAAAAAGAACAGGCAGAAGTTACCTTAGCTAGTACATTTGTCAACTCTTTGCCTCTTTGAGGACACTTTTTTTTTTTTTCCTTTTTCTAACTCTTTTTCCTTTAAAAAAATACCATTTATAATCATTAATTATTATTTTTCAAACTTTCTTATTCCTTCTCATTCTATTTTACTATTTCATTCTATTCCGCCTCATGTTATTTATTCTACTTTGTCTTTATATTTTATTTCATGCATGCATCCATTAAATATCTAAATATCCATATTAATTTAACCTAAAGATGCTTACCTTTGATAGTACAATTGTCAACTTTGTGTGTCTTTGAAGACTCGTTTTTATAACTTTTTTCTTTCAAAAAAATACCATTTATAACCATTATTACTTTTCAAACTTTATTATTTCTATGTTATTTCATTCTATTCCATCTCGTTATTTAATTCTAGTTTACCTCTTTGTATTTTGTTTCATGCATGTATCCATTTAATATCCATATCAGTATAACCAAAAGATATGCTTATCTTTGCTAATACAATTGTCAACTCTTTGTGTGACTTTGAAGACGCGTTTTTGCCTTTGTCGAACTCTTTTTCCTTTCAAAAACTGCCATATAAAATTCAATTCAAACTATATTATTTTTTCTCATTCTATTGGGGTTAAATACACAATCCCTATCTCTATTGGGAGCAGCACCTCCACCAACCACTGGGGAGTTGTTACTAGACTCAACCCTCAAGCAATCAAATAGTAAAATATATGCGGAAATGTGAAATGATTGAATAAAGGATGCGCGAGAGATTAGGGAGAGAAAACACACTGACAATAGCTTTACGAGGAAGAAAACCTTCAAAAGGAAAATCCACGGGACCTTGTCTAGAACAATCCACTATTCCCAATAATAATGGTTACAATCACTCTCAACCGAAGATACTCAATCTCACCAACAACAATGATGAAAACGCTCTCAACAAGAGGTGCTCTCAACCTCTCAGAGACACTCTCTGAACAGTCTCATGCTGGAGATACTCACAAAGAAGCACTATCTTCTCTGCGCTCACAAACGAGAATCCTCTCCTTCCTCTTCTAGAATTTTGAATTCTCAGAGCCTCCATCTATAAATGTTATATTTATAAAGAGGAATTAGGTTTAGAGATTTCAGCGCCTTAAACTGAAAGTGGGCCGAGGTCAGCCCTCGGGAATTTGGTCCAAGTTTATTCCCTTTTCAGAGCACATAGGGAATTGGGCCAAACATTAAACAGAACCTTATCCAACAACTTTATCTCTTTATATTTTATTTCATGCATGCATCAATTAAATATCTAAATATCCAAATATAAACCCTAAAGATGCTTCTTTTGCACACAACAAATATAGAAGTAAATCTTAGAGGAAAAGGAAAACCAGAATCTATTGATGGTGCATCAGTCAACTCATCGATCACACGCACAAGAACGTATATAAATATATATAGGCATAAGAAATATTTCTCCCATTCTATTCTAATTAAACCAAACAAAAAGAGCAAGCTAGCTAGGCCAAAAGCTAGCTTATCGATATACATGATGCCTATATCAATGGACCCCCTTGTTCTTGGACGTATAATAGGAGATATTTTGGATCCCTTCACGAGTTCTGTTTCTCTGAGGGTTGTTTATAACAACCAGTCATCGGTTATCAATAGTTGTGAGTTCAAACCTTCCCAAGTCGTCAACAAACCAAGAATTAATATTCGTGGAGATGACCGAGGGATCTTTTACACTCTGGTATGCATGCCAATTGAAGCTAGCTCCATATATATTTTTTCTTCATTTGCCTTTCCGAAATTCTAACTTTGTAATAGTGTTGTTCAATTATGACATATTGGTGTTGCATGCATTATGCAGATAATGGTGAACCCTGATGCTCCTAGCCCAAGTGACCCACATATGAAGGAATATTTGCATTGGTGAGTACTTTCGTCTCTTGCCTCTATTATCATATTGAATTTTGAGAATAAGCCTGTATATATCTATGTATCTATATATATATATATATATATATATATATATATATATATATATATATATATATACACTTAATTAAAGCGTAACAACGTAGTATATAAGCTTACTTATCTTATACCTAAATTTAACCTTTTTGTACGTTATGAGTAGTAAGAATCAAATCATATATGAATAATTTGGTCTTATTAAAGAATTTGATACTATGTTTTGAACTACATATTTTTGAAGTTTATATACTACTATATATACTTGGATGGTTTTTTTAATAAGAATATCCTTCTTCAATCATGTGATATATATAGTTTTGAATCTCTTTTTCTTTTCTTGTTACTTTTCACTTTTTAACAATTCGTTACCATATGTAGTATATGTTGTTGAGAATTAATAATTTAGAATTGGAATACATCCAATTGTACAAGGTTCAGAATCT
Organism: Glycine tomentella; assembly: GCA_007407185.1. Taxonomy (NCBI): domain Eukaryota; kingdom Viridiplantae; phylum Streptophyta; class Magnoliopsida; order Fabales; family Fabaceae; genus Glycine; species Glycine tomentella. The sequence goes on from PYAF01001986.1 coordinate 2,370,417, forward strand.
AAGTAGTCAAGAGAGACAATATAATATACTACAACTGCACAAAAACGATTTAAATAAAACCTGTATGATGAGCATGAAACAGAAACAGATGCAGAGAGATGAAAGGATCCGAGCCCAACAAGGTTGTCTCCTTAAGACAATTTGTTCCCTCCAATTGATGCCAAAGGTTGATGAACAATTGTCTCCCAGGATAGAACGAATCAACATCTGAAGATTGGTGACACTACACATCAACAGCCCAAACGAACAAAGCGAATGCTTGAGAAACCACACACAGAATGAAGAATTTATGTGATATGAAAATGCAGCAGCATGTAAGGGAGAAGATCAGAAAAAAACATAATTTTTCCGATTGTCTCTGTGTCTATATATAGACAACAAACAATCATGTTGAAGACTGTTGGCAGCGAACCATCGCAATCACTGGCGGTGAACCATCGCAATCGTTCGTTAACTCACTTCTTATTCATAACCCATGGAGTTTAACCATAAACTCCAACAATTCCCCACATGAATAAGAGATCAACTCAACATGACTAAATGCATATGAATATGTATACAAGTGTGATTCCTCGAAGAGAAACAATTGCATCGAGATAGGTAGGGGTTACCTTTGAACCTTCTCTAGTGTAAACCTATCGAGTATACTAGGTCAATCGGTGGTCGTGATGCCTTGAACGTCGACCTTTATTGTGTATACCAAGATAATAAGAGACACACAATTGCTTCCCTAGCATTGCTAGTACTCATTGTTATGTCCATTTTGGTCGTGGACACCTGCCTGGTTCTTTGAGTGTTGTAGAGAATCGACCTTTTTAAGTTCTCATTGAAGCGACCCTCACTTCACACTCACATAGGTGATTTCTTGTGATATACCTCCACATGCATCATCTGAACACATCAGGTTAAGAAACCATTAAAAGCGGTTATGCTTACCCTCAAATACATTGTCTTGTCATAGGAATGAATATGAGTTTAAAACTCTACAGTGTTTAATAGTCAAATCATGACTTAGTTGTCTCTTTGAACATAGTTCGTGGAATCTCCGCTCATCAAGGTATAGTTACCGCGATGATCAACAATTGATAGGCCTTAAACTCAATCCTTTCGACAAATTTTCAACTAACTCTCTAGGAATCCCTTTAGTTAATGGATCCGCTATGTTCTCTTTAAACCTCACATAGTCTATTGAGATGATTCCATTCGAGAGTAGTTGTCTTACGATATCATGTCTATGACGTATATGTCTAGACTTGCCGTTATACATGACATTCCTGGCCCTTCCAATGGCGGCTTGGCTATCACAATGTATGCCTACAGCTGGTACTGGTTTTGGCCAACTGGGAACATCCTCAACAAAATTACGAAGCCATTCGGCTTCCTCACCGGCTTTATCTAAAGCAATAAATTCTGCTTCCATAGTTGATCTTGCAATGCAAGTTTGCTTGGACGATTTCCAAGATACAACACCCTCACTAAGGGTGAACACATATCTGCTTGTGGATTTAGTGTCATTAGAACCGATGATCCAGTTTCCATCACAATATCCTTTAATAACTGCAAGGTACTTCTCGTAATGCAAACCAAAGTTTTGAGTGTGCTTTAGGTATCCTAAAACTCTTACCATAGCTTTCCAATGATACACATTTGGATTACTCGTAAAGCGACTCAACATACTCACTGCATAAGCAATATCAGGTCTAGTGCAATTCATAACATACATAAGGCTGCCTAATACATGAGCATACTCCTTTTGTGCTTCAGCTTTGCCAGTATTCTTCGATAGTCGAAAACTAGAGTCTATAGGATTTTTCACAACAGTTATATTTAAACTCTTGGAGCAGCAAACCTTTCAGGTTGTTCCAAATAGATCTCTAATTAATTTACTAAATTTAAAATAAATAATTAGTTAGAGACACTGAAAAAACACGATCAAGCGAATGTGCTTGTCTCAATGTGTGACACCCGAAGAAAATTATAGAGATTTTGTTTTTAGAAGAAATTGTAGAGATTATAGATTATAGAGTCGTGTATTTATAATATTTGTTCTTCACTTGATGCCTAGGTTGGTAACCAATATTCCAGCATCTACAGGGGCAGCCTCTGGTACGCTCACAACTTTTATTTTCAAATCTTTTTGTTCTACCTTGGTTCTTCTATATATACTTTGGTTATAACTTTTAAATATATATTATAATATTAATCGATACTTATATCTTATATGTATGTTAAATAAGTCTTACTTTTAATTATTCACATATAATATTGAATTTTCTGAATGAAAATTACTTTGGTTATGTGGGTGTGATGTGACGATGCATTTTCTTGCATTCTTATAAATTGATATTGCTTACTAATTAATGGAATTTTATATGTAGGACAAGAGATTGTGGAGTATGAAAGTCCACGACCAACGTCCGGGATTCATCGTATTGCTTTTGTGCTGTTTCGTCAATCGGGTAGGCAAATTGTGCATGCTCCAAGATGGCGCCAAAACTTCAATACGAAAGATTTTGCTGAGGTTTACAATCTTGGATTACCAGTTGCTGCTGTGTATTTCAACTGTCAACGTGAAGGTGGTTGGGGTGGACGAAGGACGACATGAAGACCCTTCTTCGATATAACTAATTTAGCAAAAAACCAACGTTACTACATATATACACGTTTGGTACGTGCAGTCACACTGCGCACGTTGTCCTAATAATTAATAAATACTGCAATATTTGAAGCCTCTTTAATTTCAAGCAAGCTGCAGGTATGAAAGGATATGAAATTTATTATTAATCCTTCGTAACATTTTTGTATTTTTCATTTATATTTTTACTTGGTTCAATCAAAATATAAGAAAAAACAACAACTGATCACACAAATTAAAGAATATAAGAAAAAACATTAGCATAATTGAAGTCCGTTAAACAAAGAAATTGCGCCCTATAAATTATAAAATGGAAAATATGGTCTCCAACGGTAAGTAAATTCCATGGACTTAATTATAAAAATTAACAAAATGTTAAGAAAACTTAAAATGGAAGTTGATATTTACACTCTCCCTTATTTTTAAGGTGTAGACAACCGTGGTCAAGTAAATAAATTTGCATATGATGGTGAAATTTTTTTAGACAGTTAGATTTAAGAATATAATATTGAACGGCTAGATTCTTTCCTTGGAACCTTGTGTAAGGCTTAAATGTTTTTTTAATAATCTTAAGGGTTTTTTTACTTGTTTGGCCCTTCGTTGTTATTATTTATTTAATTGTAAACTATTTACATAATTGTGTTTCATAAATTTTCCCTATAATAAATGTTTTTTTTAAAAAATTTAAATGAATTATGATTTGTGAAGTATTGGTTGTTGTTGGCAGAATTATTTTCCTCTTTAATTATTATGTGTAGTAGTGGAGGAGTAGGTGGATGAATTATGTGTGGTAGTGGGAGCAGTAGGTGGATGGATTCATTCCTCCAGCACATGGCCAACGTAAAAGTAAAGCATTTTTTATGTAATCCAACCACCTTCAGCAAGTATAAAAGGAAGCTTGCATTCGTTTGTAAAATACAACCAATTGCAACAAGCAATTGAAGCCCGGGAGTAGGAGTACCTCGGAGAAAAATATAGAGAGTTCCTCTTTGAAGAGAGAGAGAGAGTTTCACCATATAGGTGAGAGATAAATCCTCCCAGTGAGATATAAAGTTTGTAAGCCATCCTTAGTGGGTGAGATATATATTTTGAGTGTATACCTCTAGTCTTATTAGAGAGATCATCTTTGTAATCCTACTTTCATAGTAGACGTTTTTCTGGACAAGTGTCCCGTGGTTTTACTCTTCACATTGAGGAGGTTTTCCACGTTAAAATTGTTTTGTGTTCTCTAGGTGATATTTTTCTGCTTCTATATTTTCCCATCTCCTCACAGATTTACTTCGCTTCCGCAAATAGATAGGGTTACCGACCCAACAGTTGTCTATTAAGGATGGATGTAGTCGCCGGCCGTCGGCACCGTTTTAGGTGGGAACTAATTTTGGAGAGTCTTCGGTACTCAGTCCGTTTTGCTGATGGTGGGTGGCTATCCTTCACACATATGCTGCAACTTCCTCTTCTCTAATCTATGCATTTTCAATAGCCTTTGTCTTCTTCTGTTTACCTTTCGGATCTGCGGCCGCATAGTCGGCGTGATGAAGCCATTACGTTGGAGCTGCGTTGTCGGAGATTTGGAGAGGAACGACGGTGTTAGAGATCTGGAAAGGAGTGATAGCGTCGGAGCTACGGTGGTGGAGTCGTGACGTCCGAGCTACAGCGTTGGAGATATGGAGAGAAGCGATGGAGGCGGAGCCGCGGTGGTGCAGCTGTGATGTCGGAGCTGCGGCGTAGAGATCTAGAGAGGAACGACGACGTCAGAGATCTAGAAAGGAGCGACGACGACGGAGCCCTCAGTGGTGGAGCTGCGGCGTAGAGATCAGGAGAGGAGCAATGGCGGCGCTGCCGCTGAAAACGATGGAAATATGCTATGTTTAACTTCCATGAAGAACAATATTGTCTAAATTCATTAATGGCAAAATCGTCATTGTCTGTTAAATTAAACAAAATATTCAGAATATTAAAAAACTAAAAATACTAGAAATACTTGTGACATCTGGTTATTTTTCTTTGTGAGCCAAACACAGAATAAACTTGTCCACTGGAGCACGCGCCTATTTCTAATACCCTCCCATTTTTTATTTTTTATTTTACCAAAATACCCTATGTCTCAAGCAGCGTCAACCCAATATTAGATTAACTAAAACACAAATTTTATGCCATAAAAAGATATATTTTCTTTTATTTTTTATAAAACAAAAAAATCTCATTTATTAGAAAAAATATGACATATATGTTAACAGAAGGTTTAATATATAGTTTTCTTATTTTAAAGTAAAATATTTTAAAAAAAAACTACTTTGTCTCAGTTGCCGTTAGACTGGTTCTGGTCGAAACTAATACACTCCCCTTTTACTAAATGAAGATTTTGTAAATCGGGGATGGCTTGTGGGAGAGGTCTGCTGCAAACCACCATGCCTTTAAACTTTCATAGATGAGGCGTGGGGAACATCTCTTAATGTTAAGGCTTATGGTTTGATTTATGTTTGTACTGATAGTCAGCATAGTATACGTGTGCTTGTTGGTGTCAATAGTGTTGTAAGCTAGAATTTAGAGGGTAGAGGAAACTGTTACAACGATGAGTTGGCTAGCACTTACTACGGTTATTTCTTTACCTGCCTATGGGAATGCAATTTGACGCTAGCTATTGTGCAATTCCTGACTGGTTTTTGCCACATGTTGTCATAAATCTCGTCTGGATTGTAATAAAACTTTCTTTTTGTTGTGCAAGAAATTTGATAATAGAATCGATGAGGGTGTTGAACAGATTTGCATTTATCAGATTTTGATAGTTACTCGGTTCCATCCTCCATCGACAATGATGGGACAGCAGGGGGCCGGTGGCAAAGAGGAATGGAGGTCGGATCTTCGAGCAGGATTTCAATGGTGTCCTCGTCATAGAGGAGATCATAGGAGAACCGATGGTACCTAGAGCGAGGAAGCATATGGGGAGTGTATTAGTTTTTTAAATTCGGGTTATTTTGGGGAACAAATTAGAGGGAAGAGTGTATTAGTAATCAGGGGAAGTGGAAATAGCTACTCCCTTTCAAAATATGCTAATGCCGAGATAGAAGCCCTACAAAATATTTCAATTCATTATTTGGGCCTACATCATAAAATAACATAAGGGGTGGTACTATTTAGATTACCCTTTTACTCTTCACACTTCCTATGTGTTTTTGAAAATTTATATAATTCCTAGAATGCCCTTGTATTCATACTGGATCACTTTTAAAATACTTTGATCTCCCCTTTCCTCCCTCACTATCCGACATCCTCTAAATTTCTCCCTGCTTCAATATTCACACCACTCAAAGAATTACTCTTGAAGTAAGTTGATATATATATATATATATAATCATGATTAATTAATTGCTTGTTTAGTTAACTTTTACTTATGTAATACAAATATGATGACATGCACAAAAGGTGGTACTGAAAGGGCTATTTATACACAGATACACAATTTTAGCTTACAAAGAGTCGGAACTAGAAGGACTGTTACTTTAGTGTGATTTTAAAATAAATCATACAGATATGTATTATGTATAATCTATTCATAGAACGCCATCTGAATTATATAGTTACATCAACCAATTATTTTTTTCCCAATAATCTAAGGACCTGCTTAGAGATTAAGATGCAACTTCAAAGTGTTACTTCAAAATCCAGCCACACTTGAATCCGTGGGCCTTAAGCATCCATATTGAAATGGACACCTTTTTTAGGAAAAAAAAGTAAAAAAGATGCATAGAGAAAATGAATAAACCATATTGGAACAGTGGAGGTCAAATACTATTTAAGCAAAGCAACAAAATAAGTAGTAAGCAATCAGTATATTTCTTGTCTACTTTAAGCAAAGTAACAATAGTAAGCAATCTATATCTATACTTTTGTCAGTTTTAAGTTTCGTTAGTTTCATCCAAAGCACTTTGAGGGGAACCGATGAAAATCATTTATAATCCAGTAGAGTATAAATATAAATAGCAATAATTGTCTAAACCGGATCAGGTGCAGGAATTACCAAATTCAATACGCAAAAATTGGTAATTTCGAGAACCAAAGATTATCACTCAGACCTCCATAATCTATTTCTATGTTGGACAAACTTTTATGTTAATGTTAATAAGTACTCTAAATTGCACATTTCCTACACAAATTTGAGAGTGCTAGATAAAAAAAGCAGGATCTAGAGCAGATACCTTATACTACCCTAGCACAAACTTAGAAATGGTGCAAATGATATTTGCACAACTTGCTTTTGCAGGCTCCACAGAATTTCAAAAATAACTACAAAACCATCAACGCCAATGCCCCAGCAGAACCCAATCTGGCCATTAGAATCCTGCTCAAACACAAACAAACAAGTGAGAAACCAGTTCCAAAAAAATTAATAACACCATGTATACATTGTTTTTTGTACATTAGAAATTGGATGGTTTGTCAAAGTACAAAGATATTAAAATCAAAATAGATACTAATTTTCCGTTATAAGTGTTGAAAACACTCATACGTAACTATCATACAACAATATGATTTATGTTTATCTAACTCTGATCCCCACAGCATAAGCAACGTGAATATCGATCTACGGGAGCTTGAACTTATTACAACGGATCCTTACCTCAAGCAAGAACAAATGGACATGATATCGATCTACGGGGGAAACTGCCATTGACAAACACATTGATTCAACCAAAGGGAAGGAAGTAATCAAAAATTGAGTTCCTTGTTTAATTTTCAAGACAAACTAATGATATGCCCCGAAACAGCCAGACCCAAAACTTAGCAAGAACACTCGCATGCAAAGAAATTAAATATGGTATGGTCAATTTGTTCTGAATGTTAAATATTTACACATTTGAAATTTAATTTCTTGCTGACGTAAAGAAAAAATATACTAATAAAAAACTGGATACCTTTAAACAAAACACTATAGCAACTTATAATTTGCTGCAGGAAAAGAGTATTTAAGTCTAGGAGAAAGGTAAGCAAGAATTAAATACACATGTTATGATGCTTGAACTTTCCTCAAGTGAATTTGCACACGCCACTTCAGAAAAGAAAGATTGCATGTGGAGGAAAATTGGTAAGGAAAAGGACCCCAAACAGTAAAAGAAGTAAGATTTGGAGTAGAAAGCAGAATTGGATAAGTTTCTACACCACATATTGTCAAAGTGGAAAGGGTGGAGTTAGATATCATGCAAAGAACAAATAGTCGGAGGCAGCAAATTTGATAAATTGAAGACGCAAGGTGCAGAGGATTTTGAAGTAGTATGGTAGGAGGGCACCAGTCAATGCAAAGATTGAAGAGAGGGACTCAGAATTGGGTCCAAACGATGGATTACTATGCAGTGTCAAGTGATCCAATTACAACAACAAAACGAGACCAACTGAGGCAAAGAAAGAAAAAGAAAGAACAAAGCATTTGTTATTCCCATCCCCTTAACTGCTATTTAAACCCTCTACCTAGTAAAAGAACTTTCCTGCCCCCACCTTTTCAATACCCCCTCCCCCTGCCCAACATAACTCCCACACCCTCATTTCATTCTCACCGTCACTCTCCCTCTTCTAACCTTCTCTCCCTTCTTCTGTGCTCAACTTTTTCGGTTACCATAGCTAATATTTTGCACTCCACTTTCGTTTCTCTTTTATACACAGTTTTTTTTTCCCGAATTGCAATTCAATAACTCACCTAATCTCCATTTTTTTCAAGTTTCGAATATCCAACGAAAATAAGGACCCGTTTGGGATAGTTGTGAGTTTTAAATTTTTGGATTTTAAATTTAATTTTCAAAATAAAATATTTTTGACAAAAATAAAGTTAAAATGATTTTTAAATCATTTTCAAAACACTTTAACACATATTTTCAAAACAGAAAAAGTTATATAAATTTGGTTTTTAGTTAAAAAAAAAACATATTCCCCACATTTGATAATAAAACTTTTTGTTGTCATCACTATTACCATCGTCACTTTCACCACCATCAATATCACCTCCGTTATTGTCACAACCACACCACTATCGCATCATCATCATTGTTATTGTCATAACTGACTGTCACCACTACGATCACAAACACCACTACTACCACCATCATCGTCATCAACATCACCACCACCATTAATGTCATCGTCAACACCATTATAACCACTGGCACTACAATCACCACCAATATTGTCACAACCACCATCAATGTCATCGCAACCACCATTACCACCTGTCACCACCAACATCACTATCATTGTCACCATCGACATCACCATAACTATCAGTATGGCTATTACCACCATGGCCACTGTCATTCTCACCACCACCAATACCACGGCCACCGTCATTGTTACCATTACCACCATCATCCACCACTATTGACATTGCTATAACCATCACCACCACTACTAATATCACCTTCTTCATTGCCACCACCATCATTAATACAACCTCTACACAACCACCACCAATGTCGCCACCATTGGTTGTCATCGTCAACACTAATATCACCTCCACCACTATTGTCACTATGACCATTACTGGTATCTTTGTTGTCACCACTATTACTGACATCAACACGATCATCATTATCGACACTACCACACAAAAACCCTCTTAAATTAATTTTAATACAATATTAAAATTTTAACAAGAGTTTATTTGAAATTAATCATATTTAAAAATTGGTTCTTGTTTTTAAAAATTTTGATACTCAAAACTGAAAATCATCCCAAACATGCCCTAAGTTTTTGTTGTTGGGTTAAGTTAATAGGCTTAATTGTAAATTTTACCATCCATTTTATTTTTACATATTTTATCACTTAACTTTCATAATTTTATGGACTTAACCACTTAAGTTTTTCCCCCCACAAATTATACCATCAAAATTTCCAATTTTTATTTATTTTATCATCATGTTGATAACAAAATGATGTAAAAAGAGATGGAAGAAGGAGACAATTAATTTAAATCCTAATAAGTAATTCCTCAATTTGATTAAACTTAATATTAATGTTACGCTATATTAATTAGTTTTTTTTAATTAAAAAAATACCATTAAATTAGTCTCTTGAAAATTAGTGTATCATTGATCTTAGTTTAATATATATATATACATATATATATATATATATATATATATATATATATATAATCACTCAAAATCTGAAGTATCACCCTAAAGCATCTTTGAAAAGTTTAAACGGTGATGCAAAAGGACAAAATTATTAAGTCATTGGTATCTTTGAATGATTAATTTGATATTATTTTAAGGAACTAATATATTGATACACTAAATTTTCAGAGACTAATTTAATAATTTTTTAAAAAAATAATTGTAGTAATACATTAGTCGGGAGACACTCAAATTATGTGTTTACTTTATAAATAAAGAGTACCCTTCAATAGATTAGAAAAAATGCCTTTAAGATATGGTATATCATAAAAGTATAGTAATAAGCACATCAGTTGCACGTTATTGTGACACTAGTGTTGCTGACTTAAGACCATGTAATTAGTTATGAAAGCCTCTTTAGACGTTGGCTTCGTTTGCTGCCTGCATAAAGCTATATATACATATTCAATAAAATGCTACGATGTATTCTATTAAAAATAATCTCATTTTCAATTAGTATATCAATGATTTGTGACTTGGGTTGCTATATAGTAATAAGGTAAAAACAAATAGTAGTATATTGTATACAGAGTGTTGAGTTTGTCTCTATTAATATCATATTTATCTAAGTAATAAAAAAATATCATATTTATCTAAGCCACTATGCATGATTGGGCCACTGATAAGAAATTTAGATGTGCATAATATTATATATAGGTTTAAATTTAATTATTATTGTACACACAAATATTTAATAAAAAATATTAATATTGGCTATTGTGAATTTATATAATAATACTATTAATGATATATTATATAATTAGTAGTACAATTCATCACATATATATTAATGTAAACTCATAATATTTATATTAATATTTTTTTTATATAACTACTATTTAAATTAAATAACAATTTCGGTCTATATAGTACCAATGCCCAGATACACTAATAACATTAATGTTTTTCTAAAAAAAACATTAATGTTATGTAAACTCACTATATGCCTTTGAGATTTATTCATTAGTTATATCCGTCAATCTAATATTTATAAATTTCTGTTTTTACACCTCCAATTATACATAGTACCAATTTTTTATTCTAATTTGAAGAATATACTTAAAGCTAGTTAAAGGTTCTCAAGAAAGGATTCCCCCAAATAATAACTTTCGATAAAGCAATATGCACTAGACAAAAGTAAACTTTAATTAATAGAGTAAAATTACAATCACCAATTTGTGGTTTGCTTTTATTATATTGGGTATCCGTATTTTTTTAACCTTAAAAAAATATTATAATTTTTTTTTCACTGATGAAATTTTGATATTTTATTTTTTAATTTTTGGTGAAAACCACCCTTCAATGTTGTAGATATAAAAAAACATTGATATGATACTATCATTTAGGAGTACATTATTTTTAATAATTTTTTCTTTCTAAAATACTCATATTCATTCCTTTTAATTTCACAATTATTCCACATTAAAAAGATCACCGAAAAATATAATTGTAAAATAGTTCACATTAAATTTCAAGAAGATAAATCAATATTTAAATTTCAATTAAATAAATCCAAAAAATTATATATAATTAAATATTAAAATTATTATTGATAAAACTCTTTATGTCACTATTTAAACATTATTATTTTTGTCTTTATTTTTCTTTCATAAATGAATATATTTTTTATTTATTAAATTTACTAAAAGTAATAAAAAAAATGACGAGTGTAATAAAAGTAAATCATAAGAATTATCATTATAATTAACTCTAACTAATAATTAAGGCGTGTCCACGCCTTACTGGCGAGTGGCTGGCAAGTGGCTAAATTCGTTGAATAGAAGAGCTCCAATAAGATGTGCTTATACTAAGGCGGCTCATAACATTTTATGAGTACGAGATAGAATAACTTCTTATATATAAGTATTCATAAATATAAATATATATTATATAAAAAAATAAACATATAACTCTATTAAAATAATATGTTTTATTATCTTAATTGAATAATATGATTTTAATAAATCTAACGAAAATGTATCATAGTTTTTTTTATTTAATTTTCTTGTTTCACATTTCTTCTAGTTTGCTCACATCTTATCATCTATCATCTAATTTACTTTACACCTAACAAATCATTACACACACCTAAAAGAAAAAAAAAATAGACAATATCTATATCATAACTTTTCAATATTGATTTTATATAATATTTATTTTTTAACCGCTTCTCTATTCTTATTATTTGGTTAACTTCTGTCTTAATTTATCTTTTTCATATACATATAAACACAAAATAAAACATTTAGTTCAATTGGTTGATCATAATATATAAATTGATGTAAATCCTCTTACATTTATCTTTGATAGCCATAAAATAAATATTAAAATTTATTTAATTATTAATTTTTATTTGATTGGTCATTACTTAAATATCTTTAGTTATCCTTAAATACTAATAAAGTTGTAATTTCTTTGGTTATCAATATCATAGTTAAAAAGAATATATAAATATGAAGAAATAATCCTAGTATTTAAACTTTTCTTGATCATTTCATTAAGCTGGCACTCCTTCAAATTCATGTGAAAAACTAGAGAATAGACGCGATACATCTATTTTAAAGTGAGCAAGTCCATTTGAAAATACTATATATTTATAATCATTAATAAGAGAACTAATAATTGAAATTGTAATTATAATAACCAACTATAAAGTTATTACAAACTTTTTTATCTTTTATCCCTAGAAAAACTGAATCCAGACATGTTAAGCATGTCTGACCAAGCAGAAGTGGCATTTCAATTTTCATCAACATTTCCCAAACACGTTCATGTGTGAAGTTAGATAGATGCCTTCTAAGTTCTAACAACCCATTTCATATAAAAAAATGTATGGAAATATTTTTTATTTTTATAATTTATGGAAATATATATTTGGACTAACCGATAATATTCAAATTACGGCGAACAGGTGAATAGAATTTTGAAAACACTATACTCAGACAATGATGAATCAACATGAGAAAATAAAATGATAGCGTAACGCATTACGAACAGTAGATGGCGGCTAGGAGACGAAACCAATGGCAACATTCCTATATTACCCCTTTGGCACCTCTTATTTGGTTGCCCTGCCTCTGGCTTTTGAGTCAACGAAAAGGTGCACCAACTTTCCCTCTACCAAACCTCATAAAAACTAAGCTTAAAAAACTATTAAATTAATTAATTATAAAGTAATTAATAATAATATCATGATATAAAATCGAACCAAACGCGCACACACCTACTCCGTCCTCCGCTTCGTGTCTTGCAATTCCCAATGGCCTCCATTTCCAAGCTCTCAACGCCATATCCAGCTGCTTCCTTATCAGAAGCGCTTTGCCCCAGAGATTCTAGCAGCAACTGCTTCCTCTCCTTCAAGCCTTCTTCCAACGCTATTAATTACAAAATTAACCTCTCCGCTTCCCTCCGATCCATTCACGCGCTCCCTCTTAAAACCTCCTTGCGGTAAGTTTTCTCTGATCTCTCAATTCACTTTTGCCAGATCGCGATTCGTGCATGTTTCCTTTGTGATCTCTCTCAACTTCGCTTGATCTATTATACCACATGCACCGCTTTTTTTTTTTTTTTTTCCCTCATTGACCCTGACGTTGAAATGAACAGCGATAGATCGCCATCATAACTATCGAAGTGTCTTGTAAGGGCTTGTTTGGTAGGATGTGACCTGAGTATAGGAAAGTTGGTAGCTGGTACAAGTGGATTTTTACGGAAGAGTGAAAATGGAATGGGTTATGCGTTTCTTTTCTTTTCTTTTTTAACTAAAATTTTCATTTCGAAAATTTGCATGAGGTTCATTTTTATCCGTAAGCTTGTTAGAATAATGCTTCACTGAAGAATTTGTCTTTACAGTTTTTGTGCGAGTTGTGTTACTATGAACACGGGATTGCTTGCAGTGGCGGATCTAGGACCCTAAGTCATGGCACAATCTATTTAAAAACAAAAATAATTGTTATTATCATAAAAGAAGTAAAAAAATTAACGACCGAGGGTTCAAATATATAAAATTAGGGATGCAAAATATACACATTCAAGATATTATTCAAGATATTTATATGTAATCTTTTGAAAAGTGAGGGGTGCAAGTGCACCCCCTCATTCATTTGTGATACGCCACTGATTGCATGCTAACTATGAGTACAGATAGTGTGTATTCTAAAAATATATAGGACATGATACGAGGAAGATACATGTCTAGATAAGTAAAAAAAAATCATAAAACATATTAAATATATATTTGCAATTTTGCAAATTCAAATCAAGCAAATACTTATTGGACATTACTAAAAGTAATAAAAATTATATATTCATTTTCATCAAAATTCACTTTCTATTGTCTACAAATTGGAAGATTGTCATTCTGATTCCTTTCCTGAAATTATCCGTAACGAGGACAAATTTCATTTTTGGTATATCAAGGGCAATACTTCTATGTTTCTATATTATACATGCTTCTATGTCTCATGTAAGCTTCAAAGAGCTTGTAATAGTCATAATAAGCATATATAAGCTTCCTATAAGCTCTTCAAAATGCCCACTAAGTGACAATTAGTTTTAAGGTGTAGTATTGTTACTTATCTTAAACAGCTCATATAGGAGGCATATATTTGATGCTTGATTGTCTTCATTCAGGATCAAATGCTCCCAAACAGATGGGAATGGAAGTCCTGCAAAGAGGACAGTGCTTCATGATCTTTATGAGAAAGAAGGGCAGAGTCCATGGTATGATAATCTCTGCAGACCTGTTACAGACCTTCTTCCTCTTATAGCAAGTGGTGTCAGAGGCGTCACTAGCAACCCTGCGGTAATAATATTTTTCTTTTCTTTGGGTGTTGTTCCCCATGTGTAGATATTGCTAATAATGCATAAATCAAAACCAATTAATGTTTCAAACACTTATTCTGAGTTGTAACATCTTGCTTGTTATAGTACTCTAACCTGCTGTCTGTATATGTGATTGCAGATTTTTCAGAAAGCTATCTCATCATCAAATGCTTATAATGATCAGTTCAGGTACCATCAATATCTTTTATTTATTCTGAAATTTCTTCTTTCAAACTTAACAGCCAGTGTGGCGGACAGTGGACTACAAAATATGGGGCGTAGACACATAATATTTTGTCTGTCTATAGTGTGTCTATTAAGTGTATTGAACCATGTTTGGCATAGATTTTTTCATGGGAAACATCTGGTTTTTTTTCAAAAGCTCTCTCATGGAGCTGGAAAAAGAAACTGCTTGTTTCTTCAAATTAAATTGAAATAAACATGCACTTAAATGTAGTTTTGTCAGTCTATTCATAAAATATGTTTAGTGTAGTTTACTACACTAATGTTATACTCCTTATTTCCTATTTTTCATGGTCGCGGCAGCTCTGCACAGCATTATGTATACTGTTGTGTCTGCTTTAGGCCTTTTATTCCTGAAAGTTTAATGAATACTGTTATTACAAGAAGAAAGATATTAAAAGGAAAAATAAAATAATGTTTTTTGGTTTTATTAATATGTTAGTAATTCTCTTTTTGTTCTTAAATTGCTAAAACCAAACTACTATTCAATCATGCAGGGAACTTGTGCAAGCAGGGAAAGACATTGAAAGTGCATATTGGGAACTTGTAGTTAAGGATATCCAAGATGCTTGCAAACTATTTGAACCAATCTATGATCAAACAGATGGAGGTGATGGCTATGTTTCTGTTGAAGTATCTCCCAGACTCGCTGATGACACTGAGGGAACCATAGAAGCTGCAAAATGGCTTCATAAAGTGGTTGATCGCCCCAATGTGTATATTAAGATTCCTGCTACAGAGGCATGTGTGCCTTCAATTAAGGAAGTTATTGCTAATGGGATAAGTGTGAATGTGACGGTAAGTTTGTGCCACATCCTTTCATGTAGTCTGCAAATTAAATAAATTAGTATCATATATTGTTATGATTGCTATTCTAGGTTGGGTTATTAGCTACTTGATAAGTAACTGTGTAGATATTGTTATTACAAAAATAACAAATACAAGAGGTTGCATCTAAAAGAAAATTGAAAACAAAGTCTCCAACTGTCCTGACGAGTGTTGTCTGACTTGATCTCTTTTACTTTCATGGTTCAAGTCTTAATATTCTGGTATTTGTGTGCACAGCTGATATTCTCTCTTGCAAGATATGAAGCTGTAATAGATGCTTACTTGGATGGTCTTGAGGCATCTGGGTTAAATGACCTCTCTAGAGTTACAAGTGTTGCCTCTTTCTTCGTCAGTAGAGTGGACACTCTCATTGACAAGGCCCTTGAGAAAATTGGCACCCCAGAGGCTCTTAATCTACGTGGGAAGGTAACTGTTTATTGTTTTCCAAACAAATTTCTATTCTTGCCTTTGGATTTATTACACTGTCAAATGTCAAATATGCTCATCGGATTGCTTATTGAATTTTACAGGCAGCAGTAGCCCAAGCAGCATTGGCTTACCAGCTCTACCAAAGGAAATTTTCTGGTCCAAGGTGGGAAGCTCTAGTTAAAAAGGGGGCCAAGAAGCAAAGGCTCCTCTGGGCCTCAACCAGTGTAAAGAATCCTGCCTATTCTGACACCTTATATGTTGCTCCTCTTATTGGACCCGACACTGTAAGCCATCATTTTTTTCACTTTGCCAATTTTTTATAATTATGTTCGAGTTGATCTAAAACAAATATTAGGATTAGCTTTAATGGACTTATTTGTTGTCTGGCCTTGTTTATGTTAAAGAAACTTAAAAACCATAGTTTCCTTTGCTGTATCTCATCATAGCAATACCTTGTTACTTTCCCAGGTATCAACCATGCCAGACCAAGCCCTTCAAGCATTTATTGATCATGGTACCGTATCCAGGACAATAGACTCAAATGCATCTGAAGCTGAAGGAATATACAATGCTCTCCAGAAATTGGGTATTGACTGGAGCTTTGTTGGTTCCCAGCTTGAACTTGAAGGAGTGGACTCGTTTAAGAAGAGCTTTGACAGCCTCCTGGATTCTCTGCAAGAGAAGGCAAACTCTCTGAAGTTGGTCAGCCACTGAAGTTTGAACGTCATGGTTAGTAATGCAGTGCTGTGTATGATGGCATTTATGGATTAATAAAAGGCAGTGGCTGTGCATTTTGTGCTGCTGCAAATGTGCCTCATGGAGTCGTTTATTTAGACGATAGTGATACAATGTAAATGGGAAAAATTGTCCGCTTCAAGTCAAGCGTTTTGTTTCTTTCCCACTATACAATGGTTGTGCGGTTTTATTTGTGTTTGCGATGTCATTTATGTTTTTAAAAGTCTTAAATTTTAGTTCGAATTTTTAATTAAAATTTTGTTGTAATCGATAACACAACACATTCATGTTTAACTAATAATAAATTGAGGGCAGTTCACCAAGTCGCTTCCCTTAGGCCAGAGACAGCGAAAACGACACAAGGTCGCATGGGAAATTGGGATTTGGGAAAGCTATCTCCTTTCAGCAATTGCTTCCTGCACCTCCAGACTTGATTCTTGCACCCAGATCTAGAATGTAATTTACATTCCGGATTAGTCATTGCTGAATGTAAAATTTTACATTTTGGAATATGGATAGGTTAATCTGTAATGTAAAATTACATTCTGAATGAGGGTTTCTGGAAGTTTAAAAAGGTGCTGGAAGCAAATTTGGAGGTGCAGAAAGCAATTGCCCTTAACTTTGTAACGAGATTCGGCCTTAAAGAACAGTCCCAAATGCAAACTGAACGAACAAAATTGTAAGAGCATCTTCAAAGTTTTTTTTAAGGATTTTTTAAGTGAAGAAATTATTTTTATAATTTTTTCATTAGAGCAAATCTATGTGACAATCAGAATTTCTAAAAATAAGATTTGTATCTTATGTAAAAAATTATTTTTTAATAATAAAAAATTATTTATTTGACACAACACTATAATTAAGTGAAAACAAAAAAAATTATATAAGTGTTGAGTTACCATTAGAGCAAAATTGTATATGAATTTCTTATAATGACATGACACTGCTAGCATCAAAAAATACTATAGGACAATAAAAAGTAACTTAAGAAATCTACTTAAGAAATTTTCATTGGAGATGTTTTATGAAGATCAAGTTTAGTGACCAAAAAAATGGATTGTTCTTTCACCTCACCATTATCTTTTCTTATTCTTTGGGTTATCTTGAGCAAAATTAGATGAAAGCTCAAAGCTAGTAAGTAGAAGATGAAAAGTTAGCTTATTAAATTATAAGTGTTCAGTAAAATTAATAGTTGAAGTAGTTGAAAATATAAAACGATAAAAAACAATAAAATCATGATTTACTTAAAAAAAAGTAACAAGGTAAATGAATAAATATAATAAGGTTCAAAGTGGAAAAAAGATATAAAAAACTAGAAGTTAAAAGTTAATATTTTAAAAAATATTATTTCAATTAATATTTTAAAAAATACTCAAAATTACTAAGAAATTATTAAAAAACTTGTTTACCAAATATTTAAATAAGCTTTTCAACTGGTAAAACAAAGTTAAAGATTAGTTAGAATGTCTAATCAAACATAATCTTTATCTATTTTTTTTTTCTATCAAATCATATCAGTCACTTATCATATTTACATTTCTCTCTTTTTCTCTCTCAAGGTATAAAATATGGTTGGGATGTACATAAATCTTTTTCCTAGTATAGGTTGTGCTTGTAAACTTTCTCTATAAGAATTTATAGGAGA
Source organism: Glycine tomentella (assembly GCA_007407185.1). Lineage (NCBI taxonomy): Eukaryota > Viridiplantae > Streptophyta > Magnoliopsida > Fabales > Fabaceae > Glycine > Glycine tomentella. The sequence continues at coordinate 2,388,910 of PYAF01001986.1, forward strand.
AAGAAAAAGAAGGTAAAATAAAATAATTTTTTATATGGGTTAAAACTAATTTATATACTTGAATGTTTATAAAAAAATATTTTTATTTAAGGAAAAATATATTAAACACCTTATGAGATACAAAAATAAAAAAATATAAATATGATAGGTCATATAATGTGATAAAAATAGAAAAATAAAGATAAATAAAAAGTGTTGATAAAGTGTTTAAAATGAAGGAATGTGTAAATATCATTATCTTTTATTTAATTTCTTTAAAAGTTGAGATCACAAGTTAAATATAATTTATTGTTATTTTATTTTTGTTTTCTAAGTATTTTTTTATTCTTCGAAGGGAAAAAGGAGAGTAATATTAGAGCTACATTGATGTACATAAAAACGAGCACAAATTCTCATGTTTTCCTCATGAAGTCGTTATTTTTTTAACTTAGACTTAGATGCAGCTAGAAGTGCAATAGTAAAAATTCTACTTACAAGTTACAAGAGTATTGCAAAACATAGTAAGGTCATGTTGAAATTGTGTTTATCTCATTCATGATAAAAAAAAATGGTGAGGTATAACGTGACCAATGATGGGTACGAGAGGATTCATTTCAGAGAAGTAAAAGGTTAAAATCTGGATGGGCTTGTATGGAGAAATAGGACCACATCATTGAAGTAGAAGAATTTAAAACCAAGCACAAAATTTCAAGCAACTGTCCAATCCCCACCGTTCAATTCAGACGGAAAATTATGTGCATCCACATTTTCATGCGGAACCAACCCAAAGTTCTCAAACAAAACGATAATGGGAATAAGAGTTAGAATAAATTACTACTACCTACATGCAGGCACCAATCAATAACAGCAATGGTGCCAGCCACCACAGCAGGTGATCATAAATGGATCGTTGAAATATAAACTTGATTTTGAGTTTAAAATTTTGTAGTCCAAAATCTAGAAAGATTTTGTAAGTAGTAGTAGTCAAAGTCTCTAAAATATTGTAATGAAATATCTAAATCTAGAATGATCTATAACTATAATATACATGTATAGAATTATCTAGACTATAGGTAAGTTGAGTGGTTTCTAAAATCCTCCATGTAATAGTATAAATAGGGGTTATCCCCTACATTTGTAAGCAACCAATTATCAATACAAATTCTAAGTTATAAAAATTCTCTTCACTCTTCCATAAATTCTCCTCTCTTATATAAACATAATATCTCTTCCATAATATATAAGCCTCCTATTTCCAACAAATTGGTATCAAGAGCTTGGTTCGACAAGATGATGGCCAACAATGTCATCACGTTTTCTCACCTCACAAAAGATAATTATGATCGATGGAGCATCCAAATGAAGACCTTCCTAGGTGGACAAGACCTATGGGAGATTGTGGAGCAAGGTTATGAAGAACCTAAAGAAAAAGGTTCTCTCACTAAGGAGCATAGACAATTAAAGACCAATGATCAAAAGGCTCTTTCCATCATCCAACAAAGTGCAGATGATGGAGTTTTTGAGAAAATTGCAAGTGCAACCACCGCCAAGAAAGCATGGGAGATCTTGGAGAATTCTCACAAAGGAGTTGATAAGGTGAAAAAGGTTCGACTACAAATTCTACGAGGTGAGTTCGAATCCTTAAATAAAAAAGACTCTGAATCAATTTCCGATTATTTTACAAGAGTCTTGGCGATTGTCAATCAATTAAAAAGGAATGGTGAAACTCTAAGCGATGTAAGAGTCATTGAGAAAATTCTTAGATCATTAGATTCAAAATTCGACTATATAGTCGTAACTATTGAAGAATCTAAAGATCTAGAATCAATGACTATTGATGAACTCATGGGTTCACTACAAGCCCATGAGGAGAGGTTTAACAAGAAGAATAAGGAGCCTTTGGAGCAAGCTTTACAAGCGAAGCTCTTTTTCGAAGAAGAGAGTGGTGAAAAGACTCATCAAACAAGTCAACGAGGTCGTGGTCAAGTACGTGGTCGAGGATATATCAAACGGGGAGGCTATAAGTCTTACAAAAATGAAGAAAGGAGTCAAGATTTTCACTCAACAAGAGGTCGTGGGAAAGGCTACACAAGTAGAAGGCCAAGGTATGACAACTCTCAAACTAAATGGTATAATTGTCATAAATTTGGCCACTATGCTTCGGAATGCGAGAAGTCAAACAATTATGTCCAAGAAAGAGCAAATTTTGCGCAAGGAGATTCCGAATCGATGGAGAATACTTTGTTACTAGCATGCAAAGGTGGAGATAATGGAGGATCAAATTTGTGGTATCTCGACACCGGTGCAAGCAACCACATGTGCGGAGATAAAAGCATGTTCATGGAGTTAGACGAGGCGATAAGTGGTAGTATCACCTTTGGAGATTCCTCTAAAGTCTCGGTGAAAGGCAAAGGTAAGATCCTCATCTGCTTGAAAAATGGAAGGCATCAATTTATCTCCAGCGTGTATTATGTGCCCAATATGTAGACCAATATACTGAGTGTTGGACAACTCTTAGAGAAAGGTTATGATATTCACATGATAAATCGTAGTCTTTCTATAAAAGACCAAATAGGAGGTTTGGTTGCTCAAGTGCCAATGTCAACGAATAGGATGTTTTTGTTAAATATTCAACATGACATTCCAAGATGTTTAAAAGCGTGTTTCAAAGATAATTCTTGGCTTTGGCACATGAGATACGGGCACTTGAATTTTGGAGGCTTAAAGTTATTATCAAGTAAAGGAATGGTGAAGGGTTTGCCTCCAATTAATCATCCGGATCAAATATGTGAGGGATGTCTTCTAGGAAAGCACTTCCGAAACAGTTTTCCACTAGAGGCTTCTAGTAGAGTGAAGAAACCTCTAGAACTTATTCACACGGACGTGTGTGGACCCATCCATCCACTATCTTTCGGTAAAAACAACTATTTTCTTCTATTCATTGACAATTTTAGCCGAAAGACATGGGTCTATTTCCTTAAATAAAAAATGGAAGTCTTTGAAATGTTCAAGAAGTTCAAAGCTTTAGTGGAGAATCAAAGTGGCCTTACCATAAAGGCAATAAGATCGGATAGAGGAGGAGAATTCACATCAAATGAATTCAAGGAGTATTGTGAGACAAACGGACTTCGTCGTCCTCTAACGCTTCCGTATTCCCCACAACAAAATGGCGTGGCAGAGAAAAAAAACCGGACGATTCTAGAGATGACTAGAAGCATGTTGAAGAGTAAGAGAATGCCTAAGGAGTTTGGGCTGAAGCCGTTGATTGTGCGGTTTATCTACTAAACCGCTCTCCCACAAGAAGTGTTCGGGACAAGACACCCATTGAAGCCTCGAATGGAAGAAAATCGGGCATCTCACATCTACGAGTATTTGAAAGCATGGCGTATACACATGTGCCGGATCAAAAGAGATCAAAACTCGATGACAAAAGCAAGAAACTAATTTTTGTAGGATATGACTCAAGCTCGATGGGTTACAAGCTTTACAATCCTCAAACTCGCAAAGTTATCTCAAGTAGAGACGTGGTGTTCGATGAAGAAGCAACTTGGATTGGAATACAGAAGAGGAAAATTATAATTTTCTTCCTTATCCATATGGAGGTATCTCAAGGAATGAAGAAAACTTCGAAACTCCAGAACCTTCTACACCACCATCATCACCAACATGTGGAGGACAAGAAACACCACCTTTTGAAGGAGAGTAAAGTAGAGTTCAACATCGTACAAAGAGCATTGATGAGCTATATGAGGTAACCCAGCCTTTGGATAATCTAACACTATATTATCTCCTAGCAGATAGTGAGCCTATAAGCTATGAAGATGCGGCGAAAAATGAGAAGTGGAGACACGCGATGGACGAAGAGATCCATGCAATAAAAAAGAATGATACATGGGAAATCATTACTCTTCCAAAGGGTCATAAAGCTATTGGCGTGAAATGGGTGTACAAGGCCAAGAAGAACTCTAAAGGAGAAGTAGAAAGATACAAGGCCATATTAGTGGCTAAGGGATACAGCCAACGAGAGGGGATCGACTACGATGAAGTGTTTGCACCTGTTGCTCGTCTTGAAACTATAAGGTTGATGATCTCATTAGCCGCTCAAAACAATTGGAGGATTTATCAGATGGATGTCAAGTTTGCTTTCCTAAATGGCTATCTTGAAGAAGAGGTCTACATCGAGCAACCTTTGGGATACGTTACGAAAGGACATGAGCATAAAGTTCTGAGATTAAAGAAGGCATTATACAGATTGAAGCAAGCACCGAGGGCATGGAATAGCAGGATTGACAAGTATTTCCAGCAGAATGGCTTCACGAAATGTTCTCACGAGCACACGTTATACACCAAGGTGAGTAAGAATAGAGATCTTATGCTTGTGTGCCTGTACGTGGATGACTTGATATTCACAGGTAGCAATCCAGTAATGTTCGAGGAGTTCAAGAAAGCCATGGTTCAAGAGTTTGAGATGACAGACATTGGGCTCATGTCATACTATCTTGGCATCGAGGTAAAACAAAAAGAGGATGAAATATTCATATCTCAAGAAGGCTATGCAAAGGAAGTGTTAAAGAAATTCAAGATGTTTGATTGCAAGCCCATGAACACACCGGTGGATTGCAATCTCAAGTTGTCAAAAGATGATGAAGGATACTTGGTGGATCCAACGCAATACAAGAGTTTGGTTGGAAGTTTGCGGTATCTAACCTGCACAATACCAGATATTCTCTACGGAGTTGGACTAGTAAGTCGATATATGGAAGCACCTACAATAAATCACTTGAAGGTAGCAAAGAGGATACTTCACTACATCAAAAGTACAATTGACTATGGTCTGTTTTATTCACCTTCTGATCACTTCAAGCTAGTTGGATACAGTGATAGTGATTGGGCCGGAGACATTGATGGTCGTAAGAGTACAAGTGGGTTCGTGTTCTACATGGGAGATACAACATTCACGTGGAGTTCTAAGAAGCAACCTATTGTTACTCTCTCAACATGTGAAGCTGAATACGTAGCTGCTACAACATATATGTGTCACGCGATATGGCTAAGGAGATTACTAAATGATCTCAAGTTATTTCATAAGGAAGCAACAGAGATATTTGTAGACAACAAGTCAGCTATTGCTCTAGCAAAAAATCTTGTCCACCATGATCGAAGTAAGCACATCGACACGAGATTTCATTATATTAGAGAATGTGTGGCTAAGAAGGAGGTCCAGATACGATACACAAAGTCACTTGATCAAGTTGCAGACATCTTCACAAAGCCCCTCAAGTATGAGACGTTTCAGAGATTACGAAATATGTTTGACATCATTAAATCAAGTTTAAGGGGGGATGTTGAAATATAAACTTGATTTTGGGCTTAAAATGTTTATTGTATTAGTAGTCTATATTTGTAGTCCAAAATCTAGAAAGATCTTGTAAGTGGTAGTGGTCAAAGTCTCTAGAATATTGTAGTAAAATATCTAAATCTAGAATGATCCATAACTATAATATACATATATAAAATTATCTAGACTATAGATAAGATGAGTGACTTCTAGAATCCTCCATGTACTAGTATAAATGAGGGTCATCTCCTACATTTGTAAGCAAGCAATTATCAATACAAGTTCTAAGTTATAAAAATTCTCTCCACTCTTCCATAAATTCTCCTCTCTTATATAAGCATAATACCTATTTCATAATATATAAGTCTCCTATTTCTAACATAGACTCTCTTCAATCGCTTCCAATGATGTTGTGTAGTGTTGTACCGCCATTTATTGTGCATGGCTGGTTTCAACGTGTTAGTTGAACCTTCCTTTAATATGGTCCCTTTTCCCTAACTGTATCAAAAGATCATGGGTTAAGAATGCCTTCTCTCTTCACTGTTCAACCTTGTATTCATACACAAGTCAAAAAGTCACTCAGTTCCCATATATCTGTCACATACTCTTGAGAGTATTTTCAATAAAAGAATACTCTTAGAGAAATGCCTCTTTTGGTAGCAGTGAGCTCATAGGCCTGTATGAGGTTTCTTGACAAGGCAGCTCTGCAATTGAAAGCAGACGGTGCTAATCCCAGTCCTTGGAGGCTGTGTACTGTGACTCAAGTAGAAGACTAATCCCCATATCAGCTTGCACAATCATGCTCAACGTGGTCTTAACAGAGTTTCTCACCCTCTCAACACCCACTTGGGTCGCTTGAAACTCCCAGTTAGATGCATGCCCGTGTTTCCAGGCCTCAGTGTTTTCCTCATACTATCCCTCTACTACTACTCCACCTTTGTCCCCATCTTTCGACGCATCACGGGCCATCCCCACGGTGTCTATTCTATCAGTTGCATGGGCTGCAATATTTGAAAGCTACAGAAGAAACTATGCAATAAAACATGGGTAATGGCTACTTTCCTCACGGCAATGCCAAACCTAAGTGCATATTGGTTGCTGAACCAATACTGCCTCATTGGTGTGGCTGAAGTGTTTTGCATTGTATCTGAGGGGTTGTTGGAATTTTTATATGAGGAAGCCCCTGATGCCATGAAGAGCATAGGCTCTGCTTATGCTGCACTGGCTGGTGGCTTGGGTTGTTTCGTGGCCACTATCATAAACAACATCATTAAATCTGCCACTGGGAATTTGGACAAAAGCAAACCAAACCATCTTGGTTGTCTCAAAACATCAACACTGGCAGGTTTTATTACTTTTACTGGCTTCTCACGGCTTTGAGCGTAGTCAACTTCGGCATCTTCGTATATTCGGCGCATAGATTGTGTACAGGGAAGAACGGCAAGTTCATGAGATGGAGAAACATGAAATGGCAATCGTTGGGACATTAGATAATGGTTTTGGTTGTCAAGGACGATTTATTCCGCAATTAAACACTTACATGTAAGCAAAGATGAAAACGAGATAATTGCATAAATGTTTTTTTTTTTTTTTTTATATATATAAAGATTTATGCAAGTGATTTGAATTGCACTGATTTTTTTAAAATAGTTTAAAACAAGAACAGAGTTCGTTGATCATAATTTCACTGCTTCGCTTGCTTTGAGAAATTCACAGAATCATTTTCATTATTTAATTCTGGATAAGTAAACTCGCATACAAGTTAGGGAGAAATTGAATATATATATATATATATATATATATATATATATGGGTATTAGTATTACACTCAAGTAATTTAACACACGCTGTGCTACCATACAAGTCATACAAAAATCATTCTTGCCATACTTCCGCCACTGGTAACTCTGTATACAGTAACTGATCTTTATCTTTATATAACTTGAATTATTTAAATGAGACCACTTTAGACTAGTGCAGTTTTGGTAGTGTGTGGCTGTTTTTGGAACTTGAGCATCCATAGGTTGTTATGGGCGGAATAAATTTTCTCGGGGTCCATTTTAAGTTTAATATTTTCCTTTTTTAGAAAAGGATGTTAATGAAAATTGAACCTTTGACCCATTGATTATTAAAAATAAATATTACTATTTTTTTTAGTTTTCAGTATTGAATATAAGTTACAGTAATTAATATTTGAGGTCTCTTATTTTTTGGACCATGTGTGATTAGGCACCTTGAATGGGTCCAGATCTTTTTTTAAAAAAAATAATAATTAAAAATTAAGATATAAGTGTTTTTTTACACTAAAAACAACTGTTCGCGTGGTTAGTACAAAACTAATTGTGTACTGATCAGCATTTCCCTATTTGTACTTATTTAAGTGAAGAATAGAATTACAAATGGTGTGGCCATATGGACAATTGAATAAAATTGAAAGGGAAAAGACGAACATCTGTTAGTTACTCCTTGTAGGATACAGAATAACAGACTTGAGGCATTTGATAACGAGGAACCAAATCCAAAACACTTTTTTTTTTAGGTGAGTAGAGTGTTGGGCTGCACCTAAATTGGCCCAGTCTCCACCTTAAACAGTCTTTTATTGCGGAAGCTTTTTGTGTGTGCGCGCGCTACTGCTGACATACATATAAATATCAAAAACATAAAATAACACTTAAAAATGAAATTATTTGTAAAATATAATATTCAATATTTTAACAACAAATTACGTTCAATTAACGTTATAAAATTTTATATCATTTTTCTCCGTATTGATATAGATATTAAAGTTTTAAAATTATAAATTGATATATATATATATATATATTAATTTAAATGATTATTTATGTGTTAAATTCCTCTAATTTTAGTTTAAACTATATAGGATATAATTTATTGATATGCATTATATCAAAAACATTTGTCTCTCCTATATATTTAAATGTAGATAATTTTTATCTAAAATTAAACTCCTACCATCTAAATATATGATTTGCTAACTTATACTCAATTTTTTTAGACTAAATTAGTAAGTTGCACCTGAGTGTATTTTAAGAATATTTATCATTATAATTTGTTAGCTTACTTTTTGTAAAAATTAAATGTGTGTAAGAAAGCAAATCCTCTACGCATTTGTTAAGATACACTCACATACTTTTCAGGAGTAAGTTAGTAAGTTACTGACATAGTGTATTTTAAGGAAATTTATAATTACAATTAATTTACTAACTTACTCCTTCTAAAAAACAAGTGGGTGTAATTAAGTTAACAAACCCCTTTAAATATACATGTGTGTGTTTATATAATAGATAGATATAATATAGAGTTTAGATTAAATAATAAAAAAAATAAAATCTAAAAGTAAAGAAATTAAATCAAATCACTTATTGAAATAAATTATAATATTAAAGGGAGACGAGGATAAATGAGTATATTAACTTATTATGAGTGCGGTGTTTAGGTTAGATCGATGGAATAAAAAAAATTATAAAGGTAAACTAACTTAATTTTATAATCAGTGAATCTTGGAGATGAAAATGTTTATAGTATATAGATTTGATGTTTTATAGTAATGTGTAATGGGATGATGATGTTAGATGCATCTGAATCGAACAAAAAGTTGGGCATGAAGAAAACATGGCATATATATGATCTACATGTTTAAAATGGTAGTAGTATTTAATAACTCTGAATTATCTGCTGAACCAGTCAAGTTAAACTACAAGAAAAGCGCAAGTGGCAGCCAAAGCTGAAAACAAAGGAAATAGGTCGGAGAAGACATTCACCAAAATAAAAGGTCGGAGAAGATATTACCATTTAACAGAGGAATAATTTAGGTGTGACAATTTTTTTTATTAATCTCACATTTCTAATTTTCGCTGAGAAACACATGAGTTATAATAACAATTTGATGATGAATCAATTCGCTAACTCTAAATTTTCTCGTTGTATTTATGGATGCTCGTAAGAGTAATAAGAGACAGTCTCTGACTCCCTGTCAAGTTAAATATAAGTTTTTTTTTCTCTGTATATATATTTTCCTTAAAAATAAAATTTGTTTTCATTAATGTATATTCATTATAAAAATAATAAATAAATAAAATGTTCAAACTCTTAATTCTCATGTAATTGTCTTTTTAAAAGGGGCCAAATAAATAATTTTGTAATTATCACAATTTAGGCTAAAAATTAAATTTAATATAAATTAATTATTTATTTAGCAAAAAGGTGTAAATGAGACAATATTTGGCAAAATGGGACACTCAAACACGCCCAAAATAAACCCGTCCTATTTTGGGCATGTTTCACCGGATGTTGACATGTGATAGTCATGCAGACGGGGTACGGTATGATCGTAAACTTCAGAAGGCCATAACTTTTGACTGGGATGTCCGATTGAGACGAAACCGGTGGCTACGCGCTCGATGCATATAACTTTGAACAATCGTAATTTCTCATAACAATGTTCGATGATGACGTATTTTATGTCAGAATGTTCAAAATTAAGAGAAGTAATTAGATAAATAAAGAATAGATTGCAATTCACTAATTAAATAGATAAAAAATTAAAAAACACAATTTTTTTGTAGCTTCGACGATTAAATCGCAATTTTGAGGAACTTAGAGGCCTTTTTTGGGAAAAAGTTTTGGGCAAGTTTACTTCGGGAATTGCTTAGGGCTTCTCCTCTCAATTTCGAGCGCGTGGTCATCGGTTTCGTCTCAATCGGACATTTCAGTTAAAAGATATGACCTTCCGAAATTTGCGATCACACCGTACCCCGTCTGCATGGCTGCCACGTATCAACATCTGGTGAAACACGCCCAAAATAGGACGGGTTTAAACCCGCCCTATTTTGGGCGTGTTTGAGTGCCCCATTTTACCAAATATTGCCTCATTTGCACATTTTTACTAAATAAATAATTCATTTATATTAAATTTAATTTTTTGCCTCACAATTTAATTAGCACATTTAATAAGAAGTAATTGTTTCAAAGCGGATGTTGTAGAACACTGTTAGATCAAGAATGATCTAAATGCTCTTATGTTCTAATTACAACAAACCAAAATATAAGAATTTGTTTTTATTAAGAAAGAAAAATCTTGTTGTACCATTTGTTCTAAGCAAATTTATATCTACTCTAGCACACAAAGGATAGTTAACTTGTCAAAAGTTCATCTATCCACATGCTTTACTTGGTTTGTTCTACCGAAGAAAAAGTCTATGAAAAAGGATAATTAGTAATCAAATATAAAATAAAAGCTTATATGAGATGATTTACAGCTTCGTCCTTCAACAAAAAAGATAAATTTAGAAAACTACCAACTCTCAAGAGACGTGAAAAAACATAAATAGTGATGATCGAGTACTTAGCCTAAAAAGAAAATATTATTATCTACTCTACAACATCAATACTATCTAGGAAAAGGAAAGGAAAATAAGTTGAATGCTTTATCAAATTCTACGTGACTATTTGGTGAATTCGAAAGGTATTAAACGCACAACTTTCATATTATGAAGGGCAAACAAGAGAGTTTCAACAAAGTGTAATTGACACATTTCTAGCTCCCATTAATTAAACACTCGGAGAAATCAGAATACAAAGAAACGAACATGCAATAGACACTGAACGAATATCAAATTACTTTTAAACTAAGTTAAAATTCTTAAAAAAATGTTGAAGCTGATATCTGTAACGCCTCGTATGCATCCGGTTTATTAACATTCAATTATGGTTGTTAAGCTTAACGATGAATTAAGGATAATTAATCAGTTAATTATTTAATTCGGAAGCAACTAATGAAACAACGTTATCCTAAGTCATCAACAAAACCTACTTCGCATTAGGAATGGTAAACACACGACTCATGCATAATAAGTTTCAAAATATATATCAATATTCATCAACTGTGTTTCTCCCATATGGGGTACATAACAAGTACATATAAATATACATCCATACATACAAAAACAAAATGAGTCAACATGCTCTCAAAATAATACGCCTAAGACTCAAACGGAACCCGGCCACTACCCGACCTCTTAGCCCTGGATGTATCATCTGAGCTCCTCTTTCCTACTCGGGTCTCTTGGCCCGGGGTGCCTCATCCGATATTTGCTCATTACCTACAAAACATAATCTCCAACCGGGGTGAGATACAATCTTAGTAAACTCAGGGTTCTTGGAGGCATCTCCTCCCCCTGGTTCACTTCCACGACTCATAGCATCAAAATAGACATCTCATATAATACATCACATGTATGTCGCAACACAGGTGTCATTCCGTTAGGCGCTACCAACATCAGGAATGCAACACAAATATAGCATATATATATATATATATCACAGAGAAATATCATCCACTTTAGTCTCTCAATATATATCATTGTCTGAGAAAGATTATTCACTTAAGGGCACAATCTTAGGACTTTTCAACGTATATGACACTTCCAAGAGAAGATAATCCACTTAAGGGCACGGTCTCTCAGGTTTCTGTATCCATTAATCACAAGGAGTTGTTCCACGTCTGGCTCCAAGGGAAGTCCATACATAGTCTATTTTACTAGCCAGAGAATCTCATCATTCATACAACATATCATCACAGTATGCATCATATACATGTTATTAGTAAAAACATAACACACCATTTTAATATCACATGCATCATAACATGCAATAACCAACACTCTCTTGGAGTATGGTGAAACACAGTCAAGGGAAAAACTCCCAAGAACAGAGAGCTTACCTGCTCTGAATGCTACGCTCGCTCTCTCTTGCCCTCGTGATTGCAACCACCAATGTCCTCTGTATCACACTCTCTAAAAACGTTTAGGAACGTTAGGCAATAGCTTTCCCAAGCTTGAACGTCCTAAAACCTTATTTCCTTACGAATCGAAACTTGGTGGGACTCAGGGAGAAAACAATCTCTCTGTCTAATGACTTTTAGAAAAAACTGAGGTCGGAACCTAACTATTGGGTGGTTGCTTTCAGCTTTCCAGTTGCATGCAAAGGGTTTTGGTCGAGGGTAAGAGGTTATGAAGTTTCTCTCTCTAAGAAATGACGAAAACAGAGAAAGGAAGAAGATGATGGTGTTTTTGTAAAGAAACGTTGAGGAATGGTCACACACACACATAGATATATATATATATATATATATATATATATATATATATATAAGTGACTCTGGCACATGTGTTACACACCTTTGATGCCACTCTGGCACTATCGGGTTCAAATTATACCACTAAGTCTACCTTGTTGAGCTCGGTATGCATAACCCGAGCAACCTTATGTAAGTTCAGTTCAAGGTCTGCCCTCATCCGAGTTCATACCCCAACACCTTATTAAACTAAGGTTTACCCCTCATCCAGGTTCGTAACTCAACACCTTACTAACTCAAGATCAACCCTCATCCGGGTTTATACCTCGACACCTTACTAAAGCCTTTATAAACGCGAGGTCTCCCCCTTCTGGGTTCCTACCTCGGTCCCTTAATAAATGCGAGGTCTCCCCCTTTACGGGTTCCCACCCCGATGTCTTAATAAATGCAAGGTCCTCCATTTTGGGTTTCTACCTCGGTGTTTTAATAAACGCGAGGTCTCCCCCTTCCGAGTTCCTACCTCAATCCCTTAATAAACGCGAGGTCTCCCCCTTCCAGATTCCTACCTCGGTCCCTTAATAACGCGATGTATCCCCCTTCTGGGTTCCTACCTCGGTGTCTTAATAAACGCGAGGTCTCCCCCTTCTGGGTTCCTACCTCGGTCCCTTAATAAAGGCAAGGTATCCCCCTTCCGGGTTCCTACCTCGGTTCCTTAATAACGCGAGGTCTCCCCCTTCCGAGTTCCTAACTCGGTGTCTTAATAAACGCAGGGTCTCTTCCTTCCCGGTTCCTACCTCGGTGTCTTTATAAACGCGAGGTCTCCCTTTCCGGATTCCTACCTCGGTCCCTTAATAAATGCGAGGTCTCCCCCTTTCGGGTTCCTACTCCGATGTCTTAATAAACATGAGGACTTCCCCTTTCGGATCCCTACCTCTTAAGCACATATCTCCCAAAGTGTCACCCCGGACACATGAGTCTGAATTCCTCGTTAGCACTACTTTAGGAGAGCGACCCCATATCCATTACAGGATCATAACATAAAAAATTTTTAGACCTAATTTCATATTTAATATATGTAATTATTCTTCGAAACCTAGATTAACTACGAGATCATAATAATATCAAAGTTCTGCACCTTAAATTGAGCACGTAATCACTAAGTTAATAAGATTTTTTTAAAAAAATTATTAAAAAAAACTACACTAGGGTTTTATACTTTTATTTCCAATTGTGCATATGAAGAAAAAAAAATATCAAGAGGGATAAAACTCATTTGGATAATTTCTTTAACTTGAAAAAATCAAGCATGATATATCTATTGTTAGAAAATCTGAAATTAATTTTCAATTTCACATTGGCAGGATATTAATATGATAGATAATACAATACAAAAGATTTTACTGTTGCATGTAGCAAATATTTAGTCATCGATTTGACGTATTAGTCCTAGTTAGCTGCGATGAATTATTGATTATGGCTCAATTTTTACAAAGTTAAAGTTTAGTAAGATTGTAAGAAAGAAGACTTAAATCACAATGATGCATGTGTTTCTTGCCTCAATTCTTACCGAATTTCTCTATATCTTCATACATCCAAAGAGGTGGTTACCAATGAAAGGGACACGTTACATAATGCGCATCATCGCATCAGCCTAGACTAGAATAATCATCATCGATATTTGGATTTCTTACACCTTGTATCCTTTGTGTAGACAATGACACATGCCTCTCACGTATTTTTGGATTGTAAAGGAATTATTATTTCTTATGTTACTTCAGTAAGTACTTTCTTAACAGAAAAAGGAACAGAATGAAATAAATTCCTCCCAAAATAAAAAATGATTGTGATTACAAATATGTATAATCCATATTCGCTATCTCAATCATGACGCCCCCCAATATAAAGCAATGATGTGACAAAAATCATATAGTATTAGTGCATCGATGCTTAATTCATCAAAGTCAATATAAAGAATAATTTAATTTGTTTGTCACTGATTTTTTCTTTCAATGATTTTACAGCGTTTGATTTTTCATTTACACGTCTTAATGCGTAAATAAATAAATAAAAACAACGCCTCTTGTTTCTGAACAAATGTCTGTTATACCAACAACAAAAAAACACTAGGTTTGGTTCATTTTTTTTTTTCATTTTTGTAATGTGATGACAATGTTCGCATTGATGTGGATGATGATAACTACACTGGTGATATAGGAGATGGTGGCATACATAATTCTAGTGTAATGGTGATGGTGTTGTTAGTGATGATTGACAATGGTATTATTGGAGGTGATGGTTTGGTGATAATTTCGGTGGTGACAATGTCACTCTTAGTGATGGTAGAGACGATAATGGTAACAACAATACAATGATGATGGTGATCATGGTCATAGTTGTATTAATGTCAATTGGAATAGTGATGATAGTGATAATACTGATAATAATAAGAGTAATAGTGCTAACTATAGTCTTTTTCAAATATGAGAAGAGTTTAACTTTTTTAAAATTAAAAACTAAATTCAAGAATATAAATATATTCTGAATTTGATTTAAAAATATTTTAACTCTATTTTTGTCAAACACATTTTATTTTAAGTAATTTGAAAATCAAAATCCAAAATTTCAAAACAATCACAAACGGATAGTGGCATACCTGACCCTTTCTTTTAGACAAAATAAATAAATTACTAAGACACTTGCTTTATTTAATCAATTATGTTAACATTAGTTTTTATTTATCATTAGTCAAGAGTTATTAATTAATTTTCAAATTATCAAAATTAAAAAAATTTAATATATAATTTTATTAATTTTATTTTATATCATTTTATATGTTTTTATTTTTAATAGTATATATTTTACCAATTAACAATTAAATTTCATAAATTATCATGTAAATTATTTACATAATTATTTTTAAATTGATTTTAATATACAAATTATTTTTATTCTAATTATTTATCCAAAATTATTCATATACAAGACAATAAAACACTTACTTTATTTAGTCAACTATATTAACATTATTTTATATGTATCAATTGTCAAGAGTTATGAATTTATTTTAATTTATTAAAAATTATAAATTGAAAAATATTTAATATATAAATCTTTTTTAACTTTATGTAAATATTCAGAGTATAAATAATTTGTATATTAAAATAATGCAAATAATTTAAGTATTAATTTATGAAATTCAATTATAAAATGGTAAAATAAAATACGTAAACTATTCAAAATAAAAACATAAAAAATGATATAAAATAAACTAAAAATATTTATATATTAAATATTTTTTAATTTATAAATTTTGATAATTTAAAAAAAACAATTCTTGAATAATCATATACACAAAATAAGGTTTATTTAATAACAAAACTAATATGTTAGTTATTTATTACATTATTTATGAATTGTCTTATTTATGAATAAAGAATTATAGATTCAATTTTTATTAAGGTTTTTATTTCATAAGTGTCCTTAAAATGAACGAGTTATTTTAATTGTCAAAGTATCCGTACTATTTAAAAATAGCAATTATTGCAAGATTTAGACATATTTGATACCAAATCACTAACATCACATCCAAAGGATATGCCTTCGAAAGAGTGATGTGGAGGCAACAGGAGAATACGCCTATTTTGTCAAGATCTTGTGTTCAACACTAAAAAAAAGTTTAATTTGAAACAATATTTTTTTAATTTTTTTAACAAATAATCATAAAAATGCTTATTTCAGTATATTTTGATTATACTTACAAATATATATATATATAACAGTATATAAAAATCATTTTTATTTTATATAAACTTTTAAATAGAAAATAAAAATATAACATATGTTCTAAAAAATATGAAACTCAAATAAGAACTCTTTTAGCAACTATATATAATTATTAATATTTTAATGAGTTAATAGTGTCAATATTGATAATAATTTTTATACTGTTATTTAATTATAAATTATCATATATAAGATAAATTTATTGTTTCTATAATAATGAACTTAATAATTATACTAATTGATTTTCATTAGTTGAATGTGTAAAATATTGAATTTTAATGGTGATGCATTTATTGACAAGTAATTATTTTTACTTTGTAAAGCAATCAAAAATCATCATTAATAGAGATTTTAAGTTGATTATTAAAAAATCAGTAAATTTATCATAAAGATATGTGATTGAATGAAATTGTATAATCTATTTTTTCAATTAAACTCTATTTTAAAGTAGTTTTGTTTCTTAATTGTTTTCCATGGGCCACGTACAGCCACCACTTGAACAGTGTTAACACTCAACAATTTCATATATATATATATATATATATATATTGATGCTTTGGTGTCTAATTAAGGTTTGTGGAAGTCAAGTCAAGCAAAAGATTTGTGCAATGGAAGCATGTATTACGTACTTAGACGGTTTTTATTATGTGCTGAACTGTTTTTTTTTTTTAATCGGTAAAGCGCCAAGAGTCTTTACTTTGACAGTGATATGTTACAATTGATAAAAACAGGGCGCAAATTAAACTGAAAAATGGATGCTAGTAGACATCGTAATTAATCAAACTAGGGTTCCTCTTTTGATGGAATCTAATAATTGAATCCTGCGTTTACACCACAAAATCATGTAGTGGAAACAAGCAAGCAAGCAAAACATCCTTGAAAACTCATTGATATAATATTGTTTTTTTAATTACAAAAATATTGAAATCATTTTTATTGTGATCCAAATGGGCCTTAATATAGGTTCATAGTGCAATGGACTCAATCCAAAATATCTATAATAAATGAGATATGGGATGTCAATCAATATTTTTTGATCGTTTTTTGAGATAGTAGAACTTGACTTGTAACTTATTCTCAATTAAGGAAACATCTTAAACTTCGATTTCATATAACTTGTTAAACTCGTGTCAAAACATGTGTTATGAAGACAATATAATCTTATTTAATATATAGTGTCCCATCAGAAAACTTCATACGCTCTACTTATTATGTTAACCATGTCTTGCTACATCAAGAATTCTGAAAAAAAAAAAAAAATACTACAGAACAAACCATGAACGTTAATTTTGATTGGAGTGACAGGCACTGGTGTGGATCCAGAAATTTTTCTTAGTGGAAATAAGAAATAATTTATAATATTATCACAAAAAAAAATTTATCAACTATCACAAAATATGTAATATCATAATAAAAAAATCCTAAATATTTATGCTTTTACAAATATAATTATATTTTATGTATTTTTATAAATTAAAAATGTTCTATAATTTTTTTTATTGTTAATACTATAAAAGATTAAAGGAATAAAAAAAATAAGATTAGTATCAATTTATTCTCTCTTTTTTATTTCTTATATTTTCTTACATTCATTTAATAAGTGTAATATTTATTTTTTATGGGAATAATTTTTTTTATTACACGTATCTAAATAAAAAAAAATCTTGTGGAGACAATTTTCCCCACATCCTATAACCTGGATAGACCAGTGACAGGCTTGTTATGGCTCCGGATATTTCAAATTAAGATATGCAACTATCAGCAGCTACAAAGAGTTGGTAACTGACACATACCTCAGGATTAAAATTGAATATAAAGACTTTGCTAAAAAAAAAATAATTAGTTTAACATGCCAATCCAATTATTTAGTATAAGATAATAAGAAATATCAGAATGGACCAACTTAATTCATCTTAACCATAACCAGCACGAGTTACTCAAAAAATGAATCAAGTTCACTTTTTGGTGAGTCTATAAATAATCAAACAAACTCGTCCTATAAGATATTGATGTGTTAAATAGATTGATTAATCTAAAGTATAAAAAAAATGTTTAAATAATATTTATTTGGTATAAATACTTTTTAATATGTAAAATAGTATTGTTACAAAACTAAGTTAAAAAAAATGGTTCATTAATACAATATACACTTATAAAGAAACCAAACATATAGATATTAGTACAAAACTAATTAAAAGCTAACTCACGAGTCAACCCAACTCACTATGGGTTCAATTTGGCTTAGTCTATATAACTTGCATTAAATGAGTTGGAATTTGTATGGAGTGTTCATGGTCAGATTTTGGCCAAATCCATGACCCAATATAATAAAAAATAATTGTTATATCATGTTTGTGTCCTATTTGTTTAAATCCAATCTAAACCAACTTGATCACATTCAAATTATTTGAATCAAGCGAACATGTTTGAAAATTTAATTTATTTTAAATTTAAAAAATTTTATAAAAAGTAAAATATAAACAAACAATCATAATGCATAGTCCCATGTCTATATTCTATTACATCCCAATCATATATAATTAAAAATTGGTTAAATTGGATTGACGGGAAAACCTTAAACCTGCCTTATATTAGACTATGTTTGGATAACAGTTAAAAAATATTTTTAAATTTTTTAATAAACAATAAAAAAAAGAGAAAACATATACCTTGAAAATAAAAATATTTTTTTAAATCTTCCAACTTAAATCCAAACATGAACTTAATTTTCCAATCATAAAAAAAATTCAAACATGAACTTAATAGTTAGGGGTGTCTAATTCTAAAAGTCATTGCATTCGATTTCAATTAAGGAGGCGCTGGAATTGAGAAAAAAAATAATCCATAGCACTTATAGTCTCTACATGTACTTTTCTTAATTTTGATTCCTCTAAATTGAGTTTATATAATTATTAACAGAAATAGTTTAAATTCCTCTGCAATTAAAAAGACATTACTTTTATAATGTGTTTGGATAGAAAATTTAATTGGGAAAAGTAATTTATTAGAGAGTTTAAAAATCTTCAATTTAAAATTTACTCTTTTGATATTTTTATATGAGAAATTTAAATTTTTTGAATTTTAAAACAGAATTTTAAACAACTAAAAATATGAAATTTGAATTTTTTTTCTAAAAGGTGAGAAATTGAAATTCTCTTCTTTTCTAGAAACTGTAACCACATAACTTTCTTTTCCGTCTCTAGATCGGCAATGTTTAACTCTGACTTAAGCTACTCTCACAACACCATCTAGTTCACTTACTTTTTCGTACTGAGATTCAAAATTTAAAAAATAAAAAAATTTAATTTCTTTATCTAAATATAAAATTTTAAAAATAAAAATATTTAATTTCTTTATCCAAATACAAAATTTTAAAAAAAAAAATTTTAATTAATATATTTTAATTTCTCTTAATTTTAAATTTATTAAAATTTTAAAATATTTCATCCAAATATACTCTGTTCTCTACATGTAATTTTCTTAATTTTTATGCAGTGCAGCACTGGTATTGTTGTGCATTGAAAACGTACGTTCTCCGCTGTGTTTTCGCTCCAAAAGACTCGGAGGGAGGAGAACTAACAGTATGGTGACAGGTGGGCCATAGTCATAACCCATCGTAGCTTAATTTATTTAATTAAATTATTTAAATATAAAAAAAAATTTTCAAAGATGGTGTTAAATGAAAAAAGGATATAATGGCTCGACCTGAATATGCCGTATCAAACCAATTCAATAATAAAAAAAAAAACTAAAGGTAAATACATGATAACCTTAACAGTATTAGTTTGAAATAATCCCATTAATTATCCACTCCTTAAAAAAAAAAAAAACACAAATCAACCGTAATGGCATTCTAGCGCATCATTATAACTTTTATTATGTATTGTCGAAATGCCTAAACGCTAGTCCTATGAATGGGTCAAATCTAAATACACTGTTATGTTTTCTAATTATATTTCAACTAAGACTCAAGATTGTATTATTAGCTTTGATGACCGTTTCCCTTTTAAACTTTTTGTTTAATTTATTTTTATTTTTTGCAGTCGTTATACATCCCATAATTTTTATCACATATCCATATAATACAATTATAAAAAAAATCCAAAAATACGTAAAACAATTAAAACTTAAATATAAATGTTTAACAACGATTCATGCAGTACAAGTAATATATATATATATATATATATATATATATATATATATATATATATATATATATAACATGTCTAACACGTGTGTGCGCATGACTCTCACTAAAAGGTATACTGGTAGGTTTCTCACCAACCCATTAATTTCTTCATGCAGTGCTTAATATATATCTCATGTGTACAACTTAATGGCATTGACTTGGTATTTTTTTCATATTCATTTAGTGATATAATATTATGATATTATCACACTCAATTTTGTCCGGATATTTAAAAACATTTAAAATATAAAATGAAAAAAGAGAATTATTTTAAGAAGAATGAGGTTAATAAATTCTTACTTTTTGTTAGAGAATATAAGAAAATGAAGTTATATTTTAAGTTATATTTATTTCAATGATGCGTTTGTTATGTTGTTAGAAAGTTAAGAGGAAGATTAATAACTCGTTTTTTGCTTTTAACTTAAATTTGAGTTTTATCTTGATGAAAATTAGCTCAAAAGTAAGTTATTTAATCGTAAGAAAAACTCTTAATCTCACCTAAAAAGTCTCACATTGAGTAAAGGACTATTACATTATTTTCTTCTCCCATATAAAAATAAAAAAAATTAAAAAATACCACCATTATTAGTTACATCTCACCTTAAAAAGTATCTGAGTAAAGTACTCTATTACATTATTTTCTTCTCCCATATAAAAATTAAAAGAGACCACCATTATTAGTTACATCCAAGAAAATGGATTATATATACCCAATTCAAAGTATAAGGTCTATCACTTAGTTTATTTATTTACTGAGAAATACTAAAAATATATTTTCTAACACATTTTTACTAATACACTTTTT
Source organism: Glycine tomentella (assembly GCA_007407185.1). Taxonomy (NCBI): domain Eukaryota; kingdom Viridiplantae; phylum Streptophyta; class Magnoliopsida; order Fabales; family Fabaceae; genus Glycine; species Glycine tomentella. Next base: position 2,410,103 of record PYAF01001986.1, read on the forward strand.
TTTCATTAATTAAAATTTATTAAAAACAACACATTATAGTGGGTCTCATTACATCTTATTTAATGATTCTCTTTTTTAATACATAATTTTCAATAAATTTTAACTAATAAAAAAATATTATATATGGTGATTTAATGAATTACACTGTCGATACGAATTGAAGTGTTATGCCTTATTAATCCTATATTTTAATGAGACTATATCGGAGTTATGACAATACAATGATGTTGAATTTAATTTAAATTTCTCAACACACAAGCCTTTTCTTAAAGAATTACATGACTTTGAGATTCTTATTGTTCCAAATTAAAGGATCGGATACAAAGATAGAAAATCAAACAATTGAGTTAAAGTTGATTTTTAAAAATTAGTTCATTTGAATAAAATTATTTTTATTTATTTAAAAAGTGCAAAATAAATATTTTTAAACTTATCATAATTTTACATATTTAATTAGAAATATTTGTCTTGATGAACATTGTAGAGTGCTAATATATTTTCTATGGGTAATCAAATATAAAATTCAAATTTGATTTCCAAGATTATCTCCTTCTCGAAAAGAGCTTTTCAATATTTTTCCTAAAAGTAAATTTTGGTGTCAACTTCACATTTTTCATCAATATTTTTCTAGTTTTTCATTCATTTTTTAAATTAGGTCCTTGAATATCTACTTGTTTTTTTTTAATTGGGTCCTTCTATCTAATTATTATTAAAAAAATTAAATCGCAAAAAGCTAATTGGTCTCAAAATCTAATATGCTCACTTCTGCAAGTCTATTCTAAGTATTCTTACCTTTTTATGTTAGTATTCTAATATTCCTTCGTCTATATTTTCACAATTACATGTTCTAAACTTAATATTCTCAACCAAGTTTTTTAATCAGTATTTAAACCTATATAGGTTCATTCAACCAAAATACACAAGTCTCTCTAGGTTTTATCCTGCAACAATCTTATCGTAAACTCACACAACTGACTCGGACAATTTATTTTCCATAAAAAAATAATTTAGTGACCTAAATAAAAATTGTCAAACAATTCAAGGACCAAGGAAGTAATTAAATCAATTATATATTATTACAAGTATTTACAACAGGTAAATTACTAAATTCTTTAAGCACATTAGCTAATCAGAATTTAATTTCTGATCATGTATATAAAAAGAAGGTTTTGTTGGAAGAAAATTATATACATTTCAGTGATTTTATGTCTGAAAAGAGAATTAATTTCTCAATTATTTTAATACATACCATAAATTATTAAACTTATTTACCATAAAATGTTTAACAGAGATAAAAAAAAAAAAAGGTTTAGCTTGTGAGTATAGCAATAAAATCTACATGTCTAAATTCGCATTCATCCATATGAACATGACTTGACGATGAAATCCTTAATTATCCTTGAGAGGATTATTGTCTATTTTCTAGGAGATTGTTTAAGAGTTATGAGTGTGACTAAGAGAGAGAAAGTTATAGAAAATAAATTTACTTAATAAAATAACAAATTTATAATTTCCTAACAATAGTAAGGATCTCTCAAATGAGCTATCTACTAATAATTGACTTAACTCATCACATAATCAATTTTATTTTTAATCTCATATAAAATAATGTGCAATTTTTTATAATTATCTTATTTTAAATTGTCTAATGATACTAAAAGATAATATAATAATTGTTAATTGATACTAATCCACAATAAATATTTTAAAAGATTGAGCAAGTGCATGGTTTGCATGGGCTTGGATCATATGGTTAATTTCATAGAAATTATATACACTTCAAAAATAAGTCTGTAAATGTTGAGATATGTTGACTTCAATAAAATGTATATCTTGGTTATAGTTAAGTGTTAAGGCGGAATGGCTTTTCATTCTCCTTCTATTAATAGTGAACGGAACCGCCAATGTATTGTCCTTTTATTTTATTTTATTTTATTTTTTTGGGACCAATGTATGTTTAAAAGCTGTGCAGAAACTATTAACATACATGTTTTAAATCATAATATTTGACGTTTATGACTTCAATAATTAAAAAATAAATCAAAACACCTTGTAGAAACCACACCAATTAAGTTGCACCGCAAGGATATAAGATGGAATTGATGATGTGTAGATCATTAAGCTATATTTCATCTGGTCTCATATAAGAAAAAAAATATGATATACTAAATTAAGAAAATTAGTTAATCATATTTAATTATGTTAATTTTAATTAAAAAATAATTTTTTTCCAACTTATTATTTATTAAAACTTGATATAAGAATAAAATAAAAATGCTTTTTCTTCTTTGATGTTTGAGATCAAACGAAATATGTATATAAGAAACGGTAAAAAAATTTTAAGTCGGGGTTGAATGTTATTATTACTAGACTTTGACAATTATACGGCAACATCAAAAAGAAAATAAAAGAAGTAAAAAAAAAATATTTTTTCTGCAAGTATAATCATGACAATATTATATTTTTTTCTTTCACATTCAATGATTTTTTTTTACAGGACATTCAATGATTCTAAGAACTAGAATGATAATAATTTCACTTCCTTCTCAAAAAGATAATATTTTCACTTCACTATCTTTTCTATATGTTATTTAAGCTATTGTACATTGGTACCTACTACAAGATATCGTACAATTGAACTCATTGTTGTGGATCCGAATTCATTAGTATAAGACATTTTCTTTTTCAAGCGAAATCCCTCAATGATCATTATTAATCCCCAAAGTTTAATTTTCAACATCTAAATAGATGGAATTTTGATTTTCAACATCTAAATAGATGGAATAACTATTCTACATTTTTTTAGTTATATTCATTCTTAAATGTACTTTCTATAATACCATTTAATATTTTTATCTATTTTTTTTTATCACATTAGCTATTTCAGTTTGTTTTCTCTTTATTTCTCATCTTTATTGTAATTATGAAAGAGATGTAAGAATTATTGTTTTCTTTTTTTTTTTGACTGAAATAATAATTGTTTTCTCTCTTCTCTTTTTGTGCTAGGTAATTTGATATTTATAAAGAGAATAAAGAAAAAAAAAAGTAGCTTAAAAAATTGCCTTTATTTCACATTTTAAAAGGATTTCACATTTTTTTTTTGTTTCTACATTTATACATCTTCGTGTTAACCAGAAATGAGTCTCGTTTTTTTTTTTTTTTCACACCAAAAATTATATCATTGATTAGAAAAGGTTTGTCACAAGTAGTGACAACCCAATACAAGCCGCTAAAACATAACAGGCACGCACGCGATAAGTACAGTGCCATATTACAGGCACGAAAAAGGAGTCTCTTTTACTTTTTCTCTTTTATATCTCAGGTAATTTGACATTTTAGAGTTAATTTTGATATTCTCACACTCCTTTTATTGTATCTTTTAACCATCATTCTTTTAATCCCTCTCTTTCCTAATTAAAAGGGTTTCTTTTTGAATAATATTTTTACTTTATTAATTTCAATAATATTCTAGTGCTAGCTTGTTTAAAGAGAAAAACTTATATCTGTGTAACGGTATCAACTCTGATGTTCTTATTCACATTCATTATTCTTTTAATCTCGTTTTATTTCGTAGCTCATCACTTTTCTTACACTCTTTTCTGTTTTGTCTTTCTCTTATCCAATGGGGGTATATATAACTCAAATAGCTGGTGTCAAAAATATTTTTTTTACGAAAATATTAATTAGGAGATTATATAAATTTCGGAGAAATTTTTTTGGCATTCATTTGGAGTGTATACAAAGAGAGAGATAAAAATGAAAAAAGAAGAAGTAATAGATGTAATGAGTGATAAAATTGAAAAGAAAGATCGAGTAATAAAGGTGGAAATTAAAGAAATGTATAAACGGATAGAGTATGACAATATATATATCATAGTTGACTAATAATTTGGTAAAAGCTTTAGCTTAAGTCTTTAGGGTACAGATCCAAGAATTATTTTCTTCCCAGTAAACTTATTCGCCTGAAAGTCTTTGGACATGAAACATGTGATTAAGTATGAAGTTCAGATCGAGACCTAGGCCTGCATTTAGACGAGGAACTTCTGGATCAAACAAGAAAGCAAGTTATATGGCTGTAGTCCTGAAATAATTCTACGTTACTTACATGTGATTGATAGGATTATTTTACGAAAAACACACAAAATTCTAGCACGTACGTACGATAATTATTAACTACACTCTAATTAAGAGGGCAGATCCTTCAAATAAAGAAATTCCCTTGTGGAAATTTCAGTGCCACATGCGACTGAACTTTGGAAAGATAAAGGTTCATTTTACCTTCAGATATCATATAATCAATAACTGAATGGGTAATATCTAGGAACTATGTGGAACTTGAGTGATCTCGAATAGGATATATCTTGTTCAAAGGATCATAGATAGCATCAAAATATAAATTTATCGCCTAAAAAAATTAAACTGCTTGATTAGAACTTTACAAGCTTCTTGATTCTTTCCAGGCCATGATTATATACATTAATTTTTTTTTAAAAAAGGAAAATTAAATTAAAGTTACGTGAAATAAATAAGAACAAGTGTATGAAAAAAAAGTAATTAAATAACAAACACCAGCAACTGCAACTAGTACATATGGCTAGTAATGATTTTTAAACATCTCAATTTTTAAAACATCTCATAACACTTTTCATTTATTTTTATCATTATCTTCCTATCATATCAAATAATTTTAATTGCATTTTCAAGAATCACATCTCCAGTATTATTATATTTAGGAATACTAGCTATATATTCTCATGAGCATATTTGGTTGATATTCAGTAATTTCAGAAAAACGAAAATAAATTTAACAAAAAACAAAAAGTGAAAGAAGAAATGTGGACAAGTAAAGTAGGAATAGATAGTTATTGTAGAAAATAACTTCTATTCCCATGTCAATAAAAAAAGACTCACCCTTCTTCTCCTTGAAAAAAGAAACAAGATAATTATGAGCTTTTTTTTTAATATCTAAAAAGAAGATATTTATTAAAAGGTAACAGAAGTACCTTAATAAGTTACAGAAAGAGATACACATTAGTTAATTAATATTAGATACCAATGCTAGATATTAATATCTCTTAACTGCTGTCATAAAAGCTACCCGCTCTCAACCAATATCAACGACTGTCCTAGCTAGCTCAAATATCACCTGCCGTGCACTTTTACAAATGTCAACCTTATAAATTATAAATTGAAGAATTTCCTGCCTAGACATGAACCCGTACAAATAACACGGTCTTCCTTTGCATTTGCACATCTTCGCTTGTCTATGTACTATTTTAGTTTCTAATGCAATAATCAGGACACATGTACCATCAGGGCACATGTACCATTAGGGCTTAGAAAAAAATCTATATTCATAAAATAATTTATATTTAATTTAATTTAATCAATTTTAAATTTATTTAAATAGATTAATTTTATATTCAAATTTATTTTTTTAATTTTAAATTCAATCCAATTAATTGGATATGAAATGGATATGAATTGAATAGTTGTTTGGATTTTTTAAATTTTTCTTTTACCACCTTTGATTGAGATTATTTTTTTTTTGTCTACGTCAATTAATGATAATTTTAAGCAACTATCATTGAGCCTATTTTTCGGTTAATGTTGGTAAAGTTTTTTTAGTCAACATTGATTGAAATTATTTTTTAGTGACATCAGTCAATGTTATTTTTTTGTCGGCGTCAACTATATTTTTTGTCGATGTTTGTCGAGATTATTTTTTTATCAACATCAAATAGGTTTTTCGCTAGACGTCGACTATGGTTTTTTTTTTGTCGATGTCAGATGAGACTATTTTTTGGCCGACATCAGTTGAAAAAATCATCGGCAGACATCAGCCAAAAAAACCTAGTTGACGTCGGCCAAAATATTCTTCAATTGACGCCGATCGAAAAAATCCTAGTTGATGTCAACAAAAAATATCCCTAGCTAATGTCAGTCAAAAGAAATAGTTATGGTTAATGTTGACCAACAAATCCTAGTTGTTGCCAAAAAAAATATAGTTTCAACCAATATCAGCAAAAAAATTTAGCTAACGTCGACAAAAAAAAAAAGTCCTGACGAATGTTGGCAAAAAATATCAATGATCGACATCAGTAAAAAAAACCTTATCAATGTTAGCCACAAAAATCCTAATCAATGAAGATCAAAATTTAGTCACAATCGATATTGATCGAAAAATCCCTAGTCAATGTCGACCAAAAAATGTACCGACTAAAAATCCTGGCCGACCTTAACCAAAAAGTAACCCTATCTAAGATCAACCAAAAACATCATTGACTAATGTTGACTGAAAATACACATACTAATGTCATCAAAAAATAGTCTTGGTTGATGTCGGTCTAAAAATGTATGGACTGATATATGTTGAAATTGCTTTGATTGAGATATACCAAAAATGCATTAATCAATATCGATAAAAAAAATAGTCTTGATCAAGGTCGGTTGAATATAGCTCTTAAATGGACAGATATTAGGTTTTCACTTTTTAATATTTAATAACTAAAATTTGTAAAAAAAAAAATCTTATAACATTTAACTGGATATAAATTAGATATATCCAAATCCATATCCATAAATGGATTGGATCTTAAATCTAAATTGTTTTTAAAAAAATATGAATATAAATTTAAAATCCAATTCATTTAAATAGATATGAATTGGATATGAATTGAATTCTTAAAATCCAATCCATCCCTATACCATTGGTCATGAGTGATCAAAAGACAATTATGAGTAATTGATATTCCTGAAAATCAACCATTACATGGAATTTTTTCTTCTAAAACTTATACCATCAAACATGGATCGGATGTAATATTTTTAAACTCACTCTTTTGAGGATCTTTCTTGATATCTTGAAATAAACGTAGCCTAGAATAACATCTGGGTATCTAAAAATCAATTTTGATACACAGAAGAACTTAAAGCAATTGTAAAATTACGACTTTAATTTGAACGTGTCACAGCAAATTCCTTTAGCGAAGTATGATCTTTTGGTGATTGGAAGTATTTGGCATCTAATAGTCCCTCTAATATAACAAAGATAAAAAGACGGGAAGGAGATCGTGGTTTCTTTTTTCTTTTTAAAATCTATGAAACTCATATCATTCAAAAAGTGAAGCTTAAAACAAAACAAAAAAAATTATTTAAGAAAATAGAGTGATATATGAGACTTTTTAATCAACAAGTGTGACCTTTTTATTTTAAAAAATTAATATAACAAATGTTGATAAATCTCAAATTCAAATTTTAATTGCTTTATTTTTGTATCAACATGTTAAAATGGTACCCAAAGTAGCTAAGAATACACTTACATATGATAAAATTCAAATGCAAGCAACAGGATTAAACTGTGGCCAAAGTACTAGATGGGTAATTTTTTATTTTATTTATCATTTGGGGATACAATTTAAATTAATACCCCAATTGAAAGTTGTAAAATCGACTTCTATTTTTTTATTGAAGTCATAAAAAAATTATGATTTTTTTTTTAAATTTACGACTTTAAAGTCATAAACATTTTTTAAATTTTTTTTTATTGAAGTCACAAATGTTATGACTTCAGCTTTTTTTCACGTCTATTCTTTTTTAAAAAAATAGTTAATTGTTTAATTTAATTATTTAATAAATAAATTATTTTTATATTTATTTTATTTAATATTTTTTATATATTTTTATATGATTTTATTTAATATTTTCTATATTTTTTATATGATTTTATTTAATATTTTTAATATTGCAAGCTTATTGTGTAAGTAGATGAGACCTTTTAATGGGAAAAATATTGTGGTACTTTGTTGAATATTATTGGACAAGATGATAGTTAAAACATTTTTTCAATTGCTTTTATAATTGTTGAGAACAATAGGAAAGAAACTTGAATGTGATTCTTTCATTATTTGAGGAAATATGTTATATCTCAACCAAATTTATATATTATATTAGATAGAAAAATCGATTTGCTTGTAACTTTGCATTAGAATAAGCTGAATGAAATGAACTTGACTGGATATATCTTTTGTGTATTGAATTCTTCGCATTGCATCAAATTTTATTAAAGTATAAAAATGTTGACTTAAAAAAACAAATCATCAATACAGGTAAGTTTCTAATAATTTCATACATCAAATTCTTACATTATTATATGTTCAATAAAAAACTGAACATATATTAAATAAAATAATATAAAAAATTAAGAAAATATTAAATAAAATTATATAAAAAATATATAAAAATATTAAATAAAACTAAAAAAGTAAAAACAAATTCATTTATTAAATAATTAAATTAAAAAATTATTTATTATTTATTAAAAACAAATATACACAAAAAAATTGTTTTAAAAAATTAAAATCGTAAAATAGTTTATTATTTCAAATAAAAAGATTGAAAGTCCTAACGGACGATTTATCTCTATTGCTATATTAATTTGAAAATTATCCTCCAAATGATAAAAAAATCCCTTTCTAATACTCTTGCCGTTAAACTGTAGTAATTAATACCCAGCTAGATATAAATATTACTTAACCCCCACAGTTACCACACACAACAGGATAAAAACCAAATCGATCTATAATTGTTCTAGACATTCCCAACCATCTAAATATCTACCTCACATAAATGATAAAACTAAAAGTATTAGGAAATTTTTACTTATAGGATGTTAAATGAATTTTTGATAGATGTCAAAATAAGATTGAAAATCTTTCTAGATCTTTCTTATTTTTTTTAATGATAAATTTCAGTTTAAAATTATAATGAAAAAGAGAAAAATAATTTATTTTTTTTTTAAACAGAGAGATTGAATTCTTCTAAAAAAAACTCATTATCCAGTTTAAAAATTTCCTCACTTTCTTTATTACAAGAATTAATAAAGATAACATCATAAAATCTAAGATTTAATACTAAATATAACACATAGTATCCGCTTTCCACTGCACTACTCGTTCCCTGCACACCAAACCGACACGCCGAGAGAACATACTTTGATCATTGAGTATAATACTCGAGCCAAAACAAACTCAATATCACACTCGCGGTTTCTTGTTTAACCTACTGGAATTAATCGATGCCCTAACTGTTATATATCTTCATATGCGCTGATTAAACAACATGTATAGCAGAAAGATTTTCAGTTCACCATCCCGTTCTCCTTGCTCCATGTGTGAGGTAAAAAAAATGAGTGAACTGCAGAGGGCTGAGTTATTGCAAATTCAGTGTTAAACAAATATATATATGGAAGCTGCATATTATTCACTATATATACGTTGCAAGTTATAAACATGGATTTTAAAGCTCCATCAATTTACAAGGATTTACGTACATATATAGACCTGAGCAGTCTGCACTCTTCATTTTACAATTTCTAGTTAGCTAATTCCTTTCTACTTCTAAAACTATATATTAATCAGTTATCTACTTTAATTTCATTACTTACTAGCTACTACTTACAACAACAACAAAACCAAGCCAAAAAGCAATTCATCGCTCCAAGAACACAATATGTCCCTTGAGACTGAATTCAGCAAATCATGGTAGTTGTATGTAGTTAACAACCCGGGCAAAATTTTCAAGGTTTGCGAGTTGAAGAGCAACTCTGTCGCTTTCTCCAACAAAGAGTTGATTCCATCTCCATCCCTTTCGCGCTTATTGGGACGCCTGAGAAGGGTAATATAGGTATCCAAGTCATGAACGCAAGAAGGGTTTTGCACGTTGAAGTAATCAAGCATTAGTTCAACTCCAACATGAGCATAACACGAGCAACTCCGAGGGAACTCGTACCTCCCACCCAACAAAACCCTAAAATTCTCGTTGAACACAACACCGGGTAGTTTCGTGATGGGGTCATTAACATTCGCTATTCGTAGCACTTTGACACCCAACTCCTCACAGCGGTGTTTGAATTCGGAGTTACCAACTCTTGGTCCCCCAAAGGAGAACACAGTAACTGGCACCTCAGTGCTGCCACTCTTTTTGTTCAATCCAAGCTCGGCTATGTCATAGGCAAGCAAGATGGCCAAAGCACTTCCCATGCTGTGACCAGCCAAGGATATGCTAAGGTTGTCGTTCTCCCCTTTGTACTTGTTCATCAACCTTGACACCTCAGAGAGAAGCTGTTCCCTGCAACTCTCGAGTCCAAACTTGGAAGCTGAGCTTTCATCTGAGGTGTAAAGAGAGAGAAACCCTGACTCCACCTTCACTTGAGGTCGTGGATTATAGGGATCAAGCATGGCCGGTGTCAATGAACTCATCAGGTTCGAAATCCATTCTTGATTGGTAACTGTTCCGCGGAAAGTTACCAATATGTCTCTCCTGCCAAGTCTCTTGACAGCTTCATCTGATGACACAGCCACGTAACCAATCCACCGACCAGAAGAAGAAGAGTTAGCGATGTTGGGGAGGTTTATGTTTATGTTTATGTCAGGTGTGGCATAGATGTACTTAGTGATGTTGTAGCCAGAGTTTGACATTCCCACCTCACTCAACATCCTCTTCTTCCCATACTTGCAGTTCAAGTATCGTTTGGAGTTGGGGTCGAGATCAAAGGCCTTGTATGAGGCGGTTACAAGCTCGCCATAGCGAATGATCTCTTGGCGGAGAAGAGGGTGCAAAGGCTCCAAAAGGTCTTCCCAGTTGTTGCACCCTTGAACCTCTCTCCAGAAATTAGAAAGAGTACTAGTGTGTGTGGGTTTTGTAGTTATTGTTTTGGAAACATTATTCGCATGGGTGGAATTGGAGGTGCTGGTGATTCCTAGTACGGAACCCGTAGCAGCAATTGAGTGGCTAAGGGGAGACAAGTCATGTTTTTTTTTCATGGGAAGTGAAACCTGCCCAAAGGGGTGAGACTTTGTTTGCGAGAATGTGATGTGATTATTGTTGGTTCTGCTGCTGGGTATTAGGTGTGTGACAGAAGCCATTAAGGAGACGAAGAAGAAGAACAAGTGTGTGTGCGTGTGAGAGAGAGAGAGAGAGAGAGGCTTCTTCGTGGATCAAAGGAAAGACATACAGTGTAGTTTTAAATGAAGAAGTGGAGAAGGGAATTGTGCGTGATAGGAGACCAAAAAGGCATGTTAGGCGAGGATTTGACCGAGACTTCAAAATTCGTATTTTTCGTGGAGTTTCTATTGTTTAAATGGTCGGTTAGACATTATGTCACGAGTTGTTCCCATTTTTTCTTTTTCTTTTTATTTTCTGTTGCGGCTGGGCTGGGTGGAGTGAATATTAAGAGAGAGAACGTTTTTAATTAATACTAACACGATCATGTGGACCCTGTATTTTTTTCCCTTGATTGAGGTTGACTTCAACTCTATATGCCAAAGAAACAGTTTTCATTCCTCTACCACGAGTGATCAAATATATTGAAAATTATTTCTGTAGTAATTCAATGAAACCGATATCTATCGCAGCTGCAACCTTATTCATATTTCATACTGTCCTCTGACTTTCTTATAAATGAACTATTAATTTTTCTCTATATTAAATACATTGAGGGTGTGTGTGTGTGTATATATGGTAAAAGAGAAAAAATTTCATGTTTTAAAATTGTGATTTTTTAGAATAAAAAATTCTGATAATTATAACATTTATCTACTTCAACCACTAGCTAACATGTATTATTTTGTTCTACCCCTCTCTGTCACGTTAAATCAGATACTTACATTTCTTTCTCTTTTATATCTTTTTTTTTTTTTAATCTTGTTAAGTGTCAAAACAGATTTTTGGTGTCAAGATTTTTTGTTTTCTCTAAGGGTCAAGATCTTGTTATTTGCTTTTAATTTACATGCAAGTTTAAGGACCTGTAGTTACGGTTTTAGACAAATCATATGGTTGTACAGAATTTTCGGTACGCATATATATATATATATATATATATATATATCTTTCCTGTCAGGTTTAGGAAATTAATAAATTTTGATTCCATCAAATTTCATTTTCAGTGTGTATGTCAATTTTTAGTTTTAGGCTACATGGCATTCCTGTTAGATATTATGTTCATAATGCCTAATTTTTAAACCAAACATTACATCTTATTTATTAGGGGGAAAAGGAACAATTAATTTTTGAAAAAAATGCATTTAATCATTAGATGTATTTCTTAAAAGTATAGTGACTTGATACATATAATTAGTTATAAGTTTAATTATCATGCATTAATAGTGTAAAATAGTTTTACATTATCATCAAATTGCAAATCATCATTAATATAACTTTTATCATGCATTAATAGTGTAAAATAGTTTTACATTGTCATCAAATTGTAAATCATCATTAATATAACTTTTAAAGTAATTATCATAAAATTTAACAATTTTACATTTGTTGGGAACTTGTGACCTATATAACTTGCATTGAGTCAAGGTTAGATTAAGCTTATTTATCATAAAAATCACACAATCAGGAACAGTCAAATTTTGACCATGAGCATGCATGGTAAAGAACTTCAATTAATATTTATTAGAACGAAGGATGTGCGTTAGGATTTTTTCTTCTTCTTAGGTGTATAATAGAGAGTCTCTTTGTAAACAATTGATGTAGTTGTATATTCAGGAATAAAATTGCCTGAACCATTTGTTGGGAACTTGTGACCTAACTTGCATTGAGTCAAGCTTAGATTAAGCGTATTTATCAAACATACAAATCACACAATCAGGAACAGTCAAATTTTGACCATGAGCATGCATGGTAAAGAACTTCAATTAATATTCATTAATCCAATTGAACTTTAATTTGTTGGTTAAAATGAGATTTAAACTTCTTATATTGACGTTTATGTTTATTTTTTTAAAAAAATCCGGTTGCATTATTTGTAATTAAAATATTAGTATCCTATAATATAAAATCTGTTAAAGGAAAAAACATAATATTAAATTCGGCATAAGTTTCCTCCGCAAACCCAAAAGTAATAATGCACAAAAACAGTGCATAAAACTTACATGCAGGAGCCCATTTATGAAGTATGTACGGCTTGTAAAGTTATAATTAATTTCAGTTCTTATTTTAACCGATATTATATATATATATATATATATATATATACACACACAGACACACGTACTTAATTGTCTCTGGGCAAGGTTTGGGGGCGATTGCAAATACTGGATAGTACATGGCACAAGATGAAATATTGGGTATTTATTTCAGGGCAATTAAAAAGCAGCGCCGACAATTTATTTGGGTACCCCTGAAGTATTGGGTATTTATTTCAGGGCAATTCAGACGAGTGGCAGTTGTTTGACGCATGCTTGTGATTGTCAGTGAGATTGGGTTTGGACAAACTAATGAGAATAGGAAAACAGAAGCATATAACACGTACTGTACAATGGACTTTCAACACGGTGCTGTTATTATGCCATATATGGTGACGACAGCTTATATAACACTTACGTGGCTCTATCCAGTGAAACCTTTGGTCCTATGATCTATGTATCTCTCACACATTTAAATGCTTCACACTTAGATCGTTCAGTGTCTATATATGGTTCTCTCTCGTAATAATAACAAAACCCATTAATTGCCAGAATCATAGAGTATCCCACTAAAAGGCTAGGTAGCTCAGTGTGGCGAGCATGTGTGCCCCTTCACTGCGGCAGTGTGGCATCATTCAATTTTGCGGATATTTCTTTTCAAAGTGGTCGTCAACTTTTGACTCCCACCCGCCAGCTATATATAAATGTAACAAATAATTTTGTAACCTGAAAAAACACAGCTTCAATAAAACTGTAAATCATCTAATATATATTCATTACTACACTACATTAGTGTTGTATTATATAAACTAATTAGTTCGTTCACTGTATAAAATGTAATGATGATAGATGACTAATGCCTGTGTACTCTCAATTACAACTTTTTCATGGCGCGCGCGTAAATAGATGATAAATGATGTTTTCCATCAAATGAATAGTGCAAAAACACTCACAGTTTGTTTTTTTTTTTTGCTCTCATGATGTTATCTCATTTGAATGGAAAATTCTATTGATGCTTATATACAATCTTTATAACCTGAAATGATTGGGAAATAAATTAAACATCCTAGCTCTTCACCGAAACATCTTTGTAGTTTTTCCAACCCATGTCTTCGAGGAATATATATATATATATATATATATATATATATATATATATAGGGGTATTCCTGGGTCATTTCTAGTTGGTTTTGATCAAATTCAAGACTCAATCAAATTACATTTGATTGATTTGGTTCATTTTGATTTTCACAATTTTTTTTTGAAACTAAACACAATCCAATTCATTCATGAATGATTTGGTTCGATTTGGGTCAACGGATTATCCATTTAAAATTGGTGTTTTTCTTAAAAAATTATTATTTTATATCATGATTTATCCAAATATTCAATACAATTAACACAATATTATCAAATGTATGAAAATAGTAAAATTGATTCATTTAATACCATCAACATAATATTATGAAATAGACTAATATAAATTAAGACAAAATATTTTTCAACGAAATTTACTATAATAGTTTGAATTATAACTATTTTCTACAAATAAATTTATTACAATAAGCTTTGCTACAACCAAATTTGCTAAAACAAATGAACAAATATGATCCATTAATATTATAAACATGGTAGGAAAAAAAGGTGAAACAAATAACAATGTATATGAAAGTAATAACTTAAGAAATTTCAATACTAGTAGTCTCAACACTTGTAATTCTAACACTTAGAGTCCCAATAATAGCAATATTTAAATTCAAACTAAGCAACTCTAAAAATTTTGATTGATTTTAATTGATTTGGTTTGATTTTGATCGAATCTATAAATCTAAACTTGTGACTCAACCCTACATGAACAATTTTGATCAATTTAGTTCTATTTTGACCCAAAATACATAAATGACTCGATCCAAATTATTCAGATTAGTTTGAGTCAATTCGAATTCATGAATGACTCATACCCATAAACACCCCTCCATATATCCTTATTAACTTGACAAAACTTGTCTACGGATAAGTTGTTATCTTCTTTACAATATAACATGCAAGTTGTTCATACTACAATCAATCTTCTCAACGTACCCCAACCCTAAGTACTAAGACGTCAATCCTCTTGGCATATAGCGATTTTCAAGCAAGCATTATTTTGTTGATATCAACCAGCATTTGTGCAAATAAGGCAATTCACTTTTGAGGAACGTGTTAGTTAGATCTAGCTATCACAAGCTTAACACATAATGCCTTCTCATGTTAAGCTTTAGATAGGATCACACCTATTGATATGGTTGCCCACTGGTAACAAATAACACATCGATCAATTCACATAGAAACTCTCACAAATATACCTAAATGACTTTCAACTAAAACCTAATGTACCATAAAGAGCACAATGCAACAAGAGTATAACCAACAAACAAAAAGCTAAAACAAAATGTAAATACACACGATCATTGTAATGTTATATGCATGATCAAACCAAATGCTAAAAAAAATACTCAAAGCAGATGCTAAAAAGTGACAAAAAAATGAAAAAGAGAGGCCAAACTACATATAGACTATTATGTGAACCATGAGCTCAACCCCTCGTGTGCTCTTTGGCAGTTCCAGTGAGAGAAGCTAATGGTGGTGGCTCCTCACAATGGGGACCTAGCAAAAGACAAAGAATGAGAGAGAGAGAGAGAGAGATAGAGTTACTTGGAATTGGTATTACTGTCAATGATAATTTTGGCGACAAATAGAAGAAGGGGAGAGAAAGTGAGAAATGCGACCAGGAAAATTTTTTGTGCACATATGATTCAAACTTAGTGACGGTTTGACAAACGTTAAAGGTGACACAAAATTAATTTGTATTAATCATAGTTTGAGTTGACGAGAAAAAAATTAGATGATCCTGAATCACTACCTAATCTTTAGTTTTGACTTATATCAACATGACATGTAATCAAGTATTGTTAATTATTTTCATCTAAATTTTAAAAACTTAACATGTCACATAAAGATTGGTTAAAGCCCTAAATAGATGATAATATAGGATTAACTAATAATATCTTGAGATTAGTGTAAAAGATTGATGTGTTAACTTAAATGAAACTATTACATTTAGAAAATAGTGTCATTATGGTCAACCTCTCATTTCTTTTACAATGAGATATATAAAAAAAAATTGAGACTCGGGTTGTGTCGAATTAGATTTGGTGTCTTGACTTATGCTAACATTTTGATTTTATTTCACACATTTCTTGTAATGATTTTATTGTAATTTTGTAGAATAAGCTGTGTAACATCACTATTCACTAGAGTAGGAGAAAATTATAATTTACCAAAGACTTGTTTTTTTATAAATTAAAATAGTCTAACAATATGAAAAGTATCCTTAATACGAACTGCTTTCTTTTTTCTTTTTTTAGATTCATCCTAATACGAACTCCATTCCTGATGTATATGCAAGAAAATTTTGGTTTTTGATATCAAACTCTGGTTTTCTTTGAATCCATATAAAAGTAAACTCACCGAAGCAATAATTTTTCCCCTCTAGTCAGTATCTTTCTTTTATTAAAATTTTGAATATTTAATTACTATATCTTCAATTTTGTGTACATATAGTTAGCTTTAATTCATGCATGCACCGAGATATATACATTAATATTTATTAGGTTTGACGGGGACATGGTTGGTTTAAGAATGTTCTACATATCTTAGATTTCTTTTCCAAAATGCAAAGAAGATCAGAGAAACTACAATCAAATTAAAATGGTACACTGTCATCATTCATCGCATTCAAAACTAGTCTGTTGTCATTTATGAATATTAGCTTTATTCAACTTGCTACTGACTAGTAAAATTTTGCAAACTAAAAGAACGGAGTATCCATTAATTATTCAATTCCTCCAATACTAACTTACCCAGTTTTGGCAGCCATGTCTCATGTCACTTGACTCACTATAGCTACTAACTTCCTTTAATTAATGGTAATCGGAGACGAATCTAAGATATTCACCACTTTGAATTGAAAGTCATGCAGCTGCCAATTGTTTGGTCCATGCCAATAACGGAATAACCTGCTTATCGATATACTATTATCTATCTAGAGAAGTCTTTGCAATGATGAATTGAATTCAATGGGCTCGCAACCAACTTTTTGCATGCCGACACGATTGCATGCATGAACACAACACTTTCTTACTTTACATTGCAAGTAGATTCATATTCTTTTACATTCATCCTCTTGAAAGCTGTATATACATATTTAATTAATATATAATACATGTTATGGCATAAGATTAGATCGAGAATATTTATAGATACATTGTTACTAAATAATTGTTTAAATGAAAATAGTTTGTAAAGTTATTAAAAGGAAGTCAATTTTATGACCATGGAAAGCAGCCCGATAGAGAGAATCTAATTAATTATATTGATGAATACTAATACTAATCAAAGTTATATGGAACTAATTAAGAAAATAAAATTGAAAACTCATAAAATAATGATTTATTATGTCAAAAATATAATGCTTAATATTTATTTTATCAAGCAATAACTAACATTATATTAACTTAATATTCTCTTAACCTATGCCGCCTTAAACCTGTTATTATGACTTGACTCTTTAATATTTACAATATTCCATCAAAACAAAAGGCACAACAGCATCAAGAATTAGCTTTTTCGATATATAAAAGATGGATATTTTTATGCTTTGTATATTTGATTTTTATTGTACCGGTAAATTATTATTTCATATGATTTCTTTAAAAGTGTTACAATTCTTAAGTAGGTTATCAACATAGATTAAAATACTATTAAGAAAACAAAAATTACTATACCATGAAAAAATATAAAAGTACACATATCTGTCATTACCTTAATAATATCCTCTGATGGCCTAAAATATGTTTTACAGGGAACTTTCCAAATTTTCCATCTCGAAATTTTCTTTTCCAAGAGTTATCCTCCCTAAATAACTTAGAATCCTCATTTTTATAACATTTAGTTCTGAAATCATGGGATGATTGTTGAGGTTTAATGATTTAGTTAATTAGTAATACAATGTTCAAATATATATATATATATATATATATATATATATTATTTTTCTTAACTTTTTTAGTACGTACACCTCAATATAACTAAATTTATTTTAATTTTCTAAAAATATATATTATTGATTTATTTCTCATAAATATTTTTTTTACAGATATATAGTCTCTATAAGTTATTATCAAATAATTTTGTAATACTTACATATTCCACTTTCTCTCCCATGCATGCTCCTTCTATCTTATACTCAAACCAATTATCTAATTCTGTAAAATGGTATCAGGGCTCTTCCACATCTATTTATTATGAAGATCAATCACAGACGATTTCTTCTTAAAAGTTCATTCATGGCAAATAAGTTAATATATCAAGATCTAACAAATTCATATATCAAATCCCAATTGAATGAAAGTAATTATTATCATTCTTGGTCCAGATTAAATAAAATGGTTTTGCTCTCCAAAGAAAAAGTTGAGGTTCATCCATGCATGCATGGTAGTCTATACGTACACCACAACCTTAGATCCAATGCATGAAGCATGCATGATAGAGGTGCAACGTACATATATAATTTACTATGGTATATAGTTTCATGGTTTACATGCACGATAAATTTCTCTTAACTAATTTCTATACCCAATTTTATAGACAACTGAAAACAGAGATACGTTATGTCTGAATTGTAGCCGAAACTAAAGTCGCTTTGGGAAAAGCTTGAAAACTTCAAACCTCTCCCATTTTGTTCATGTACGTAGCACTTCTTGTTACGTGCGATATATACTGATTATATAATTAATACGCTTTCTATGAGGGCTTGATAAGCAATACTAATTAACTATCTTCAAATTGCAAAGATTTCATCCACTACACACAAGGGGGAGCTCCATGTGTAAAATTATAGATCATCATATTCTATTTTTCGGTTTCACGCATTATTACATAAAAGGGATTTAACATCAATGTGTAAGTCATAAACACTAATGCGGAATATAATAGGCTTATAAATACCTCCCGTCATTGCTCCGAGCTTGTATTGTTGATTTTGAGTCTTCCAAACTTTTGCTCTCACGCACTGATGGTGTATAGCTATGTATGGAGAGTAAGTATTGGGGACCCAAAAGGAGAAAGGCACACTGCTATATATAAAATCCTTGCCATCAAAGGTTTTGGTTGTGCACCTACAAAATCTCCTCAAATCTGAGCCAACGTTTAAGTTTGTTTTGCCAAAGTGTACGTTGCTAAAATATTGTGATAGTTTGTTAGTGGATGGTTTCAAAGACTGAACGTGGACCACACTTAAAGATAAAACCACCAACACAATGTTGAAATAATCATCGTTAAAAGTAGACATTTTTATCATCGATATTAAAATTGATGTTGAAAGTTATTATCTACATCAATTCTGACTCAAACCAATATAGAAATGTGGCCAAAATTGTGTATTCTAAAGCGCTTTCTACATTGGTTCTAAAAAAATCAATATTGAAAAAGGTAAAAAACATCGGTTTAATGTGCTTACCACATCGATTTTGAACAAAATCGATGTTGTAAAGACACTTTTTATATCGATTTTTGATCAATCGATGTTTTTGCAATATTTTAATAATGATAATAATATTAGCGGTTAATTTTATCACTAAAATGACTTACTTCACCACTACTCATTTCAGTTGACTCAAATCTGAAAAATACAATATTTACAACCTAATAAAAAAAGGATAAAGCAATTCTATGACATCTAGCAAGGTATAAGAACAAATGTGTGCATAGATGTATTTACAATTAAGAGAAACCTTAACTTTTCTCTATAAAGGAACAAAATATTTTTTTTGACTGCATTCATGAGCACAATGTACAATAGTAACTAAACCTTCATGTTCTTCACAACCTTAGCTGTATTTGGTTTCCTCGTTTCCTAACCATGAATCATTTTAGGACATTGCATACCTTTCTCCATCTTCAAAACACACAGAAAAAATGACAAAAATAAATTTGAGAATAATCATAGTTATTAGAAATTTCTATCATGAATAAAAATAGAGGTAATCATGAGTGACTCTATCAAGCATTGATATAACTTAATCATTGTATATCAATCCATTTTTTACACTTAGATAAAAGAATAAAAAATCTATTAACTTACTAAGATTCTATCAACAACAAGGTTTTTCACATGGATCAAACAACTCTAGGATGTTCCATGGTGAATCAATGATGTTGGCCCCAGATGAACTCAAGAGGGGGGGTGAATTAAGTTTATAAAATAATTCACTATTTAAAATCAAATTCAAAACAATAATATGAAGATAAAAGATAAAGAGAACACAATCAATTTTAACGTGGAAAACCCAATTGGGAAAAAAATCACGACGTCCAAATTGGATAACCAATCCAATGGACAACTCTACTATGATAATTTTGTGTACAAGAGTTCCTAGTATCCTAGTTTCCTAATCTACCCTTACACAACAATTATCCCAGCAGGTATCCTTGTTTCCCAGCAAAAAGCTCTCGTCTCAATTCACCAAGAATAGAGACAGATTGATATCCTTATTTCCCAGCCAGACTGGTATCCTAGTTTCCCAGCCAAAAGTCGCACGTCTCAATTCACAGAGACAAAAACTGGTATCCTAGTTTCCCAGTTGCGACCTCTTCCAAAGTCAAGAAGAAGAATACAATTAAAATAGTTACCTTTACGCTTCTATTCCTTAAGCAAATAGGTACCTTTAAATCCTGATGGAGAGTTGAAGAATCAAACTTGTCAAACGCTTCTATATGATCTCACAGCAACTCTCTCAATGATGCAAACATAAACTCTATGAAACTCTAAGAGTATGTTTGGATGAAGTATTTTAAAATTTCAGGAAATTTAAAATTAAGAGAAATTAAAATACATCAATTAAAATTCTTTTATTTTCAAAATTTTGTGTTTGGATAAATAAATTGAATTTCTTCATTTTCAAAATTTTGAACCTCATTCATGGAAAAACAAGTAAGGTGGATGATGTCTTGAGAGTAGCGGAGGTCGGAGTAAATAGGTGATTGAGACGGAGCAAAAAGTTATGCATTTAGAACTTCTAAAAAAAAGAGAATTTCAATTTCTCACCTTTTAGAGGGAAATTCAAATTCCATATTTTTAGTTGTTTAAAATTCTGTTTTAAAATTTCAAAAATTTAAATTCCTCATATAAAAATATCCAAACAGTAAATTTTAAATTGAAGAATTTTAAATCCTCTAATAAATTACTTTTCCCAATTAAAATTCTCTATCCAAACACACTCTAATATTATTTGGAATGGAATGCATAATATAAACACAAGAGTATGTTTCTATTTATACTAATTTAAGGATATGATTTTATCCAATGAAATCCTAAAAGATATTCTATTTTATCTTAAAAATATTTTATCTTATCATGCAATGCAATCTTAAAGATATTCTATTATATTATGCAATGTAATCTTAAAATATTATATCTTATTTTTGAATACAATATTAAAAATATTCTATCCTGTTTTTGAATGCAATCTTAAAGATAAATATATTGGCAAGAT
>PYAF01001986.1:2431770-2459907 GCA_007407185.1 Glycine tomentella
AAATATTAATAACTTCAAAATATCAAATCCAAAATATTAGTAACTTCAAAATATCAAATAATTATTATCATTACAATTAATCTAACAATGTGACATTCATTATTTGTTATCATCAAAACTTTATAAATCGTTTTATACATAAAGGATTCAACAAATATCCAACAAATGATTCAAGATTCTATCTACGAGCCAATATTTTATTACATAATCTTTGTTCATGAAACGTTTAAAATTACATATGGCGTTTGTAGTATCACATAAAAAGGACATGTTATGTTTATAAACTAATAGAATAGACACTTGTGGTCTAACATTGTTCTTTTATTTTAGAAAATGAAAAATATAAGAATATGTTGAGTTCCAACATACATGATGAAAAATTATAGCAGAGACATTCTGGCATGAACCGCAAATTAACATTGAAAAACATGACCAAATTCATCGATATGGAAGTGTAGGCATGTTGACCATGTTTGACCAAAAGTATAGGGACTAAAAATATATTTTTCCATCATCATCATAATGACAATAATCCCATAGAGATACAGAGAAAGAGAGAAACATACCACCCTGTCGTTTATCAGAAGAACAACTACGATATAAATTATTGAAAGTTACAATAGAATTAGATCAATAAACATATCGGTTATTGCTTTTCCTTTCCAAAAACTTGCACCAATTTGTATAGCTTTTGAAAAACTTTCTCATCACATCTACACCCCTTCCCCTAACTGATATAAAAACAAGACAATTTATATTGTTGTCAAATATGATAAAGTAAAACCAAAAGATACAGGTTCAACAGAAAGTGCACCTTCAAAACAGATGTCTGGTTATGAGTTTGACGAGTCTACATGTTGGCTAAGAGTAGAATAAGACGTTCCCTTTGGTTGGCCACATTTGCTTCCCAATGTCAAACACATCATATAGAATGAAAAATAATGAAGGACGAGTTTTTTTTTTTAAGGCAACGAAAGACTAGTTAGAGAAATGATGATCATACCTTACTGCATCATGTCCTCAAAATTGAACAACTCGGGAGTTTATTCTATGCAATAATCAGAATTATACAAAAGTGAAAAGGAATGAGTCCAATTTAATAGGGAAAACTGACCTGGAATCCAAAACAATGCTGAAGAAAATCAAATAGATCCACAAAGGCTTCGTGCTTCCTGAAATCTTGCGTTGGGGGTAAACCACGAACATTGCGAATAACTGCAATGGCAACCTTAATCTGTATCAATTTTGTTAGTACACTCAGCCCATCATATTGCAATTGAGTCTTCTGTGACTTGGACTCAAGATATCAACGAAACGTGAAAATGTAAATCATTCAATAAATATTAGACCTCATACTTATGCATAATTGCATGCCTCCTTGCTCAAGTGGAAGGATGTTAATTAAATTCTATTGGAAAATATCATATTGATAGGATATAGTTGTTGAATAAGATAAGATTGTGTAGATAAGATAATATCATATTGATAGGATATAGTTACTGTTAGGATATAGTTGTTGAATAAGATAAGATTGTGTAGATAAGATAATATCCTTTTATTAGCATATTTTCTGTTCATTGTAAATCTATTTAAACGTATTCATCAATGAAAATTATGAGGTTGAATACCAGAATTTATTTTGGTATCAGAGCTATCCTTCAAACACTTCCGCAAACAAGAGAGAGTGTGAAAGTTGGCCATGGCCGGAGGCAGCACCAACTTGAAGCCATCTGATCCCGGTTCTCCCTTCTATCTTGGAGGATCTGATAGTCCAGGGGTCATGCTCACAACGGTGTTGCTTTGAGGGGAAGCCAATTACGATAATTGGGCCAAACTCATGAAAAACGCACTCAAGGCTAAGAATAAGCTCGGTTTTGTAACTGGAGCTGTGAAGAAACCAGACATGGAGACTGGAGAAGAATGGCGAGCATGGGAAATGTGTAATTCCATGATCAATGGGTGGATTCATAACACCATTGATTCAAAGCTTCAACCATTTATTAAATGTTTTGACCAAGTGCAAGATCTCTGGGAAGACTTGAAGGAGAGATATGCGGTGCAGAATTTTTCCAGACAATACCAACTCAGAGCCACTCTAGCAACCATCCGACAGCAAGGCAACACTGTAGGAGAGTACTATACGAAGCTACGGGCCATCTGGGACGAGCTTGAAGCCAGCAAAACATACAAGTCATGTGCATGTGGTGATAAATGCCTGTATGCCAAGGACGTTGACAATGACAGTGAGAATGTTCGAGTATATCAATTCCTGATGGGATTGGATGAAGGAGTATTTGGGAACTTACGTTCACAAATTTTAAATACTACCCCATTACCAAATGTCAACAAGGTGTATGCCATCGTCACCCAAGAAGAAACACATCGCATCATTGCTAGAAGTCAGGATGAACGTAGCAATATCGTTGGTTATGCGGCACAATCTTATCTTATTCAACAACTATATCCTAACAATAACTATATCTTATCAATATGATATTATCTGATCTTATCTTATTCAACAACTATATCCTATCAATATGATATTATTTTATCTACACAATCTTATCTTATTCAACAACTATATCCTATCAATATGATATTTTCCAATAAATTCAACTTTTTTATGGATTGCATTTCCTTGGATAAGTGCGTATTTTGGAGAGAAAAAAAGTGATAAACTCTAGGGAAAAGAAATACATGGTGAATTGATAATCTGCTTATTCCTGACTAAGCAAATTCATGAAATTACTAGGAAAGGGAAATACAAGATATATGAAAAAGAAGAAATTAAAGGGTTCACCTGAGAACTAGCTAGATCTGTAACTGCCTTTAGCACCTCAAACATAACAGTAGCAATATCTCGTGCATTTATCAATCTCTCTCTTTGACTGTTTAGATATAACACTATATGAGTTGGTTTAGTAAGCTACAAAGGCGTTTGCAAATTCGTGCTCAAAGGGAAAATGATGCACTTATAAGTCCAAGCACAATAAATTACCTTAGTTCTAGGTCAAATGTTTTTTCATGTCTAATATAATAATCCTTGAAAGCAAGATAAACATTTTTAATTAAGTTCACGAATGTCACTTGTTCCCTTCTTTTTCGTAACATGCTCATCCTGTATGTCACAATTCACAAAAATACATGCAATGATTACCTTCCCCAACCTTATAAGCAAAACAATGCATCAAGTATTATTCCCACCATCCCATTATAAATTTTTCTGACAGGGAAACTTAAATAGAGAGTTAGAGACTAAAATCTTTTATCTCATGTTTTTCTCGGGAATATAGACAAGTCACAACAGGAAAGCTTAAACAGATCACATCTTAAGATTCCAGTAACTTTTTATTTAAAACATAAATCATTAATAATTTTACTTTCATTTAGTAACTGCTAAGGACAATTTCTCTTGACAGTGTGAGCTTCAACATTTTTGTTTAACTGTTCAAGTCGATGAAGTAGTGAAGTTTTGAATTGTCTAACACCCCTTCCACTTGAATTTTTGTCCAAGTTGTGTGCAATCACAAAGGCGTGAACACGGCCTGCAAATCAGTGGTGGGCCTGTACACAAGGTCCCTGTGAGCCAAACTAATATTAGCGTGAGTGAACTTCATATCTCCATTTGTAGGCAATGGAAGCTCCTTCTTCTTGGCCTTCACCTTAAGAAGCTTCTCCAGAATCGCCACAAGCTCTTGTAATCTGATTCCCCTTGAGAATGTTATGCTTGTGCTACGTGTACGTGCGTGGGCATGCTTAGACAGGTAGGTCCTTATAGGGTTCTTTAAAAGCTTCTTAGCTACAGGCAGATGCGTAGGCTATTCTTTAAGATGCTAAACGTGAAATAGGTTTGAATATTTTATGATTATTTTATTATTAATCTATCTAGCTGGGACATACATAATTTGGCAATAATATTTAAGATTTTAACTTCTAATTATAACAAGCTAATAATGTACCAATTTATTCTTCAAATGATTTTTTTCCCTACTTTTTTTTACTCATATTTTTTCCTACTTAAAAATTTGGAAAATAGAGTTTATAAATAAGAGAAGATCTAACATCATTAGTAAAAGACCAATAAGATCGTATAATACACAGCAATTTATGTGCATGTGTGAAAGAGAGCTAGAGTATTTTGATGCGAAGAATTAATATCTTGACTATCTAATTATTTATATAGTCAACACTATTTTTTTTATTAAAATATACCCTCAATATATATATATAGAGAGAGTCATATATACTAAGAATTTAAATATAGTGTAATTTTATATTAAATAATTTATGGAACTATCATTATCAAATTTTATTATAACTATATTTTTTAAGGATAATGTATAATATATAAATCTATATTTATTTATATATTGTGACAGAAAATAAGAAGTTTATTTTAATTATATTCTTCAAGCGGAATTGGACTCGTATTAATCTCTTAAGTAATATCTTGAGTGTAAATTTTATAAATAAAAAAACTTAATTAGGAGAAGAAATTCATTCACACCAATAACATGCTGACAAGAAGAAAAACACTACAAAAAATGTCGATTTAGCGACTGCAATTTTGTGTCTGCAAGTATCAATCGCAAATAGAAAAGATCGAGATTCAGCGATGGAATTAGCACCGATAATTATATATAATATTTTGCTACTGAGGTTTGCAGTCGCTAATGTTATTTAATTTTTATATTGGGTCACTAAAGTTGTAAAACAATCATTTTAGAGTAGATAGCCAAATTCGTTAGAAAAATATGATGCGGTAATTCTTAAAAAGTAAAAAAAATACAAATTTAATATTTGAATATGAAAATAGTGCGACAAATTACTCATATCATTAAATTTGTGAAATTATTTTATTATTAAGTTATAATATTGAAGAATAATTTGATAATAAGTTATATTTTTTGTGAGATAATTTGATATTTTGATATTAAGTTCTCTAAAAGATTAATTTGTTGCAGTTTTTATATATTCATAAACTAAAATTTAATTTTTCATCTCTTTCATAAACTAATTTGATTCAAATTGCAAATCTTTAAAAGGTACCTGTGTAGAGGCCATGGCATCCCTAATCTTTAAGAATGATAATTGATTTAAATCCAATGGTTACTAGTGTGAATACAAAATTAAATGTGAGTATTAAAATTGTCATTCATGCAAATGTAAGTTTGAATTAGAGTTTAAGAGACTAATTTAAATGCATTGACAATATAAATACAAAAGATTATATATTGTCATCTTATATATAATAAGTTTAATTGTTTCTATAATAATTACTAAAAAAATATTAATATAATTTTTAACTAGTTGTTAATTTTGTAAAAATATTTATACAAACAATGCATAAAAAATATTTTTTTTTAATTGAATGCAGATGTAAGTATAGCTCGATCTCGTACCCATTTTCATTTTCACTGACCGCTCTGCTCCATCCATATGGGAGGTAGCATAGGCTTGTGACGCGTGACCAAAGTCCCATGAATATGTCATATTTTGAAAGTTTTAACGTAGTCGTGGACCGACATAAAAATTGAACTTTATACCATAATGAATTAAAGTAAAGAGCAAGCATGTAGTAATTGAAACTAATAAACATTTTGAACAAAAAGAAGAAGAAATTAGTTTACACTTTTTTTGACGAAAGACATCCTGTTTATAGTGACCTTCCACATTTGTCATTTGCTTCAGCTTTTTGGTTCCTTGGTCGCAAGAAGAAGCTTAAGACATACTATTTAATTGGCCCACTTGACACTAGTTTACGTGACACTACACAGTTTCATTACTCCGTGGCCAAAAATCACAAGTTGTTTGTACTTGAGCATCTCATTGTCAATAGTAAACTAATTTCCTTCTCATTGATAACACTTTCTACATGCAATGATTTTAATCTCACAAAAAGGACATAAAAGTTTTAACATACACATGGGTGCGTGACGACCACCATAGTCTTCAAGAAGAAAAAATAACCTTGTGTATTTTTTTCGCTAATATGAAATCAATGCCCTAAACCACATTTTTTTCTCCAACTATTTCATATCCTGTAGCGTTGAAAGCAACTTTATCTTTTAAGGCAGCAAAGCATTACACGAAAAGTATATTCCCTTGAATAAATATAAGAAAAATAGTAATACAAACCAATGAAAATATAGTAATATACGAAGGTGCAGGCTTACATATTTTTGTATATATATTTCCAGTTATTTTAAGTAAAATTTTAAATACTACATGTGAAACAGGAAATGCCAATGTTGACCCAGAATTAAATCTAGGTACATGATGCGAAGCTGACAAATGACCATCCGTATGATGATTTTAACATAAGTTGGGGTTATTGAAAATGGAATGTTGCGTATAACTGTATTGTGCAATAAACTTAAAGAGTGTCGGATATCAGAAACCAAGGGTTCCGTCAAAATCGGAGAAGATGACATACAAAACTTATCCCAAGAAGTTTAGTGTAGTCAGTTCAAGTGTGAATGACAAAATTCGAGCAATGGAGAAAGATTGAGACAAGATGAATTTTAGAGTGCACTCAGGGCCGGTTCTGGGTCAATGGAGTCCAACCTTACAAGATCACAATAAATAAATAAGGGATATCAAATATTAATTATTGTAACATATATTCAATACTGAAAATTAAAGAAGATGGTAATATCTTTTTATAATAACTAAGGGGTCCACCTGAATTTTTATTATATATATATATATATATATTAAAAATTAAAAAAACAATTTAATAATAAAAAAATGTGTAATATTATAAATGAGTGGGTTAAATAAAGGTTAGTCCATAATTATCTTATCTTATTTTTGGGGTTTAAAAATAGGATATGATATTTTTTAATATTATTAAAAAATAGGATAAAATATTTCTAAGATTGAATTGTATAATATAATAGAATATTTTTAAGATTAGATTACATTCCATAATAAAATAAAGTTTTTTAAATTGCATTCAAAAATAAGATAAAATATTTTTATTATTACATTCAAAAATAAGATAAAATATTTTTAAGATTACATTGCATAATATGATAGAATATTATTAGGATTGCATTAAAAAAATTGGTTAAAATCATATGCTTAAATTAGTATAAATAGAAACATATTTTTGTGTTTATAGTATTCATTCCATTCCAAATAATATTAGAGCTTTAGAGAGTTTATGTTTGCATCATTGAGAGAATTAATGTGAGATCATATAGAAGCGTTTACAAGTATGATTCTTCAACTCTCCATCATTAGGATTTAAATGTACCTTTGCTTAAGGAATAGAAGCGTAACCATTTTGTTTTATTCTTGTATTCTTGTCCTTGATTTTGGAAGAGGTTGCAGCTGGGAAATTAGGATACCAGTTCTACATCTGTTCTTAGTGAATTGAGACATGCAACTTCTGCTTGGGAAACAACTTGGTCAATTGAGACGAGAGCTTCTTGCTGGGAAACAAGGATACCAGCTAGGATAATTGTTATGTAAGGATAGACTAAGAAACTAGGATACTAGGAACTTCTGTACACAAAATTATCATAGTGGAGTTGTCCATTGGATTGATTATCTAATTTGAACATCGTGATTTTTTACCCAATTGGATTTCCATGCTAAAATTTATTGTGTCTTCTTTATCTCTTATTTTCATATTATTGCTTTGAGTTTTATTTTAAATTATGAATTATTTTATTAAGACTCGTTAGACTTTCTCACCTTGTTCATCAACCCACCATATTTGCAATTTGTCTATACGTGAAGATAATCAAAATCAGACTTCGAAATATAATGGAAGACCAATTTCTTGATGATTCTTTGATTACATATATTGAAAAAGAAATTGTTTTGAGTTTTAACACAAATTTAATTATAAATGATTTTAACAATATAAAAATAAGTAGAATAAAAGTCAAGTGAAACGATTTTAATTTTTATAATAGATTTTTTAATATTTTATATATTAAATTTGTATTATCTTTAAAATATTTTTATTTATAATATATTTTTTTATGTTCACTCCTTCTCAATAAAATTCTTACATCCATCACTGTTGGTATGGTTATTTGCCTGGAAGTTTACTCGAGTTAGAACAAAAAAGCGTTACAAAGTCAAATCTAATTTCGCACAAATGATTTTGTATTGCGTGCTATGGTTATGTACCACCTGATTTTATGAATATTTCTAAAAGAGAAACCTTTTAGTTATTATTAAAAGTAATAAGGCTCTTATATTCACACGAATAGAATTTCTAGGTAATATACACTACCAAAAAATGTCATCAATTTATAGGTAAAAGGTATTAAATATTAAAAAAGTATTTATTGAATTAAAATGTAGCTATGACTTTTTAAACTTATTTTTTTTATAAAATATTTCTTAATAAAATAAGTAATTTTCTACTTTTTTATGTATTTGTTAAACGTTTTAAAAAAAAAAGTTTTTTTTTTAAAAAAGCAAATCAATCCGCTTCTTAAAAAAAAAAATACTTTTAATAAACAATTTTTTTAGAACAATTTGTTTTAGATTCAATAAATTGACCCAATATCTTATTAATAGTATTATAAAATATGTCTAACTACCATTTTAAGTTACACATATCAACATTATATATTTTAGTTCCTTACACTCTGTCTATCTCTCTACATTCTGCGTTTCTACTTATATTTCAGTCCCTTACACTATTGTTTCAAAGCACAGGAACTGTGTTCTAGCTAGTTTAGTTTATTTTTTTTTTTAAAAAAAAAAAACTCACTTGTCAATAATTTGTATAACAAAAAGATAAAGAAAGAAAAATAATACCTCCGAACTTAAATATAGACAAAATTACTTAATTTCACAATAATTACGAATATTACTTAAGTTCAATTAATTTTCTTAATTTCATATAAAAATAAATAAATTTTCTAAACTACCCTTAATCATATTTATTTGAGATAATGCTCACATTTTAGTTAACTAAGTGTATTTTTGGAACAATCACATTAAAAATAAGTTTGAATTTCTGTGTCTGTGTGTGTAACACCCTCAATTTGATTTTAATCCTTTTGAATTCAACTGCTTGGTACCAAAATCAACATGGATTATATAGCTAAAAATAGGTTTGATTCTCCAAGAACCATTTAAAAAAAATCCTGTTTAGTTGTTTGTTCGTAATAGGATCAGAGAATGTGACAAACTAGGTGTTGTCCTTCAGTTTTGTGTTTGGGTTCTTTGATTTGAAGACACCAGGCATGCTGTTTTCCATCTTAAAGATTAAAAACAAGGTCTGATTTTCAATAGGGTGCCCATGCCAGTACATGATGCCTCTTAATAGTCCATTTTAGATTTTAATGTACACAAAAGAAAAGATAAAATGTGAAATGATGTTATATAAGAGTAGATTGGTATAACATTCATTAAAGAAAAGATGACAAAAAATAGGTTAAGGTGGTTTGAGCATGAAAAAAAAAAGGCCGTAAGAGACATTATTCAAAAGAGTAGATTACATAATTTTTACTTTGAAAAAAAAAAAAGAGAAGAAGAGACCCGAAAGGATGTTGGAAAAATTATCAAGAGAGATTTTGAACTTAATATTTCTGAAATTTACATTTTAACCTTGTTGACTAACGTGTGATCCATGTAGTTAATTTCACGGGACAAGATTTTGTTGTTGTTGCATACATTAATACCTCCCAATTAATTATTGTAATTTATCACGCCATTCTATTTAGTTCGCCATTAAAATTCATCAAACAATTATGAAGTTTTCTGTAAATAAGAAATTATGAAGTTTTGAAAGATGTCAAATTTCCTAATACTTGGAAGTATAAATCTAATTTCATGTGAAATGCCAAATTCGTTTTAGTAATACACTAATACCATTTTGTTAATGATTAAGCAGGACTAAACGCCCGGAAACAAAACAGAATTACATTTGATTCGGAGCCATAGAGGCATTACAAATCAGCATGCCCTCCATAAAACTTGAAGGGGAATAAAAAAGAATACAAAATCATGGTCAATAGATAGACCAAACTTTACAAAAGAATCAGAATCGGATTCCATGATGATATTACTAAAGCCTCTAGAGAGAGCAAGACGCAGATCATAGATGAGAGCCCACAACTCACTCTTAAAGCTATTATTAACTTGAATATCTCTTAAAGCTATTATCGAACTCACTCTTAAAGCAAGTGTTAAATATAATGTCCTGACCAACTCAACTACTACATCATTCATGTTAAAAATTAATTAATATTTTTATATATAACATTATGAATTTTAATACATATTTATTACACATAAATTTACATAATAAATTTTATAGCAATTAATTTTTATCTAATAATATTTTTTACATATAAATTTTTAAAGTATATGAACTTATAATTTTTATAAAATTAAAATTTCTAATATATATGAACCTAATATTTTTTATTCAAATCTATGATTTTTAATTAAACGATGTTTTTAATTTTAAATTTATTGTTCTGAAAATACATATATTTTATAATTAAATCATGATTTTATTTAATAATATATACTTTTTTTTTTTTATCTAATAACGTGCGTGCCAGGTGTATTAGATAAAACACGCCATCAAACCAGAAAGAAAATCTACTACAACCCATCCATCCCTCTTGCGGTTGTCTCGGCCCAAAGCACAAATACCATGTTAAATAGCGTGGTCGGGTCTAAGCCTCTACCATCTGAATCTCTGTTGAAAAAGGTGATTCACATTTTTAAAATCTTTTTATGGAACAATAATCTAAATAGAAAGGCTCCATTCATGAAAACTTCAAGACATAAAAACCCAAGTCATTTCTCCAAATATTTTTGATAGCATAAAGTTTAATTCCAAGACTAACACTAATAACCCGTGAATCTTTCAGAAACCAAAAACATACAAAAAGAATTTCAACATCCTTTGGCGAGGTCTTGACAATGACAAGGCGCATAAAGCCAAAGGTTAATATATGTTCAGTCTGACATCAGTAGCAAGCCCTCATGCTATCAGACAACTGAACAGCATAACCAGCTTGTATTCTTGTTTACATTTAAAGCAACAAAATATGGCTACCAAGTACCAACTCTTTTACATAAATAACATGCTGCGATACTTCTCACTAAGGAAGCTAATCTGCCTGATGCAAACTCTTGGAAAAACTAGCTTAACATTGCATTCATGCACAAGCATTGGAAAAATTACCAATACAAATCGAAACCCATGATTAGCCATATACATCAAGGCATCAGTTAAATCCCTTCTGTGACCATCAAGGAGCTGAAAATTAGTAGAAACAAAGATTAAGCACTATCCAAATCACCATAAATGATTGTAGCTAAGTTATTCGTGTCATATACACAGAATAATAATTAGTTTGAAAATCCCAGAGCAAGAATATAAATTATTTCAATTTGATTGAATGCAAATATGCAATTTCCTTTTATATTGACTAAAATTGGCCATTATATGCCAGAATGTGTGAACAAGAGGTCAAGGAACTTAGTTTTTGTATTACTATGACTATTGATATTTGTTTTTATGGAATACTACGGCAGGCCCTCATCACAATGTTGCTTATCACTCGAAGTCATCATTTGTGGATAGCTAACAGAGACTGGTTGAAAACCTTATAAACACTTGTCATCACAATCTTGCTTATTCATCTATCTTGGATAGCAGCAAATAGTGGCCAATCCCCAAAAACACTAGCAGTATAATGTATTGCAAGATAGCCACAATTACAAAATTATATATGCAGATTATATAATTTGTACTGAATACATATAAATGCTCAAAAATCAGGAAAAAAATTAATCCAAATTCTTGACATATTCATGATTAACAATAAAAAGTCATAGCCTTGTAGGTGTACCCATATAGCCGAGAACCCCTAGGTCATACACTAGGAATCTTAGCCTAACATTGAGCTGAACAAGTGTCAGTCCCTCGAAGACTCTACAGACCTAGTCAAGGATGAAGAATCTAGTTTATCTTAATCAAATCATTATTAAGACATCATCACCAGGTAATCTTGGATTAGCATCATATTAAGACAAAAGTAAGGCCAATGGACAGTATGACCCAATTAGAACGCATTTATAAAGGATTACATTCTCGAGGTAACACAATATTCATTTTCATTTATTACTCCTATTTACTATATTGAATGAATATCTAACTTGAGTGTCAGAGTGCCTTTATAGGTACCACAAGGAAATTGACGGAGATTGACGTGGAGGACTCAGACACACAAGGGAAATTACCGGTGTACCCTCAGACAGGTACAATAGGTCTTAAGCAACACATGCAAGAAAATAACTAATAAAAGTCAAGGAAACAAACAAAAATTAAAGACATTCATATTTCAAATACATCTTATACATTCAACAAAAAGTGAGGGTGGGTGTTGCAAAGAGAAAAAATGGAGAAAGATAGACATGCATGCTTTACAAAGGCCCTGCTTCCTTACTGCCCATAGGCCTGAAACTTTCTGACTACCCCCTCTCCTCTCTCTCTCTACACATACACATACTAAATTTCTCTCTAAATTGAATTAAATCAAAATAAATGGATTGTGAATTGATATAGGCATATTTATAGGACCACCATTCTTTATTTGAAATAGTAGTTAGAAGTCATCATAAAACTATAATATCTAGGCTAAATTGTAATTTTGGTCCCCTTGATTTTTAATTGTAACATTTGGTCCCCAAAGTTTTATAAATTAGCAATTTTGGCCCCCTGGTAAATTATTAACTAATAATTGTGATTATTAGAGATATTAAATTAATTATAAATTAAATAAAAATATTAATCATTAAAAACTTTAATAAAAGACTATTAATCCTAATGTGGTGTTGTTGCCGGTGGAGTTGCGTGTGGCAGTGGAGGTAGAAGAGGTGTTTGCGGAGAAGAGGAGAAGCACTGTCTTGTGGATAATTAGAATTATTAATAATTTTTATAAATTTTTGAATAATTATTGGTTTTAATTAATTTATAATTAACTCAATAGCTCAATTAATCGGAATTATTTGTTAATAATCCATTAGGAGGACCAAAATCACCAATTTATAAAACTAGGGGACCCAATGTTACAATTAAAATCCAAGGGGACCAAAATCATGGATTTGAGAAACTAAGGGGACCAAAATTGTAATTTAGCCTAATATCTATATTTAATAGAATTAACATTTGACATATGTAATTTTCATCCAAAAGTATTAGTCATGAGAATGAATCTTCACAAGAAAACTTACGAGAGATAAACTGTATAATCCATCCAACAACAGGGATATGGTAGAGGAACACTTTGATAGATGACCAAAATCCACTGCAACCAAAGCATCAATGATAAAGTGTAGAATAAGTTTTGTAGTCTCATAGAGTTCAAGAAGGATGACATCAACTAACCTGAAGAGAAAAACACAACCGTATATTTCAAGTATTATACCAACAATTGGCCACCTCACATAAATGAAAAAGAGACCTAGAAGAAATGATGCAGAACCCTGCAAAAAAGGCAAAGCAAGCTAGTTATCTCCATATAGAATGTTTCATTATTGATTCATAAAGTATTTCGAAATTCTATATCAAGGTGGATAAAGACACCAACGAACTAAGGTTAAGATATGATGTAGTAGTATAAAAACAAAGGACGAAAGATACAACAGACTGGCATCCATTCAAATAGAACATCTGTGGGGCTTAATGTTCATTGCAGAAAGAGATGCTGGAAATCCAAAGCAAATAATTCCTTAATTCATCAGGGTTATAGTAAGACTGATTAGTGACCTAAACCTAACAGAATCCTGATTTTAGTAAGAATTATTGGTTTCTAAAGACAATTGGCACTGGGAAAAATCTCTTACAGACAAGCAGACAAGCAGGAACTGACTGGGACAAAATCCAATTTCTTTGCTCTTAACTATCATTGAAACAAGAAGAAAGTAATGCGTTGCAAATAAACTGTGAACAAGCCTCTCAATCAATGAGGCATCAGGAAAATTGGAAATTTTAAGGGTTATGTATGTCAAAAATAAATTTGAGATACTCCATATATCAAAACTAGCACATGCATTTTCTTGGAGTCCTGGAAGGAAAGTTCTGATTATTCTGAACATAATTTAGAATTTGATGACAGATTATTTCCATTGTGCAATACACGGGTATTTTCCATTATGCAGTGTTTGTACAACAATTTTACTAGGGTGTCAGCTATCAAACAGATAATTTGATTGATTATCTGTTACATGACAGGCAAAGCAATCTATCTAGTTTAGCCGATCCACGATCAGCATTCAATTTCAGGAATGAAAATTCTGCTCTCTGATTTAATGCAAAAAAAATTTGTAATGAAGAGGGAGGGAGAGAACAGTGCCTTAAAGTTTGCTCTATTTGTGAAGAGTGCCCACGTGGAACGCCAACCAAGCAAAATGGCTACCCCTGCCAAGGAAAAAATCTGATACCAAAACCGAAATTAGGGTTATAGCAACCTCAATTGAATTCGAAATAAAAAAATTAGATTGAAGAAGTAAGGCTCACATTTCCCAGAGCAAGCAAACCACGGTCAAAGAAAAGAATTATGCCAAGAAATGTGAAAAATATGCCGAAACCAATTAGGCCTATGCCAATCTCTGTCCAAGTTCAGACACACGCAGTGTCAATGATGGTCAAACACTTAAATTAGAATAAACAAAAAAGAGAACGCGGTGGCATTGCTATGCTTCTTACTTACTCTTTATCTCAGTTATCTCATAGGCCATAATTGATTAGTCAAAAACTGCACCATAATTGACAAGAAATGGAGAGTAATCAGATCATGAATTAAGATACACTGCCCCTAACCCTAATTCCTACGACTAACTTTAAATACCAACCAAAAAAACTGAGTAATAACTTCAAGTTTTGGGAAAATTCACCTCTAATAAGATGAGTTGATGCAGAAGAAGGAAGAGGATACTTGATGCTGAATTGCTGATGCTGTTTTTTTTTTTTAAATCTAAGTTTTGTACTTGCTATGACAGGCCTCTATGTTTTGGTCTCGTGGGCTCTAGCCCAAACAAATACCAATTTTGCGGAGGTTGCTTTCATCATAAGAGGGAAAAAAACGTTAAAGGAAAATTGGACACATAGGTTGTGTTTATGAAATTGTATAATGTATAGTTGTTTATCATAATTTTGTAGGTTTTGTAATTTCATATAGATTTAAATATTTTATAAAAAATTCACTTTAATATTAAGATTATTAAAATGAGTTTAAATTAATTTTATGGATCTTACTATGTTTAAAAATATGTTATTTATGATATAATATTGTTAAATAATGATGCTTATATAAGTAATTTCACGTCATAACTTTCATGAAAAAAAAAAACTTAAATAATATTGCTTAAAATTAAACAATTGGTGTAAGTATCCTATTGGAGATGGTTTAAGTTGAATGTAGCTATCATTCTCTCAAAAGTAACAAGAGAGTTACTTCCGCTTTCATGTCTAAAATGTGTTTTTTCCGTTGAATGATTTTCTAACACGTATCTAAACATGCACATAATTTGCATTCCTACCATACTAAGAATTAATTCTTAATGTAAAATAAACAAATTTTTAGTGGTAAAAAAACATAATATTTATTTCTTACTCCAAGTACATGAATGAGGCTTTCAGCAGTTCAGAACCTATTGTCATTCTATAGAAATTATAAAAATTGTTTGAAACAATAATATCGTTTCAAAAGTGAAATGGGGTTTAATGTTTAATATTTTAACAGAGATTAAGAGAATTTTATTAACATTTTGTTTGTGTTCCAATCATTTATAATTTCTTAATGTCTTTGTTAGATATCAACCCAGAGCAACAGAGCTTAATTAAGGAAGAAAGGAAAATATTGCAGGGAAAACAAAGATAGTTTTATGTGTAAAAAGTTGCAAAATGATTCATTCATTTTAAGAGATAACATTCAATCACATGTTACATGTATACAGAAATAGTTTTGCCTAGGTTCTTGAGATTATTATATTAGTAGTAACTAGTAAGTACTAAGTAGCACTGCGATGAGATTATCATAAAATCTTGGTGGGGTAGTGGATGAAATAGAAATCTTTAGGCAAACGTTCAGCCCAGTCAAGCAGACAAGCACGCACAATTCCAACAGTACTTGCATTTTACGTACTCTTTTGGCAGTGTAGAACAGTGGTCAATAATGAAATTTGACTTTAACAATGCTTTTTTAAAATGCTAATTCGGTAGAAGAAGTTTATATACAGTAAGCTCACAGCTTTAGTCAAGGCTCTTCATATCTTGTTTGCAAATTTAAGAAGACACTTTATGGATTAAAGTAAACTTGAGAAGCTAAAATCATTCAATTTCTCTAAAAAGCTTATTTTAATTTATGCTTAAATTATTTTTAACTTACAAAAGAAACGTATTTTATTTTATAAGTGTTAATCAAGAGATTTATTCAAACAGGACCTAAAGCAAACTCCAAGGGCCTGGTTTGACAAACTATCTTCTTTTTTTTTTTTCTGTTATATTTTCCTTTCCTTCCTTCGATTTTGGCCTGATACCTTGCATGGTATTAAAGCTATCTAATTCATGGCCACTAAGTTCTAGACCAACCTCCAGTTTTCAAAACTTTTTTCAAATATCTAAGAAATTAGATGATGGAAACACAAAATTCTTGCAGTTATCATGGGATGCAAATTTTGAAGCATCTCAAATAAAGTTAATGGCTAAATAGTTGTTTTCATCTCTAAATGTGTAAAGAATTGACAAATTCATTTCCATAAAATGGAAATTCAAATTTTTGTTCCTGAAAATGAAAAAAGTGTGACAAATCTATCACTCTGTTAACCTCAGTCCATTACCGTTAATTGAAAGAGTCTACGTGGTACATTCAAGGACAGATTTGTCAGCGCTCTACATATTTAGGGACGAATTTGTCAATTAACCAAAAATATAAATTAATCTTCACATTCTTCCTTTTTTAATAATTACAAGCATAAAATTATAATAAACACTTAATAATAAGCATAATATTGATTAATAAACATAATTTGTTTGTTACTTTGAAATTTTTATTGTAACAACATTAGGTAATGAAAAAAATCAAGTTAAGTTTCATTTTTTTGGGTAAGAATTAACTTAATAGTTGTGAATTTTTGTTTGAGTCTCATATTTTGGGTAAGTTATTATCACAATAGAAATTTCAAAGCAAAAATATGAGATGATACCTTACCCAAAATATGAGAATCAAACAAATTAAAATGCACAGTCATTAAATTTATCCTTATAAAAAAATGAGACTTAACTTGATTTTGACATTATCTAAGATTGTTACAATAGAAATTTCATAACAATAAATAAATTATACTTATTAATAATATTATACTTATTATTATGTTTGTTTTTCTAATTTTTAAGTATTTATTATAATTTTATGCTTGCAAATTAAAAAAGAGAGAGAATATGAAAATTAAATTATATTTTGGATAGAGAGCTAACAAATTTATCTCTAAATGTGTAGAGTACTGACAAATTTGTTCCTGAATGTGTCACATAAGCTCTTTCAATTAACGGTAACGGACAAAAGTTAACAGAATTATGAATTTATTGCACTTTTTTTACTGTCTGGGATAAATTTTTGAATTTTTATCTTTCAGAAAAAAATTTGTCAATGTTTTACACATTCAGACAAAAATGACTATTTACCCTAAATTGAAGATAAGTTTGCATCAGATGGAGGAGGATCGCACACCAGATAAGATTTTAAAATAATTTTTCAATTAGGAGCAGTTTATGTCTTGGCTGCTAGCATTAATGGTAGAGCTAGACCTTCCTTTACAACAAGAATGGTTGGTTGTTAGTACTCTCGAGTCTCGTCAAGTTTGGACCAAAATTAAGAGATTCTTTGCTTCATAAACAAGGGCCAAGAGAAGAATGGGAACATATAGTAGACAAAAGAAAGAGATAATTATGTGAAGCTGCAAAATGATTTGAGAATACATTCAATGGAATCGAACTCTTATGAAGTAAGCCATTCACTCTAGCTACAGAATGAAATAAGTAATTCCTAACCTTGATTATTAACTACATAATAAATTATGAATGTGTTAAAATATTAATCATTTATTTTTTTAATTAACAATTAAGATTACTCATTCAATCATAGATATAATTGAACAATGGCAAGTGTACGTAGTGTATTTCAGCTAGTAGATATCCTAAGAGTTCGAATAAACTAATGCAATATTGAGGGAGTCTAATTTAGTTCATTAAATAAGTATGTGAGTTATTATAAATTTTTTGATATTTATCTTATGTATAAAAAGAGTAACTACTAGAATTAAAATTAACTAAAAATTGATTGCTATTCTTCTCTCGCATTATAGTCTTTTATCATTTTTTATTTGTTACTTTGATGTCTTATGCATCATTATTTCTTTCTATTTTTCAACAAGGGTATAATTGAAAATTTAATAACTAATGCTATCTTAGAATTTAATTTTGAAATAATGAATCAATAAATTAATATTTAAAAAAACAAAAAGTTAAAGAAAAAGAAAAAGGAAAGCTATATAAATTTGGACTAAAATACAAAGAATCACTTTTAAATATAAATTGTTGAACATTTTTGTCAGTGCTTCAAAGTTCAAGCATATCATCAAAACGAATTCTTATACTTCATTTAAATTTATTTTATAGAATCTTTTTATACATACATAAAAATATCAATATACACTGGTATGCATCATTTGATGATTTTTGAAAGTCGATCGTGTCGGTGTACGTAGCTCGAGATCAGGGAAGAGTAAGCACACACCGTACACAAAATTTAATTAGCTTTCAACTAGCCGTAGGTAGCTGTGTGGTTATATTCTCCTCTCCAAAGTGCAATATGCCATGTAATTGTACACCTTTAAACTTGTATGAATGCCTTAAAATACTAAAACTTGTCGAACTTTTTGCATGATATGTGGCTGCTGATCCGAATTTCTTCCCCCTTGATCGCTAATCACGTGCTAAAGTGTTTGTCGTTTTATAGGAATTTTTTGGATGATCAACTAAATGATCATACTATATAATGTTTATAATCATTATAACCTACTGTACCACATAAAATAAACAATTATCTTTTCGTAATTAATTAATATAAATGGAATATATACTTGCTTGATTGAATTGGTTTAAATAGAGATATTTTTTTTATACTTTTAAAAAGAATAGTTTATTTTATATACAAAAGTTAATTTAGATATTTTAGAAGATTTAAAAGTGATTATATAGTTTGGATTTGAAAGTTGTAGCATATAGGATAAAATTTTTAATGGTTGATAATTCAGAAGTAGGTTTTATTTTGTTGAAATGTAAATAATTTTTGTGCAAAATTTAAACTATAAGATACAGCTTATAGAGAGATACACAAATGATGTTGCTCATTCTTTTGTTAGGAGAGTCACATCTCCTAGACCAAAGTTTATTACCATATTCTAACATGTATGTATTCTCTATACTATCATCAATAAATTGATGTAATTCGGCCATTCAAAAAACAATAGTTGTATCGATCGGTGAAATATTTTATTAGTTATTTATTTTAAAATTAAGAAAAATTTATTTGATATCATTGGTTTTTCAATTATTAAATTAATTTAAATGTGTTTTGTTAAGAATATGTGTTTTGTTGAAAAATTTGTGAGCATTAAGACAAATAGGATCCATATGGAGTTGGGTTTTAGCTTAAAAGCTGAGAATTACTTATTTATAATATGAGTGGTAGGTCAAACCCTGCTTCTTGCATGTCTTCTTTTCGTATAATTTCATAACCCAGACTTTAATGTATTTTTGGGTTATAAATTTATATCCCTTATACGCACCTCATTAATGTTAATTATCTATGCAAGCCAACACACACATGCTGGCTGCAGGTTCGAGGGGATATTTTGCTGAAGTTATTGATCATTAACTTAATGTTTGTTGTATGCTAAACTGAGGAATAACATAACAAAAAGACAAACAGAACCCTAGAGTACTAGATAACTTTTCTTGAAAGTATACCATTGGCAGATATTTGTTATTCAAGCAAGAAATATGCACAATAGAGGGTGCATGGAGCACACGCATATGTTTACCCCCTTACGGTACACAATTGGGAAATCACATCCTATCCAGATAGTAAGTGGATATTTGTCCCTTACATGCATATTGGGGATATCATTTATCTGTTATTTTCTATTTTTTTTTCTTAATTCGTAAGAAACCAATCGTATTAAAAATTGGTAATTAATCACAATTCCCTTATCTCCATTGAATATGGTCTAACAAATTCTAATTGTATTTATGACCTAATAAAAAAATTAAATTATCAAACCCGAGAAATCAATTTTAGAATTTCAAAATTTACCAATTTTTTTTTACAATTTCAAAAATGGGTTTTAGTATATATAATTTGGTGAAAATATTGAATTGAGATCATAAATCAAGCGTAGATTAAAATGATAATGCGAACTATCATGTGGCTCAAAGAGTCAAGGAATTAACAAATTAACAACTACTGATCATAATAGAAAGGGAAAATCAACATGCTTCCTTTCGAAGAGATTGATGATGCCAGTCAAGTTCAAAATCATGGTATATATAATACTAGAGATTTTAATTCACACAAGATTAGACTATCATTTTTCAACTGTATGATGTAGATAAAGCTGAAACAATTAACGTGATTCGCGTGATTTTTTCTTTGGGTATATATAGAACGCGTAACGTTAAACTGTCTCTACAAGTTGAACAAAACATTGCTTGCAAAATGCAAATAAGTGAACACTTGAATTTTGGAGCACCCACTTTCGGTTTTCCCTGTTAACCTATTTTAATTATTGTGAGTGCTTTATTTGATAATAGTTCATTTTATTGTTCTATGGATAGACTTTTGCTTCCTAAGATGAGTTTTGAAAAAAAAAAACAAAATGAAAAACATTATCAGCACGGAAACTAATTCTAGTGAGTAGCGATAGTTTAGATCAAGTATTTCATCAGTTTTTGATAAATTATTAAGTATGCATTTCAAAATGCGAACGTGAGAACGAGATGGAGCTGTAGACTGTAGTTTAATGGAGAGGATCCTCAATCATAAGTAATTATATTCATAAGATAAGCGTGGGCACATGGGAGTTTGGCATATAATTGGTGTTGTTGAAAATATGAACATCACTACGTGGGAATTCAACATGAAGGCAGAGAAAGAATATTCAAATAGTAATCTAATTGATGATTTATTCCTTTTTTCGACACGATCAGATCATGACCAGAAAAGTTAAAATTAATTTTCGTCATATGATTTTAATTTTTTTTTCCTTTCCAGTGCATATTCTTTCTTTTTCATATATATACTATCTTTTGAAACTAATATAAGAATACAAAATAAAAAAAAAAATCAATATAAGACAACTTAGGTGACTATCAATTATCAACTAGTCTGGCATAAGGCAATATGAATACATATTATGCAATTAATTAATTACATCTCTTGATATTATATAATTCAAATTAAATCTCAAATGATGAATAAAATTAACTCTTATATAGGTAATATTGTTCTAGGAAGAAAAACACAACAGGTAATTATACCCTCTTGGTCAGTATATATCCGAACTGGTCCACTTAATCTTAGCATCTTCATTTTTATGTGCTCGAGATTGGAGGACAATGTAACTTTCAGGTTGGATCTTCGTTTATGTACCCAACCCAATTATAATGACTCCATTAAGAGTGAATTATCACGGTGAAATCCGATCACATACAACCACAACTCCAAAGTGTTCAGGGGAGGCGCATCACTCCACGATAGTAGAGATTAACTCCTATTCTCGTGTATCGAGGGATAATACACATTTGAATGTTCTACCCACAACGTCGTCGATCTCAAACGTTAGAGAAAAATTATTAAAGAACATATATAAAAATATAAATGAAACCGTACATTTAAAAAATAAACTGATGTAATGTAACTATATTAACTAGACATATCTATAAATTAAATTTTCATATTTTAAAATAAAATTTTCTAAAATTTTAAATTACTGAAGTTCCATCTATTGTTTTCTAGAATATATATGCGATTTATTTTTATTTTTTGAATGACGAATGTTGTTATCAGTTACTTTATTAGGTTTTATCAGTGAAATGATTTAAATCCATGACTTCATCCTCATTTTTCTCCTTTCACCATCAAATTAATCTTATATCTCATAATACATGCATTTTATTTCACTCTAGAAATCCAGTCAATTCAATAATTGTCTTAATCTTATATCTCATAATACATGCATTTTATTTCACTCTAGAAATCCAGTCAATTCAATAATTGTCCTTGTTTATGACCCAACCAAACCTAGTTTGTGATTCACAAAATCGATCCACGCTGTCCAACTTTTAGCTTTTGCTTATTTTTTTAGTATGTTTACCCTTTTTAAAAATATGAAATTAATTCTTTCAATTACAGTCTACAAAGACTAGATCTAATTAATATAAGTGACATTTTCAAAACCCAAACTTAATTTTCTCTGAAAACGCAATTTACTTAATATGCAGCATACAAATTCTTATATATTAGTTGTCAAAGCCCAATTTTGTAGTTTATCAGTGTCTACTTTATGCACTTCACTTCAGAATAATATGACAAAATAGAAAATAATATCTTAATATATATTGAAAATAATGATTGACGTACTTTGCAATAATTATGATAAAGTTGGAATAGTTATTATATAAATTTTACTTAATGAAGTTAATGCACTTATTTACTATATTAATTATATAACTAGGATTTGGGAGT
Source organism: Glycine tomentella (assembly GCA_007407185.1). Classification (NCBI taxonomy): domain Eukaryota; kingdom Viridiplantae; phylum Streptophyta; class Magnoliopsida; order Fabales; family Fabaceae; genus Glycine; species Glycine tomentella. The sequence continues at coordinate 2,454,573 of PYAF01001986.1, forward strand.
ATTTACGAAATATTTTAATTTGGCAGACAATTGTTTTACATAAAAAAATACATATACTATGGTTAAACAATAAAAATGCCTAGTATGTGCGTGCAAAACAAAATATGCTCTTGCAGTACAAAAAAAAAATGCTCTTATTTTCTCAAATGTAAATTCTATGATAAATTTCGAAGTTTTTTGCCTGGCAAATTCTTGATCATATACGCCTAGAGCGATATGCATATCTCCTATTAATTCACGCCCGTTTCTCATCAAACTGTAGTACATTACAGATCAGTGGGTTATTTAAAGTCTTCATAATTGTAATAACCTTTTACTAGTACACCTAAAGCTGAAAATTTTGGAACAATATCGGTAAATGGAGTGGTCCTTTGAATGACTTTAACATAATTAGCTCCTCTGTAAGCCAAACTCGTTCTTTGACTTTCTCTAATTTTATCCTATAATATGTAGATCCTATATACATTATAAGCATAACAAAAAAGGCCACAGCTACACCTCATACACATCTGTGGCACTATCACATCCTTCTCTCTTTCTTATCTTAATTAATACCTGCACCGATCTATTCTGACTATCGAATTTATTTATGGAACTAAATTAAGAACAATCTCCAAATAAAAAATAATGATCAAATGGCTTACTTTTCCATCAACAACAATCATCACAAATTCGATGAAACATGATCTAGACTTAAATTGAGAGACGTAATATTACAAGGCATTGACTGCCATTAATTAAGAATAAAAGAAAGAGGATGAAAGGAAAGCACAAGCTAACATGGTTCTTAATTAGAATATGCTTAGTAATAGTAGCTAGACGCACATGGGGACATATGCAAATTTGAATTGTAAGTCACTTAAAGTAATGCTTTAGGTTAAATGAAAAAAACAATTATTATTTCCTACACACATGTGAAATAGTAAGAGTTTTTTGTTACAAAAATGTGAAATAAGATTAATGATATAATGGAGAGAGACAGACAGAAATATTATATAAATTGCTGTATAATTTTATTAGATGAATATACTTAATTTCTAATTTCCATTCCGTGTGTATATACGGTTCATTTTGAAATAGTTCCGTCCGTTTTTATACAAAGCCGACACTCAATTATTAAGTGCTATATATACAATGCGCAAATAAAACTATTTCAGTCTCTTGGACGTGTTCAGAAATGTTACATGTGACCAAACAAAGAAAACATTAAGAAAATGATTTATCGAATACTCTCGATCTGTTACTGATATAATATTGTACTGGTCCGGAAATTGATTAAAAAAGTCTGATTTTCACGAAGATAAGGGCGTAACTAAATTTTAATGAGGAAGAATAAAAGAAAACAATCGTGATTTCTGCACGAAATGAAGTTCGTCGTCTGGAAATACATAGTTTGTGTACGTCGATTTTACCAGCAAAAGCTGCAATGTGCATTTGATGATGCTGCTTACAAGAACTCATATACCATCATTGACAAATAGCGCTAGCACACCTGAGAACAAAATTATTAATTACTAAAGATAAGAAAAGAAAATCCTTGTGAGCAAATTAATTAAAAATAATAGATTTTTTTTAAAAGAAACGAAAGTAATTATTTCTTAAGAAAACAGAAATCTTATATCCATAAGCAGCTTAAATTATATAATAAAATATTACACACATATACAGCATGTTAATTTTGGGTACGTACGCGCGTAACTGAGAATATGTAAATTAATGAACGATATTTTATAACGTATACATACATAGTCTTAAACTTTTTACTTGCATGGTTGCACACTTATAATTATTATATATCCAAAGGTTGCAATGGCCGCTGCCTGCCATTTCTTGAGCAAATCAAATTATCATGACCCTAATGGATTTCATCATGATGCGAAGTACACTATTCACTTTACCTTATTACCTCTGAACAAAAACAATAGAAAACAAGTAGAAAAGGAAAAGGATGAAAAAAACATTTTGAATTTTCTCAGTCAATAGAGGCAACCGAGCAGCTGAGAGAAATGATAAGAGAACAGAATTATTTGGGAACCTTTTGTTTCATTATTGTATAGACTAGATCAGGAGCCGATTTATATTTAAATGAGTTGTTGGAAATTTCAATAAAAAAGAATCGAGTTAGTTGGAATGGAGCTATATGGAGAAAAATAACCAAATGGAAAAAACATATTGTACTTAAAAAGTCACAAGGCCAGCTAGGGAAGCTTCATTTAACGACGCATTATTAAAATTAAAATGGTATCAACTGGACATATGAATTGGTTCCTCATTACAGCTCCACTCTCTATATGAACTATTCCACTATAAATATGCATATCATGCAGCTTTCTTAGTCATCAATAAATCATCTAGGATCATACCTGATCATAAACATTGGTTGGAGGATACTCCTTCTACTCATGACCGTCGGTAGTTATGACCCCCCTAGAAGGGGTCATCTTGGTTCACAAATGGCCATTGCATTGGTCATTGTTCTAATCTCCTTTAATATGGGATCCGTAGCTGGTGATGCTTACATTTACTCTTCACCACCACCTCCTTACGAGTACAAGTCCCCTCCTCCTCCTTCTCCTTCACCACCACCACCATATGAGCACAAGGATCCACATTATCAATACAAGTCTCCCCCTCCACCCTCTCCCTCTCCTCCACCACCATATTATTACAAGTCACCTCCACCACCATCTCCTTCACCTCCACCTCCTTACTACTACAAGTCTCCTCCACCACCATCTCCCTCACCTCCACCTCCTTATTATTACAAATCTCCCCCACCACCCAATCCCTCCCCTCCACCACCATATTACTACAAATCTCCTCCACCCCCATCTCCATCACCCCCACCTCCTTACTACTACAAGTCTCCTCCACCACCCTCTCCTTCACCTCCACCTCCTTACTACTATAAATCGCCACCACCACCCTCTCCCTCACCTCCACCTCCTTACTACTACAAGTCTCCACCACCACCTTCACCGTCCCCACCACCACCATACTATTACAAGTCTCCTCCCCCACCTGAGAAGTCTCCAGCTCCAACACCATACTACTACAAATCTCCTCCACCACCTTCTCCTTCACCTCCTCCTCCTTACTACTATAAGTCTCCCCCACCACCCTCTTCATCACCTCCACCTCCTTACTACTACAAGTCCCCACCACCACCTTCACCGTCACCACCACCACCATACTACTACAAGTCTCCTCCCCCACCTGAGAAGTCTCCAGCGCCAACACCATACTACTACAAATCTCCTCCTCCTCCATCTCCCTCACCCCCTCCTCCATACTACTACAAGTCTCCACCTCCTCCTTCACCATCTCCTCCACCACCTTACTATTATAAATCTCCTCCTCCACCATCTCCTTCACCTCCTCCACCTTACTATTATAAGTCTCCACCACCTCCTTCACCATATCCTCCTCATGTGCCTTATTATTATAAATCTCCACCTCCACCATCTCCTAAGCCTCCTTCACCTTACTATTACAACTCTCCTCCTCCACCGATCGTGTATCCTCCATACACTCCATATCCTCACCCTCACCCTCACCCATATCACCACCCATTGATTGTTAAGATTGTGGGTAAAGTTTATTGTTACAGATGTTATGACTGGAAATACCCCCAAAAGTCTCACAACAAGAAACACCTCCAAGGTACCTACATTACTTTTATTTTTTTACTACTTCATTCTAATACACTCACAAGAATAATATTATGAAAACTTTAAACATGTTACTTTTTGGTAATATTAATCTGTACTTTTGTTTTTCTCAAAATTTTAATTTGGAACATTGGCTGCCATATATGTTTCTTTCATTAATTTTTCTTTTTCAAACTCATATTTTTATTTGTATAATTACATCGATATTATTATGTGTGTGTTACTGTGTCTAGCTAGAGAAGTTCAACTGCATTTATACATAAACAACTATTTTTAATACAATATAATAATACTCTTATACTATTTTAATTTTATTTTCTTCCTATTAAATCACTTAATTATTTGATATTTTTCTCATGTTTTCTTTTCTCTGAAAAAATTGTAAAAAAAACTAATATAAAGTAAGTTTACAGTTATAATTTCTCTTTTCTTATTTAGTCAACTATTTTTTTTTGTAATTATCATTTCAATTAAAAAATAAAACATGTTTCAATTTGAGAAAATATTTTTCAGAATCTTGATCTATGCCAACTAATTAAGCAAATGACCAACCTAAACATATATATACTACTTTTTAAAGTACCCATATTATTCTTTTCAAACAGAAAATTTGTCATTTTTTTTTTCTGAAGAGGACTTTAGTTGGCATTTCAATAAAAAAAATTCAATTTTTGGTTGGAAAATAGAAAATATTGTTCAAAATCGACTATTTCTTATGTAATCAATGAAGCCAACAATCAAAATATGAAAAAGCTAGGATAAGTTAACTATTTAAATTTTATTAATATTATTTAAACGTTTAAAAATAAAGATTTATTGTTCTAACACATGCTTATTTTTTTTTTTCACATACACGTTTTAAAAACACATCATAAAGTTATAAGAAATAACTTTATCATCCCATTTTGTGTTCCCAGAACTTATCCTTCCATTAAATTAAAGAAAACAATAATGTGATGGTGTTATATGTTAGATTGATTTGTCAATAACATGTGTGATCCACACATTTGATGGCATCATTAATTAGGTGCCACGGTCGAAGTGACTTGTGAAGTTGGGAGCAAGACCATAACAGCTTATGGTAAAACTAAGAGCAATGGAAAGTACAGCATCACTGTTGAAGGCTTTGACTATGTCAAATATGGAGCCACGGTCTGCAAGACTAAACTCCATTCTCCTCCCAAGGATTCACGCTGTAACATAGCCACCAAGCTTAATGAGGGAACCAAATTGAAGGTGAAGTCCAAGGACAAGTATGAAGTTGTGCTCAAGGCTAAGCCATTTGCTTATGCTCCTGAAAAGCCATATGATTGCAAAAAGCCCAAGCCTTCCCCTACTCCTTATCACAAACCATATTATTACAACTCTCCCCCACCCCCTTCACCCTCACCACACCCACATCCTCCTTACTACTATAAGTCACCACCTCCACCACCACCAACATACTATTACAAATCCCCTCCTCCACCTTCTTATTACTACAAGAGCCCTCCTCCACCATCACCATCACCTCCTTCATATTACTATAAATCTCCCCCACCACCATCACCATCACCACCTTCACCATACTATTACAAATCTCCACCTCCTCCACCCAAAGATCCATACCATCCTCCTTACTACTACAAGTCACCTCCTCCACCATCCCCATCACCACCTCCTCC
>PYAF01001987.1:0-14025 GCA_007407185.1 Glycine tomentella
TGTGTGTCACTTCAATTGGTGTATTTTGCTCAACTTACCGGTGGAATCAAGATAAAGTTAATTACACCGTTGGTGTCTAGGAAAGTGTGTGGTTATTTAATTAGTCACCGTTGCATAGCACGGAGAGACTCCCACGATACACTTACCTGGCTAATTGTGTGATTAACAGTGTCTTGAGACTCTGGTTTGTCTCAACTCTGTTTTCGTTGCAGGATACTCTGTGACCCATCAGTAATTCTTAATTTTTAAACTCATTTTAAAGATCAACGAAGACTTGTTGAAACTTTTTGTCTTTATTATTTTTTTCGAAAAAATTCCGCTGCAAATAAACTAAAATAAATACGAGATAGAAGAGGTGGTTACAATCTGACCCTCAACAGGATCCCTCTTAGCCTACATAAGGCTACAGAGCCTCCACACAAGCTCTGATCAACTATGGCCAAGCATATCCCTGCTTATAATGGCCTAAATCCAATCTCTCATAATGATCAGTTTCAACCAATCAAACTCACCTATACAGTCTCATGAGCAACTTTGTCAATTGCTCTAAGGTCCAGACTAGTCAAATAGTCAACCTTTTCCATCTGCATATACAGACTCAGAGCCAAAATCAAACTTCATCACTAATGATGATTCAAGGCTCTAACTCCCTCAGAACAGTCCTCTGAGCATAAGACTCTACAGAGTCTGAGCCTAATAACGGCTCTAACACCTCCAAAAACACCCCTCAAGATAACCCCAAAATCACAAAATTCATTACACAGAACCAACGGTTAGAGCTCGAGTTTCTTACCACTGTGATGTTCAACAACACCAGGAAATCACTTTCCCTAAGGCAGATCGCCCCAATACAGCCTCCTTCGGCTCTGGGTCTCAAGCTCTCAGGGGTTCTCTCAGAGAAATCCAATCTCACTATTCCTCACCTTTTCTCAGAAATCAATCGGGGTATTTTACTTATCTCGAGGTTCTGATCACTTTCCCAGTTGGGTCTAAGGTGTTTAGATGAGCTATGGAGAAGATACGAAGCTCTCAAACTCGTTAATGGAGGTTCCCACTCTTTTCTCTCTCTTTTCTCCTTCTTTCTCCTCCAAATGAGCTATTTATAAAAGTCTGCCCGACGCGCGGCGCCTCAGGCGCCAACCTGGCGCTCCAGGCGCCACCCTCCAGGACCTCTGGCGCCCCAGGCGCCACACCTGGCGCTCCAGGCGCCACCTTCCAGCACCTATGGCGCCCCAGGCGCCACACCTGGCACTCTTGGCGCCAGCCTCCAGAGACCCTGGCATCTTCAGTGCGGTAATCCCTTACAGGGTTCCTTCTTCTTCTTTTCTGAAGCTTTCCTCAATAAAGTCTAAGGCATGTTTATAATTCTTAATCTTATGCTTAATCCGACTTAATCTAGGCTTAAACACATGGTTAAAATTCAAGGTATTACAAGCAGTGAAGTGGATCTTCATATACCTCCGAGGTACGACACGTGTGTGTCTTCGGTTCGGAGATGGTAAGGCCGAGTTGCAAGGCTACTCGGATGCTGATTTAGGGGGAGATACCGACTCGAGGAAGTCGACGTCGGGTTATATGATGACCTTTGCTGGAGGAGCTATTGCATGGCAATCAAGATTGCAGAAGTGTGTGGCACTTTCGATGACCGAGGCCGAGTACATTGCAGCTACTGAGGATTGCAAGGAGTTCCTGTGGATGAAGAGTTTTCTCCAGGAAGTCGGCCATGAGCAAGACGAGTATGTCTTGAAGTGTGACAGCCAGAGCGCAATCCATCTTGCGCGAAACTCGGCATATCACTCCCGCACTAAACATATTGATGTTCGGTATCATTGGATCCGAGATGCGGTGGAGGGCGGAAAATTCACACTTGGAAAGGTGCACACAAGTCAGAATTGGTCTGACATGATGACGAAGCCGGTAACAGCAATGAAGCTTGAAGATTGCTGTGTGGGAGCCGGGCTCGTGAGCTCGACATGAGGTCGAGCAGGCCTGCCCGGTAGAAGACCGAGTAGAAGTCCTCGGCAGGAGGCCGAGTAGAGTAGATCGGTGGTTAACCGATCAGGTGAGGTCGGCAAGTGTAACCGACCTAGTGAGCTCGGAAGGAGTCCGAGCAGTTGAGATCGGCAGAGTGCCGAGTTGTTGAGGTCGGCAGAGACCGTCTAGAGGAGGTCGGATCGGCCAGTGGAAGGCCGGCTCTTTTTTCCGGATAGCCGTTTTGTCGTATTAATCGGAAGGGGGAGATTTGTTGGTGTATGTTCCGTTTAATGCTGGCCCAAACTCCCAGGTGCAAAAGGGAAAAAGGTCATTGGGCCCAAATCCCGAGGGAGCTGACATCGGCCCATTTCCATTTAGGGTAAATCCCTAAATGCTGTGCCTCTCTATAAATACCCCCATTATGGATGGAGGCAGGTGACGCAAGAGAAGAATCCAGAGCTGACGCTAGGTTGCGGCAGTGTGAGGCTGAGCGAAAACAGAGAGTGAGTGTTTCTCCGGCATTGTTGGCCGTCGAGGGTGTGTCTCCGAGAGCTTGTGAGAGTTTCTTGTTGAGGGGTTTCACTTCTGTTGTAGGTGAGGCTGAGTGGCTCCGGTGAGAGACCGTTGAGCATTTGTATTCATTATTTCTGAGTATTGGATCGTTTTCTGGACTTGGTCCCGTGTGTTTTTCCTCTTGGAGGTTTTCTCCCACGTAAAGCTATATTGTATGTTGATTCTCTCCCTATTCTCTCTCGTTTTATGATCCTGTTAATTTCCGCTGCATATATTGTGATTATTTGTGTTTCTGGGCTATTCTGGGTTGAGACATTGCTCCCCAGTGTTACGGTTTGGTAGAGGAAGCTCCCAGCCGACCAGAAGGACGTGGTGCCGGGCACGTTGTATCCGGGTACGTGTGGTGCCGAGTACGTGAGTGGCCTGGGTAGAAATTCCACGTCAGTTGTGGTGCCGAGCCGACTTCGTGGCATCGGATTGTCAAATTCCACAACACTTCACCAGTTTTCTTTTTGAAGCTCTTAAAAAACAAGGCATCGAGGCCTTCAAAGATGATAAAAATATCAGGAAAGGCGAATCCATAGCACCACAGCTAAGACGAGCCATTGAAGGGTCTCATGTTTTCGTTGTTGTCTTTTCCAAGAACTATGCTTCCTCAACATGGTGCCTGCGTGAACTAGAGCATATCTGGAATTGCATTCAAACAACACCCAGACCTGTTCTTCCTATTTTTTTGGATGTTGATCCATCACATGTGCGAAAACAGAGTGGAGAGTATGAGAAAGCCTTTGTCGAATACCAACACAGTTCCAGGTTCGAAGAGAAGGAAATCAAAAGATGGAGAGAAGTTCTGGAGCGAGTAGGCAATCTCTCTGGTTGGGATATCAAAGAAAAGTAAGTGATCTTCTATTGCTTTGTTACGTGCATATACAATTTACTTTTATCATTTCTTACCAATGCTGTTATCCTCAAGGTATTACTTATTACAACCTTTAAACTGGAGATAATTAGAGAGATTTGGCAACATTTATTTTCTATGTTTAATACAAATAATATTTTAAAGAGTGAAAGAAAGTACTACGTTATTATCTTCTTCTATGCATGTATGCTCGGTTTTGGTTCCCTTAGGTGATGATTTGCCATTCTTTGTTTTCTTTAAACTTTTAGGCAACATCATGCAGCGATTGAAGATATTGTTCAGCATATAAAAAATATCTTGGGTAACAAATTTTCAACTCTTCCATATGATAATCTAGTTGGGATGGAATCTCGATCATTTTGCTGAATTATCAGAGCTCATATGTCTGGGGTCACTTAATGATGTTCAATTTGTTGGAATCACTGGGATGGGTGGAATAGGAAAGTCAACTCTTGGTCGAGCTTTATATGAAAGAATCTCTCATCAATTTAATTCTTGTTGTTATATTGATGATGTAAGAAAACTTTATCAAGGTTATGGTACAGTAGGAGTACAAAAGGAATTACTTTCTCAGTCTCTAAATGAAAGAAATCTAGAGATTTGCAATGTATCTCATGGAACACTTCTGGCATGGAAGAGGCTATCCAATGCAAAAGCACTTATAGTTCTTGACAATGTTGATCAAGATAAACAGCTTGATATGTTTACTGGAGGTAGAGTTGATTTGTTACGTAAATGTCTAGGTAGAGGAAGCATAATCGTTATAATTTCTAGGGATCAACAAATATTGAAGGCACATGGAGTCAATGTTATTTACCAAGTGAAGCCATTGAATGGCAAAGATGCTGTTCGATTGTTTTGCAGAAAAGCTTTCAAAAGTAATTGTATTATGAATGATTTTGAAAAGTTGACTTGTGATGTACTATCACATTGTGAAGGTCATCCCTTAGCAATTGAAGTATTGGGCTCATCTTTGTTTGATAAAGATGTCATTCATTGGAGAAGTGCATTGGCTTCGCTAAGAGAAAACAAAAGTAAAAGTATTATGAATGTGCTGCGGATAAGTTTTGATCAATTAGAGGATACACACAAGGAAATATTTCTAGATATTGCTTGTTTCTTCAATAATATATCTCCGTATTATGTGAAGGAAGTTCTAAATTTTCGTGGATTTCATCCCGAATATGGCCTACAAGTTCTCATTGATAAATCACTCATAACCATGGACAATTATATTAAAATGCATGACTTGTTGCGGGATTTGGGCAAGTGCATTGTTAGAGAAAAATCACCTAAGAAGCCATGGAAATGGAGTAGGTTGTGGGATTTCAAAGATCTCTACAAAGTTATGTCAAATAATAAGGTAAAATAATTTTTAAATATAAAGTCCTGCTATTATTCTAGAGTTTGTAGATAGTTCCAAAGATTTAACTTTTTCTTTCCACTTTGCAATGTTCAAGGCAGCAGAAAATGTTGAGGGCATAGTAATTCGAAGGATAAACCATACTGGGACAACAATGAGGGTTGATGGTCTATCAACAATGAGTCACCTTAAGTTACTTATACTTGGAAGTGATTTAATCAAGCTTCCAATGAATTTTTCAGGAAGGCTTGTTAATCTTTCCAATGAATTAGGATATTTTCTTTGGAGAAACTATCCTTTTGAGTGTTTGCCACCAAATTTTGAGCTGGACAAACTTGTTAGGTTGAGCTTGCCTCATAGCAACATCAAACAATTTTGGGAAGACACAAAGGTAGTGTCAATTATTATTATTATTTTTCTATATTATTTTCATTTAAATAAATAAATAAAAAGAAAATATTTCTTATGTTATCTCCGTTTTCTCTATTTAATTAAGAAAAGAAAAGAAAGTCTGGATGTCATTATTAACTTTATTTCCTACTATTGGCCTTGCATTGTAGTCTCTACCTAATTTGAGGCGTTTGGATCTCTCTCACTCCAAAAATCTAATTAAAATGCCATATATTGGAGATGCCCTATGTCTTGAGAGTCTTAATCTCGAAGGATGTACACAACTCGAAGAGATCGGTCTGTCCATTGTTCTTTAAAGATTGCAAAAGTCTTATCAAGTTGCCACGGTTTGGAGAGGACCTAATTCTTAAACGCCTAGATCTCGAAGGATGTCAAAGACTCGGGCAGATTGATCCATCCATTGGTCGTCTAAAAAAGCTCACTTATTTGAATTTGAAAAACTGCAAAAATCTAGTAAGCTTACCCAATAGCATACTAGGCTTCAATTCTCTTGAATATCTGAATCTCTCTGGCTGTTCAAAACTGTACACAACCGAGTTATTATATGAACTAAGGGATGCAGAGCATTTGAAGCAGATTGATATAGATGGAGCTCCTATTCATTTCCAGTCAACATTTCCTACTCCAGAGAACATAAAAATTCAGTTACTTGCTTAATGCCTTACTCACCAATATTTCCATGTATGCGTGAACTTGATCTGAGTTTCTGTAATTTAGTTCAAATCCCTGATGCTATTGGAATTATATGTTGCTTAGAATGGCTAGATTTAAGTGGTAACAATTTTGCTACACTGCCCAACCTCAAGAAGCTTTCGAAACTGTTATGTTTAAAGTTACAACATTGCAAGCAGTTGAAATCTTTGCCTGAGCTCCCTTCACGGATTGAAGAACCCGGAACTCTTGAAAGCTATTTTCTGAAAGCTCGTGCAGGATTATACATTTTTAACTGCCCAGAATTAGTTGATAGGGAAGGCTTCACTGACATGGCTTTTTCATGGATGATACAATCGTCTCAGGTTTGCATGTTCCTCCTTTGCTCCTCCCATCTCTTTCTCTCTCCTTTTTTGTGTATAGGAATCAGTAAATAACATATAGCTGTCTCTGCAGTACAGGTACAGATCCACATATTATGTTCACAATAGAGGAAGTGTTACTCCTGGAAGTGAAATACCAAGGTGGTTCAATAATGAGTATAAGGGAAATTGGGTAAACCTAGACGCATCTCCTGTTATGCATGACGATAATTGGATTGGCGTTGCGTTTTGTGCAATATTCGTGGTACCTCATCAAACACTCTCAGCGATGGCTTTTTCAGAAGCAAAATGGAACTATCCTGATTTTGGTGATATTCCAGTGAATTTTTATGGAGATGTAGATCTAGAACTTGTTTTAGACAAATCAGATCACATGTGGCTATTCTTTCTTGATCGAAAAGAGTTCATTAGAATATGCCATCTCCAGCCCAAATATCTTGGCAGATTGCTTTTGAAATGTGATGAAGGGATACATCCGAAAGAGTCATATGCTAAGGTGAAGAAATACGGATATCGGTGGGTATATAAAGAGGATATAGAACAACTGCTATCAAATTGGTTGCCTAGGAAGCGCAAATTTGGGGCAATTGAGCAAAATGAAGGAATAAATAAAGGAAAAAGAAAGGAAGGAATAATGTCAGCAGAAGGGAGAAAAGATGCTGCAAGCTCCTCCCAGGAAAACACAATCAAGTTGTTGCAAAATGAATTTGAAAATCTTAGGCTGTAGAATTATCATTTCTTCTCTCATTTAATTCAACCCACAAACTGCCAATATATCATCAGAGAATCTGAATACAATTATGAAGAATTAGCTGTTTATTAGTATTTGTCTCCGTGAATATTTCTTATAATTAATCAAGTCTCGTTTTATATATTTTTCGTGAGTTTAAATTTTTTTATATTTTAATTTGTTTGGGTAAGCTTACAAATTAATATATTAAAATATAATATGCTTCATTTTATACTAATATTATTTTCCTACATTTTACATTAGAGTATTACCTTCATATTATATTAATATTCTTTCTTAGGACTATAGTATTACTTTAGTAAGATTGTTTGTTTGTTTTTCTTTATGTTAAATTAGTATTATTTGTATTCACTGCCGTTGTTTATCAAATTTTATTTCCACTACACAAATCAATGCACAGGTAAGTTAATTAAAAACTAAAAGATAATTAAAATATGATTGATATAAGAGTTATTGATGTTATTGATGTGACATTGAACTTTGCAGATGAAAAATAAATAAAATCATTTTTTAAAAAAAAATCCAACAATTAAAAGAAAAAACTGAAGGAGTACCTTTCATAATAAGCTAAATTGTAATTTTGATCTTTTTTTTAATTAATCGTTCAAAGTCAAACGTTGATTTTGGTGTGTCATATTGATATTAACTTTATGTAAACGGTTGATGGTGCTTATGGTGAAACAAATTAAATGAAGTCGAAAATAAAAAATGTTTAAATGAAATTGAACTCATGATTTTTATTGATAAATAAAATAATAAATTATTAAGACACTTATTTTATTTTAATGATTTATATTAATATTATTTTTTTATCTATCATTAAACAAGAGTTATTAATTTTTTTAAAATTATCAAAATTTAAAATTATTAAATATATAAAATTTTATTTTATATGTTTTTATTTTGAATAATTTACATTTTTTATTTTTATTTTACCAATTTATAATTAAATTTCATAAATTAATATGAAATTTGTAAATAATTTTTTAAAATTGGTTTTAATATATAAATTATTTGTAAATAAAATAATTTTTTTGTTTAATTAACTATATTAACTTTATTTTCTATGTATCATTAGTCATTAATTTTAATCGCCCTAAAATAGATTTTGATCTGCACTTGAGAGAAACATAGTAAATTTAGTAATTGTGAATTCCTTGGTGAATTCAAATATTCAATCAATTTGTTCTTATCGATCAAGAATAAGTCATAAGCAAGTCATCAAAATAAAGGTGTTTCATAGATTTTTATGCAGAAATTTGCTTTAATTTGAGGGTTCATTTTGCAACATTTACTAAAACAGAAATAAAGATAAGATCAACATTAATTGAAGTAAATTTGACATTAGTATTTGAAAATAGTTAGTTAATGGCCAACTTACCAATAAATCTTAAGGCAGTTATAATTTGCATATATAGAGGTGCTTCGCAGTTTGTTTGTTTTTTAATTTCCTTTCACAAATTGTTAGTTTGGTTCGTAAACACACGGCTGAAATTCAATTTCTTCATATTTTTAAAAAATACCGAATATCAGACCCAAGGTTTTGTATATACTCACCAAAAACAAGTTATAAACTTCTTTTTTTATTGAGAAGTTTTTTTTTACTGTATTTCTTTATTAAGAAGCTAATGACAAACATAATTTCTTATTGGATTACCCAAAATTATATATATTTATTTTAAAAATAATAAAGATATTGATTGACTTGATATTTTTTATTTGTCTAAATCACATGTTAAGCCTGGATGTTCCTGGAACAATTCCATATCAATTGATTCACATGTTTGATAATTGATATTTTTATTTAAATGTTCCTAAGGTAGGGGATTTTACATAAATAAAGATATATAGAGATTTGTTTCTTTTAAATGTTAGGAAAAAAGACTATTTTTCTTACCTTTTCAACTATATGCATTAATAAAAAAAATGAAACAAAGGTTAAGGCCCTGTTACCCATTAACATGTATTTTCTCAGTTTTTGAGTAATGAGATGGAATAACTTCCATAAAATTAATTAAAGTACATGAGTTAATTTTAACATACTAAAAAATTCAATTCATTTTTATTCTTCTTTTCATAGAGTGTATACAGAGAAATTTATGGGCATATAAGAAAAGAGTTGTTTTAGAAGAAGAGGACCCAACTTGTAAATTCAACCTATATATGTCTTGCGCTTCCCGCCATTGCAATCATCAACTTCTAACGGTTCATTTCATTTAGCAAAAAGAAAGAATACCAACATAGCAAGAGAACCAAAAGAAGAAGCAAAGAGACCTTCCACGATCAACAATGGCTGCCAATGTTTATATTGTGTAAGCAGTATGCTCACATTTTAACCTTTGTTGTCTTCTTTAATTGATTCTTATATATGTGTGCACACTTGTGTTATAATTATAACTTGTTAATCACTATCTAACATGCATGATGCATGGTTCTCAATATGGAATTGCGTTCATTGGGTTTCTTTTATTTTTTCTATGGGTTCTTAGATTTGAAGTCTTCTAGATTTCAATGTTCTTTGAAGATCTTGGTATCTAACTTTGAAAGATATGATGCATTCTTGCTCTGCCTCTGTTTTTCCCTCTGTTCTGTATCGATACAATGGTTTGTTTGATAATTGGGGAAGTTGAGAGATTTTCCATAGGAGCCAGGAATGCTGAAAGTCTTGTGCTTTTCCATTTTCCCAATATGTAAGAAAACTTGATTGTGTTCTTGATGCTTTGACTTTCTGAATCATTCAACATCTTTGGTATTCCATCATTGCCATTTTCT
Organism: Glycine tomentella; assembly: GCA_007407185.1. Lineage (NCBI taxonomy): Eukaryota > Viridiplantae > Streptophyta > Magnoliopsida > Fabales > Fabaceae > Glycine > Glycine tomentella. The sequence continues at coordinate 9,738 of PYAF01001987.1, forward strand.
ATAATGAAAGCCCATTTCAAAAATTGTTACGCATTTAGAAAATAGGTTTTCAGAGGTTAACAAGTTGTAAGCTGTGTACAGATAATATCCTTCTACAGTGATTTGCAAATATAGCAATCAACTAATTTTTATTTGATATTTAACTTTCCTTTTGTTTTTATCCTTCTACTGATAAACAATAACCTAGGTGTCTGCAGTATCTACCTTTTAGTAATGTGATCTTCTTTCCTCTTTCTGTTGTATTGTCCCCAATTATATTACTCTAATTCCCTTTTCATTTTCATCTTGTACTGAATTATTGACAATGTTTGTCAGCTTCATTTACTAAAAAAAAAATTTATTTGTTTTCGCAGGTATTACTCAATGTATGGTCATGTGGAAAGACTAGCTAGGGAAATTTGTGCGGGGCTAATGGTGTAGAGAGTGTTGAGGCCAAACTGTGGCAGGTATGTATATTTGTTACATTTATCACAATTGCTAATTCAATGCATTCTATTTAATTATAGCATAAAATTGCAAATAGTAAGCAACTAAAAGTCCAGTGCTAAACCTTATTCCTCTGTGGCTCTGTGGAGCAGATAAATTTCATGAAATTAATCTGCATGTGTTGCCCCAGTTGCAGTGGCTCCACTTTAGGTTGATAAATAGTTTTAAACTTAATATCTGAATGTCACAAAGTTAGATTCAAACTTTCTGTTAGCTTGTCTCCTTCACTATAACCAATTTTACAATGGCCTTCTGACAGGAAAATTCAATGGCCTTAAGCCCTTAACTGATAAAATATTTTCATGGCCTAAGTTTTGCTACATGTTTTAGTACATAATTCATTTAGGGAATAATCAATATTTCCTGCCTTAACGCTTCATGTACAAAATTTGCGACTGCAATTAATTTGGACACACACTTCAATCATGTTCAATGATTCAAAATCAACTCTATCAAAATTTAAAACAAAGTCATTTAGTCTCTGTGAATCATAGTATGAATAAGACTTCCCAAATTTGCTCTTGCTAAATTCTAGAAGGGGATGCAAAAACCTGTTTCACATTCTCCTTTTCAAGAAGGCCAGTAAACATTTGGTTTTTTATCTTCATTCTGTAGAAAAAGGTGCAATGCAGACTATATTGAACATTTGAACCTATGAGCAGACACCACCAAAGAGTGATGTACCATTCATTAGCCCTTTTAAACTGCCCGAGGCAGATGGTTTTGTCTTTGGTTTTCCAACAAGGTTGGGAATGATGGCTTCTCAGTTCAAGGCTTTCCTGGATTCAACTCAATATCTATGGAAAGCACAAATACTTGCGTGCAAGCCTGCTGCCTGCTGGAATCTTCTACAGCACCAGTTGCCAAGATGTTGGACAAGAGACTGCACCGTAAAATCCTCTCTAATCTCAATGTAGTTTCTTAATCAATTCCTATGATATGATTGATGACTGAAATATTGTTGTTGGAAATTTAAGGGAATTCCTCTTGAGCATAGGAAGCCTCTTCTTTTCTAATAATGTGATGTCATATATGACTAGAGGAACACAACATTTTATAATAAGTTCACATACCTTCGTGAAGAGAATGAATTTTGAACTTTTCTTATTTCTATTTGATGTATTAAAAACAGAAACAAGATTTTTTGTATCTATATATTTCAAAGCACATAACTTAAGAAATGTCAAGAATTCCAAGAAATTCACCCTTTTAAGAACACTTCAAAGGGGTTAATTCTTTGGATAACTTATTAATGATATATGTAGACTCACATATTTAAGAAAAATATCTTACCATTATGCACTAATGAGATTAGAAAATTGTGGAATCTATGACAGGTTTACTGCTATCACTCAACTGGTTCATCATGGCATGATATTTGTTCCAATAGGATACACATTCTGTCCTGGCATGTTCGAGATGAAGGAGCCGAAAGGTGGAAGTGCTTATGGTGCAGGAACTTACACTGGTGATGGCTCTAGGCAGCCAACTGAGCTTGAGTTGCAGCAAGCATTCCACCAAGGGAATCATATGATATCGCCACCATCGTAAAGAAGTTCAAGGAAGATGTTCACCCAATTTTAACTCTACATAATAGAGGATATTAATTAAGTTGTATTCTCGGTGCCTGAAATTTTCTATTTTCAGAAGCAAATTCTATGTGAGTTCTATTTTTGTGTTATAGTGATACTTGCTAATGAGAAGTTTGTTTGTCTTTTCCTTTTGGTTTTAGGCTTAGAAGACACTTGTTCCCTTTTTATGTAATCCCCTCATGAATGTTAGTGCCAACAAACAAGCACATACACATTGAGACATAACAAAAACTGAAGAAATTAAACTAGACTACAATATGCTATATGTGTATGCAGGAAGCCACTTCATTTGTCCTAGCAATTGAAAATATACCATGCTAATAATTGGGATATGTATCATTTCAGCTCTACTGATCATATAGATTATTGGTTATATATATACTATTCAAACGTTCCCTAAGGCAATTGCAGTCAATGTGTCAAATGGAACAAGCAAAGCTAGTTTTATATGAAAAGGGCAAACCTACTTTACCACGCAGCATAAAATTTCATGTCCTTCATTATACAAGTTAGAGTGTTACATAACTTTTAAACTCGATATTGATTCTAAGAGATAGTTTGTCTATTTCAATATCTACCAAATGAAAATGGCACCTTCTGTTAGATACCAGAGTGCCGAAGTGATAACATACACAACTAAAATAAGAGATGAGAAAAAGAAAAATGAACACATAAATTTAACATGGAAAACCCTCAACAAATAAGGGAAAAACCACAGGACAAGAACAGAAGAAATTTTACTAAGTGGAAGAAATTTTCACACCTCTCTAAATATAAGGAGAGCACAAATATACCACTCTCTCTTATACTAAGAAAAATACACTCAAGGAGAAACCTCACAAGAGAACTTATCACTCTTGTATTTATTCTCTCTTAAATTTTGGGATAATTTAGAAGTGAGGAGGAGGTGTGTATTTATAACACACCATCCTTGGCAAGTATTGGAAGCCCACCGATGTGGGACTTCCTGCATCCAACAATCTCCCACTTGGAGATATGATTGAGAATCAATCAATCTCCACACAATTCTATCTTGCCATTTGCATGTTGTCTATGTCTCTGATATCCCATACAAGGATCGACACCATATGAACTTGTCAGCGTTGATTGGTTTTATCATAACATCTGCTAGGTTGTCTTTGGTATGTATCTTCTGCATATCCACACTCTCTTCCTCTACTACTTCTCTGACAAAGTGATATTGAACCCCTATGTGTTTTGTCCTTGAATGAAAGGCTGGATTTCTTGCAATGTGCAAGGCACTCTGACTGTCACAATACACAGTAACCGACTGCTGTTTGTGCCCGAGCTCTTCCATTAACCTTTGAATCCAAATTGCTTCCTTGCAAGCTTGTGTAGCTGCCATGTACTCAGCTTCTGTAGTAGACAAAGCCACTACAGTCTGTAACTTTGATAACCAGCTTACTGCGCCTCCTGCAAGTGTAAACACATAGCCTGTAGTAGATTTCCTCTTATCGAGATCACCTGCAAAATCCGAATCAACGTATCCTCTGACAATAAACTCTGATCCTTCATAACATAATACAACATCTGAGGTTCCCTTGATGTATCTCAAGATCCTCTTAACAGCATTCCAGTGCTCTCTACCAGGATTTGCCATGAAACGACTGACCATACCAACTGCTTGTGCAATATCCGGTCTCGTACAAATCATTGCGTACATGAGGCTTCCCACCGCTGATGCATACGGTACTCGAGACATTTCCATCCTCTCAGCTTCACTGCTAGGACTCATACCTGAGGATAATTTATAACCGACAGGAAGTGGAGTAGAAATTGGCTTATAATCTTGCATGTTGAAGCGCCGCAAGATTTTCTTCAGATAATTCTTCTGACTAAGCCAGATCTTCCTATCTTTTATGTCTCGGTGAATTTGCATCCCTAAAATCTTGTTTGCTGGTCCCAAATCCTTCATATCAAACTCCCTAGCCAACTGTGCCTTCAATTCTTGGATTTGAACTTTGTTGGGGCCTACCACCAACATGTCATTCACGTACAATAGCAAAATGATGTAATCATTATCACCAAACTTCTTGTAATACGTACAATGGTCTGAGCTGAGTCTATTGTACCCAAGGCTAACTATGAAGGAATCAAATCTCTTGTACCAACATCTTGGCGCCTGCTTTAGACCGTACAGAGATTTGGTCAACCTGCAAACCAAGTCTTCTTTTCCTTTTTCCTCAAAT
>PYAF01001988.1:11949-22438 GCA_007407185.1 Glycine tomentella
ATATCATATGGTTTGCTTATTTCTGATTGTTCAGAGAATAAATCTTTCCTATTTTAGCTAATCCCTAATCCCTTAGTGAATTAACCCTTTAACCTGAATTGAAAACCTAATTCCTTAGTGAAGTCTATCAAGTTAAGCATTTAAAAGACCATATTATAAGTTCTGCAGTCACGCATCCCTATCCCTAGGTAATGAATAACTGTTACTTTACTAAGGTCAGAAATTAGAATCCAAACGTCCCCATTGCAAATCCTAACCCTCAATACCAAAATAGAATGGCCAATTCTAATTAAGAATAAAACAATGAAGAACAGAGTAAAATAAAACAATCAAGAAATTCTCATTCAATACCAGTTAAGTTACAGAGGAGTTCACATCAGTTCATGGCCTTCCCACAATACAAAGTTTAGCCCGACATAGGCCTCAAAAACACCAAAGTTGTTGAATAATACATGATTCTGTTGTGGAAACCCTAGATTTGATCCTTGATTCCAAAGGTTTAGAGTGATATTCAGTGATTCCTAAGCTACTCCAAGGTATTCCAATGTCTCTTATTCAATCCCAGAGGCTTTGTATTTATAGAATGATTTAATTAAAGTAACAAAGCCTAAAACAGTGCCAAATCTCGAAACAGATAATTTAATTCAGGAAACAGAATCCTCGTGGTGCGACTCGCGCGGGTTCCCGCGCTGATCGCGCGGCATGTTCGAATGGATGGCACTGATAGCGTGGAGTCTTCGAGTTGAAGGGTTGATGCTGCTGGGATTCTGGCGCTGTTAGCGTGGCTCTTGGTAGTCGCATGGCTTCTTCGAGTTGAATGGCTTCAGCTCAGGTCCTTGGCGCGACTAGCGTGAATATGGCACGGATCACGTGGAGTATTCAAAATTGGGTTCTTCATTTTAACCTCTCGCGCGGATCCTGGCGCGATCCGCGCGAGATCTTCAATCTTGTTTTCTTCTTTCTTTTTACTTAAACTTCCTCCTTTTGACCAAAAATTGCACATTTGATAATGAAATGAGATTAAATCAAAATTAATAATAAACTAACCTATTCTAATCTATTTTCTTAATTATTTAACTAAATTATAACCTAGAACTAACCTGAAACTAAGATGTGTTTGCAACACATCAGGAAGATCGTGAAATGTTAACGATTTTTTTTGACTTTGTACTGTATCGTGAAAATGATGTTTCGATTTGTGATGGCAATGAAATGAAGGTTTTTGCAATCTTTTTTTTATTTTTGGGTGGAAGTAAAGCTTTACTCTTCTTTATGTGGCGATGATGAATCAAAGTCTAGAAGGGTTACATCTAATTGAAACGCGTAAGGGTTGTTTTCTCTGTTATTTTGCGTGAAGATGTTAAAGAATGAGTCAATTTTTTCTTTTCAGCAAAAAAAGTATTTATCTTATTTTATTATAGCAGTTGGACTTTTCCCTCTTTATTCTTTTCATTTTGGCTAGCTGTGGATTTTCCCCTCTTTATTCTTTTCGTTTTTCCTGTGATCCCTGTGTCGGTTATATCCAATCATGCAGCTCTGTTTTCGTGTTCCTTGGGGTGCTTATGTGTTGTATCATGTGATGCCGGTTTTGGAATTGCTTTGCTATGTGTCTTTCGTTGCTGTTTTATGTGGAGGTTTGAGTGGTGTTAAAAAGTCGTGTGGATTAAGCAACTTGTGATCATTGCCAATACTCTAAGCATGTTTCTAAAGTGATGAAGTTAACTTAATGTGTTAATAAAGCTGATTATTAAGATAGATGTTAGAATAGGACATGTTATACAAGTTGTTTATAGGTTGGAATAATAATAAGGGTGAATTGAAAAGGCTGGATATTATTGCTTGAACAATGGATTGCTTAAAATGTGGAAGGAGAGTAGTTTCTAACTTCTACATCACCCTCTCCTTCCTTGGAGAAGTTGTATAGGCGTAGCAAGAGGCATGTCTGTTGAAAGCCAATTAGAATTTAGGTTCTTCCTATTGATTTATGTAATCCCTATTCTAGGTTGATGCCATCTTTCTTTTTGGAAAATTCAGCGAGTGTTTTTTCAGTTGCCTTTTATTTTTTGCATATTATTTCTTAGAGGTTTTGTAGCCAAGTTGACTAATGAACAGGCTTACCAAATTTCAAGTCAGTGAAATTCCCCCCATTTCTTTACTCTTTTTCTTTGCAAATAAATAAGCTCAATGTTCGTTCATTCACTCACTCCTTAAACTTTAACATTTACAGGCTCTTGTAATTTTATTTTATTTTCACGTTCAAATTTGATCAGAAATGCCAGGAGTGGTATCGGTTTTCCCCAATTCTAAAAGAAAGCTGCACACCACTTATATATGATTTGCTCAGCATGGTTTATATATGATCTGGTATGCTTCAAATCTTATATTATTAGTATATAGGGAATCACATGATTTGAGATTCAAATTGCATGAACCAATATGAATCAGCAAGTCAAAATTCATATCATGTGGCGAATTGCAAATGACTTTGAATCAAGATGCACACACATGCATGAATTGATGTCATTACGTATCATGGATATGATTTGCAAGATTCAATTTTATTAATCATGATTCGTTATTTTTATTTTCTTTCACCAATTACAATCAAAATTGAAAATTTAAATTGGCTTAAATTGAATGCAATCTAATTTATTTTTCAATTGCTTTCATTTCACTTTTATGAAATAAGGGCTTCACACAGTCACTCACTCACTCACTCTAAGCACCATATTTAGTTTTCAAGTTCTCAATTTTCATTTTTTAAAAAACATATGCTTCACACAGTCACTTGCTCTCCCTATGCACACCTTGTTTGGCTTTATCATTGCTTTGTTTTAATTAATTACTAACCTACAACATATGACTTATGATTTTGTTTAGAGTCTACACCATTAATTTGATATATTTCAAGTTTTGTTTGTAACTCTGAATCTTATGATTCGTGATTAAAAATTATCTTGGCAATTCACAATTAGAATTAGGATCGCAATTCAATAACTATATTTGAAAGTTACTATGTTTCAGGCTTGAGGGAAATCCTATGTGCTCAAATAATAACACCTTAGTTAGTTCTGTGGACCTGAAACTGAAAGTGACAGTAGCATCAATGGTAACTTCAGCGTTAGCAATCTCAGTCAAGCATGCCCGTCTCCTTATGTATACGCTGCAGACTATTTCTGTGCGGCCCCATTGGTTGTTAATTATCGATTAAAAAGTTCATCATTTTCAGATTTCCGCATATACATGAATGCATTTTGTCAATGTGCAAGGTAAATGAAGGGTTGTGACAGAGTTGGGTTGAAGAAGGGGCCATGGACTGCAGAGGAGGATAAGAAGCTCATAAGCTTCATCCTCACTAATGGCCAATGTTGCTGGAGAGTTGTCCCCAGACTAGCAGGTCTCCTCAATTTAGTCCTTAATTTCTAGCCATTCAAATCATTTATGAATAATGAAATGCCACAGTTTTTCATGCTTCATTTGCTATTTGGTTATGAATATCATTAAAATGGTTCAATATTTTGCATTATGGTCAATTGGTTTTGTGGTCTTTCTTCATGGTTCCTCTATTCAGTAGCTCCTTTAATTTCCATTCTGTCAATGACAATGAAATCAAGTACCACTCAAAATTGGCATACTCTTTTCACCTTTTAGTTAGAACTAATCTTCAAAACATAAGGTTACAACAAAAGTTTGAGCTTGCATGTGTTTCTTATGCCTTTTTATTTGGAAAAATCATAATTCTTTTTCCCTTGGCTTCATAGATTGAGTGGAGAAAATAATCTTCATGTTTGTTCATTTTGTAATTTTGAATACAAATGCTAGGCAGAAACAATTACTCACTAAAATTAAATTTAACAATTGGAGTATAACTTCATGCAGGACTTTTAAGGTGTGGGAAGAGTTGCAGGCTCAGGTGGACAAATTACTTGAGGCCAGACTTAAAGAGAGGTCTTTTATCAGACTACAAAGAAAAAATGATCATTGATCTTCATGCTCAACTTGGCAATAGGTTATTTCCTAGCCCACTATTTTCCCTTGTTTGCTTTTTCTGCATGTTTATTTTTCCTTGAAGAACATTACTAATCATTACAATTAGTGATTGCTACAGTGCTTATTTGAAATACTACTAGACTAGGCTTATATATTAATGATTTTAATAGGAAATGATGAAAAGCTCTAAAGATATCTTCGGTATCACCAAACGCACCAACCTATTTGAATTTATTATTTTAATAGGACAAAGATTGTTTTAAAACTAATGTCCTTAAAAAATAATATATATATATATATACTCTTATTTTTAATGGTAATTATATAGTCAAATTATTAATTTTTATAATAACTATCTTATTATTCAGGATATTTTAATTAATTAATAATATATATTTTTATAAACTTAAAAAACATACTATTGATTAGAGATTCCTTTTTCATTTTCTTAATATACATTGCGGACGTGCTTGCGAATACAGGGGCTGCTTCCCTTCTCCTTTGGCGGCTGCTCTTTCTTTTCTTTCAGAATGTTATTACTAAAAAAAAAAAAGAAAAGAATTGTAGGATGTAGTCTTTTAGAGTGAGTTTGGTTATATAAAAGAGAAAAAAATAAAATAAAATAATAAAAAATATTTAAATTAAAAAAAATAATAATATAAGATTCACATTATTCTTCCCACATCCAAACAAACACTTAATGAAAAGAATAATATAGGTAACCCAAGGAAGTCGGTGCGAAAAATATGGGTTGGTGTGAGAAATGAATGGTAGCTCTCTATATGTAATCATTTTTTTTCCTACAATCATTTTTATTTTAGCAATATATTTGTTTTTTATTTTAACAATGTAAAAGTTATAACTTTGGATTATATAATTAATGAGAAAAAGGATTATAAATTATACAATCATCCTATCACAATTTATTATATATAATAAATATATTGACTTTTAAAATAACTATTTTAAAATATTTAAACAATAATTTATAGGCAAAGTGAAGCTTCTCCAATATCACCTCATATCCTCAGCACCCTTGCTGCTGTTTTTGGTTCTTACGTTTTTGGGTCTACTGTAAGTTATTACTACTATTCACACATTTTGGTTCATCACATTTCAGAATGGCCAGTGTTGTGTTGTGCTGTCACATCACAATTCAAATCACTCATTTTGCAGGTTGGATATTCATCCCCTACTCAATCTGGAATCATGCATGACCTCCATCTCTCTCTCGACCAGGTTTCAATCTCCAATTACTATTCACAGCATTTGTTTTTCTAACCTTTCTTAAAATGTCTCACATTGGTAACAATAGTAGAATATGATTGGAAATACTCCTTATAGAACTTAGATGTTGTAACTTAAGTATTTTTGCCTTTTTATGTTATTCTCTAATTAGAATTGACAATTTTCCTTGATAATCTGCATAATAAATGTTTATATCAAAGATCAGTCATAGGTTCCTGAGATGAAACTCTAATTCTGATTAGAAAGCAACACCCAAGAAATTGCTCAAGTTTTCTTCTAACTTTACACCTTATAGTATATTGGTCCTTTTTTATTTGACCATTTGTGTCCTCAAGTTAAACTCTTTGCACTTTTGTAGTACTCAACTTTTGGTTCAATATTGAACATTGGAGCGATGATTGGGGCCATTGTAAGCGGTAGAATAGCAGATTATGCAGGTCGTCGAGTTGTAAGTTAAAACCAGGCTACACTTAATTTTAATTTCAATGTTTCTCTTGTTCACCTTTGGTTATTTTGCATTCTGCCATGCAGGCCATGGGTTTCTCGGATGTTTTCTGCATCTCGGGATCGCTTATCATAGCTTTCTCAAAGGTTTGCCGTTAATTTTTTCCTAGATTTATCTACCTTGAAGTGCAGGCAAGTCTGGGAATTAATTATATATGAGGATGAGGCTTATTACCAGACAAAGAAAAATAGTAATCCTTTTGAATAAGGCTTCAAGAACAATTACTATTGAGTTAATTTGTAAATTTCAAGGTTAATTCTATATGTTCCTAATCTCACGAGGTTAATTTGCTTAAATTCAATCTTTGATATTGAACATTTGGTGTCTGAAGGTTGCTTGGTGGCTTTACATTGGGAGAATGTTGATATATAGGATGTGGGATTGGCCTGATATCTTATGTGGTAATTGCTTTGACATATAATGTTATGATTGCAGTTCAAATAATGTTATTCATTTTAGACAATAAATACAAATTAATAGATCCTTTTGTGTATTAGGTTCTAGTTTATATAGCAAAAATAGCACCCAAGAATCTTTGAGGAGCATTTACTGAAGTTCATCAGGTAAAGCAATACTATAATGTTATCACCTAATATAGTTTTAACCTTATTTTTTTGTATCATGTCACTTATGTTTTGTGTGTCATGTAAAGGCTTATTTAAATGTCTCTTTGGTATCATTTTGACAGTTCATGGTTTGTTGTGGGTTGTCATTAATTTATCTTATTGGAGCATTTTTTGAATTGGTGGATTTTGGCAGTGATTGGTAATATACGAATATTATTCTTTCAGTTGCACTTTTCACAAAACAAAATTAAAAAGGATTCCATGTAACTCACATAATTTTTTTTCCATATCTCAGGAACTATTCCGTGTCTTGTTCAGCTTCTGACTCTCCCCTTAATCCCTGATTCTCGCAGATGGCTGGTAAGTTGTTCATATTTTCTGGATAAAGTGATGTAAATGTGATGTAAATAGAGCTTCTCTCCACTTGTATTGCATTGTTTCTCCAACGATGATAATATATATATATATATATATATATATATATATATATCGTTATATAAATTTTTACTCCAATGTATATTATTATTATTATTATTATTATTATTATAATAGTAAATTTCTAAGACGGTTTTTGCAAAAAAACCGTCTTAGAATCCTCTATTTTTTTATTTTAAAAAAAAAAGACATTTTAAGACGGTTATCTCAAAAATCTTCTTAAAAAATAGATTTCTAAGACGATTTTTGCTAAAAAAAACCGTCTTAGAATTGTTATTTTTTTTATTTAAAAAAGAACATTCTAAGACGGTATTTGAAAAACCATCTTAGAACTGTACTTTCTAAGACGGTTATAGGATTAAAACCGTCTTAGAATGTGGCATTCCGGTTGTTACTTATAATCGTCTTAGAATGTTGTAAAAAATAAAAAAAAAATTCAAAGACGAATTCTAAGACGGTTCAATAACCGTCGTAGAATGTCTTACCTTTCTACGACGTTGGCTACAACGACGGTTCTTGAACCGACGTAGAATGGTTTAAATAACCGATGTAAAAAGCACTGTTTGTATTAGTGTAACCTTTCTTTTGCTAGTTGTTTAACATTGACCATGTCTCTAGTGCGAGCTCTTCCTACTTATGTAATGCAAACATCCCTTGTGTCGCATTCAGTTTGTGATGAGATTCATTAAAAGTGTAGAAACTTTGTGTGGGTAGATACAGATTCTAGCAAGAAGGTCCATTGGTTAAACTGGAAAGAGGTGTGCAAGCCGAAATCTTCTAGCGGTCTTGGGCTGAGGAAGGCTACGAATAATAACCATGAACTATTAATGAAGGCGGGATGGAAATTATGGACTTGTGCTACTGACCTTTGGGTGAGAGTAGTCTGTGCGAAATACCATTGTGGACTATATGGTATTCCTATTATTGATAAGGAAAGGGGTAGATCAAATTATTGGAAAGGAGTCGTTAGCTATTTGGATGATGTAGCTAAAAGTGTGTTCTGGAAGGTGGGCAATGATAGATTGGTGAGATTTTGGGAGGATAAATGGGTTCCTAATGTTGGAAGTCTAAGTGATCACAGCTCTGGTGATATTAGTGCTTTCGACAAGCTCAAAGTGTGTTTGTTCCTTGATGACTGGGGTCAGTGGGAAAAGAATTGTATCTCTCAGTTTCTTCCTAGTCAGATTGTTAGTAAAATTTGTTGCATTAATCCTCCGTAGGGTCGAATGAGGAAGATTCAGTGGTGTGGGCACTGAATGGAGATGGCAATGTCTCCACTAAATCAACTTATGAGAGCCTAGTTATTGATGCATGTGAACAATAAGGCTAGCGCGTGTGTTTAAATATGTCTGGTTTTGGCCTGGACTAGAATGCATTAGATTTTTGTTATGGAGGGTTTGTAGGGGGATATTCTTGTTAATGAGTTGCAGATGGGGAGGCATATGACGCAAAACTAGGGATGGCAAAGTGAGCCAGCTCACCCAAAATAGGTCAGGCTAGCTCAACTAACAAAAAAAATGGGGCGGGCCTGGTTGGCCCACTTTTGGAAAGTGGACGGGAAATGCTAGCCCGCCCCACTTTAAGGTGGACCGACAGACCAGCCCACCTAAAAAATATAAAAAAATAAAAAATTATTTAAAAAAACCAAAAAAATTATAAAAAAAATACAAAAATTAATTTATGCTAGATTGATACATTAAATTAAATTTAGCAAAGCAAGTAGCAACATCCATACATTAAATTTAAAATTTGTTAAAAACAAGTTAGAAACATTACAACTTCCAAAATGCAAAATAATTATGGATAATTCTGGAAAGTGATTATAACTATCCCTCCACCATTGCAACACATCTAACTCTTCATAGTACACAAAATCCAAGTTTGGCTCATCCAGATAAACATCAAGTTGTGACTTTCCAACTTTAGAAGCAAGTTGACTACTATGCATTTTCAATTCCTATTACATATGACAAGTTGAACACAAAAATAAAATAAAATTAATGAAGTAGACAACACAAAAAAGTAAATACTTATATAATAACATAATAATAATAATTAATAAGCATGTACTTACACCAAACATTCTTTGATTTATTCCCTTGAGTTCCTTTGACATGGTTGAAGAACTAGTCTGGGGTCTTGGGTCAAAATTCTGAACAGAGGCAACATTATTAATGTTTCTTGGGTTTGAATACCTCTCAAAGAGCATGTATAACTTTGTTAGCACATGTTGAATCTTTTCCTCACAAGTAGATTCATCAGTTGTTGAGTAACAATAACTCAATGAAGTAAACTTAATATGTGGGTCAAGAATTGCTCCAAATGCAAGAATGGTGCTATACTGATCCCAATATTTCTTAAACTTCATCATCATCATTTCCCCCATACTCCTTATAACCTCATCTTCACTTTGTAAACTCTCAATAAGAACACGCTGAATTTTCTAAACTTGCAAGAAATATAGGTTGGAAGTAGGATAGGAAGTGCCCGAAATCAAATTTGTAGTATCATAGAATGGTAACAAGAACTCACAAATTTGTTTCCCTCTTCTCCACTCGTCTACTAAAGGACACCACTTGTAATTAGGATCTTTTGATTGAAAATTTCCTTGATATTTGAGAGCACAACAAAGCATCATATAAGTGGAATTCCATCTAGTGGAAACATCTAGACACAATTGTCTCCCACTACCATCAGACTCAAGGCCAAGTTGTTGAATACATTCTTTAAACTTTCTATCCTACCCTCTGATCCCTTCACATATTTCACTCTCTCTCCAATTTTATGTAAGGCATCACTAGCCACTTTTAATCCTTCTTGAACAACAAGATTCAAAATATGTGCAGAACAATGAATATGAAAAAACTCTCCATCACATAATAACCAACCACTTGTTCCAAGATCATTTTTCAAAATGTCTTGCATGTTATCATTGGTGAATGCATTATCTAAAGTGAGAGAAAAAAATTTTGCTCTATTTTCCAATCTTTCAAAAATTGAAAAACCCTTGAAGCCAAGTCAAATCCAATGTGAGGAGGAGGATGTGTTGCAAACACATCCTAGTTTTAAGGTAATTTTAGGTTATATTTTAGTTAAATGATTAGGAAAATAGTTAGAATTAGTTAAGTTTATTATATTATTGTCTTTAAACTTATTTCAATACCATTTGAGCAATTTCAGGCCAAAAGAGGAGTCCAAAGAAAAGAAAAAGAAGAAAACAAGATTTATAGTCTCGCGCGGATCGCGCCTGTATCCGCGCGAATCGCGCCAAGTGCAGGATTGAAGGCATCAGTCTTGAAGATCCCACGCTATAAGCGTGGGAGTCCACGCGATCAGCGTGAAGAAGCCGCAAGCACAGCGCCAACCGCACCAGAAGCCGCGCCATCAGCGCCATGAACACAAGCCAGGCCAATTGATTCGACCAAACCACGCGGATCGAGCCCAAACCACGCGAGTAGCGCGGGAAGCCCTGCATCAAGCTTGAAGATTCGAATAACTCGCGCGGATCGCGCCAAGTCCGCGCTACTAGCGCCACAGGAGACCAGAATCCAAGGCAGTCAAGATCGTAATTTTAGGTAGGATCGGGGGAGGGGTTGAAAGATCGTAAATCGGGGATCGTAGGATCGGATCGAGATCCTACTATGAAACTATAGAAGGAAAAAAGTGCGTACGGAAAGACTGTAAATAGCAATTTCCTATATTAAAACTTAAAAACCCATTTTAAAAATACAATATCAAACTGCAG
>PYAF01001988.1:32444-62391 GCA_007407185.1 Glycine tomentella
TTTTATTTGTTAAATTTGATTAAAATGCAGTATATACTAATTTAGTTGATTTTCTATTTTAGTTTATTTATATTTTGGTAGCCATTTTTTTATCGTTTTTCAGTTTTATTTGTTGATATTTTATTAGGAAAATGTAGTAGGAAAATATTTGTTTGTTTTTTATTTCGTATTTCTTTTTAATTTGTTAGGAATTTTTGTTTTTTATGTTTTAATAATATTTTTATTTTTTTCTATGCTTTAGAAATATGTAGGGATCTTATTTTTATATTCTTTAGTTAGTTGTTATTATTTTTAAAAAATCTATTATAAAATAATATAGTTGATATTATATTTGTGATTTTTTTTTATGTTTTGCTAGCCCCTTTTTTATTTCTCTAGTATGTTCTAGAAATTAAAGGGATTTTTCTATATTTGGGAATTATGGTAGAAGTTCCGATAGAGCATCCAGGTTCACGAGACGATTCATTGTTACGTTTCCAACAGATGCATGTGTCAGAGGCTTTCTGGAGTGAGAAAGAAGATCGTGTCTTTTGATCTAAAGCGAGCCCAACGCCAACAAGGTCAAGGTCGTGAAGGCCAACAAGTTGAACAACAATTTGAAGCTGTACTGGTCTTGGTTCAAATAAGGGATTTGTTGTCACAAGTTGGATTCCTTTCTATTGCACGAATCCCATTTTTTCTTTATGATAACCACTTCATATCAGCATTGGGGTAGCGTTGGTGACCAGAGACATGAGTGCTGAGTGCTCAATCACATTGCAGGATGTGAGCATTTTATTAAGGTTACCTGTAGACGGTGAAGCTGTTATTGGTGATGGTTGTGCTGACTGGGGACAATTATGTGAACAATTGTTGGGAGTTATACCAACTTATCTTGACATAAAGGGGAGTAGGGTGAAATTGACTTAGCTCAAACAACATTTTAACAACATCGAGCAACATGCCCACAACCAGTTGCAATTGGAATGCTTTGCATGCTTACTTATTACATTTGTTTGGAGGATGGTTTTTTCTGACCATTTAGGGATATATGCACCGTTAAGGTATCTCCCATTGCTTGCAAACCTCCAATGTGGTGGGGGTGTAGTTGGGGATTTGGTGTGCTAAGTTATCTTTATCACGAGTTGTGTAAGGTGACTCATTATGAAGTTGTGGAGATAGGTAGGACATGTTTTTTGCTTCAGCTATAGGCTTGGGAAAGATTTCCTTTCATGGCACCTTTGAATTGTCAGCCTCCAGTTGCAGGTTTTGCTCTCGGTGCTAGGTAAGTGTCCATACAAGGGTGGTCAAAAACCAAATTTCACCAGCCGTAGATGGGGCATAAAGATATATCGTTTAAAGATGGACATGATGAAGAGTGAAGACGTAAGTATTTTTTCTAAAAACTAAATTATAGTGAATATATTAGTTTTTTCTAATGTTTTATTTTAAAATTTTGTAGATTGATTGGGACCCGTACAAATCATACATTCCATTGCTTTTGTATGTTTGTGTGTGTGGACATGAAATTTGGAGATTTGTGGTGTCATTGATTTGCTACCATATTGTGGAGTAGCATCAGCCTTATCATGTCCTCCGCCAGTTTAAAATGCAACAACATATTACGGTGCCGCTACTTCAATAAGATAACCTCCATGATGTCACTCAGAAAGGAAAGGAAACAAAAGATTGGGTGCACGTCCACAGAGTCCGGCTAGAATTTTGGAATGTCAGAAACCAATGCATTGTATTCTACTAATGAGGGTGACGGTGCTACATTACACTACAGGGCCAGAACATGATGATGGATTAGCAAGGAATGAGCAATTCTAGGTTTTGCAGTAAGTAACATATTAGTTAGTTAATTAGTTATGTTATTTATTTATACTACTTCTACTAGTTATTTACTCAAAGTATAAGCCTTCCATTTTTGAGTTATTTTGTACGCTGATGCGGCAGAGATAGCACATCATATGGTGACACCACCACATTGGCAACCAAATGCAGGTATGAAGTTAAAAGTGGTGCCTCAAATGTCTTGCAGGGCTTGGATGAAATGGATTGCATAACCGTGTCGACACAATAAGTTCCTCCACCTACCCAACATTTTCCGCAACGCCGGATAATGTTGATACTGGCGTCGGCCATAGGGTAGGATGTAGACTACATCGGCAAAGAAGAGTTGTTGAGCACCACAGTTGGGAGTTCCCTCCTCCGCCAGCTCAACCCATTGATGGGACTTATTTTGTGACTACATCTCAGCCCTTTGGCGATTTCACTCAGCTCACATATAACTCCCAACATCAGCCTCCTGGTTGAATCGTATGCTTTGGGAACCCATCAACATGATGAATTTTATGTTTTGTAGCCATTTGATACGCAAGCCTCTCCTATAACATATCCCTTCTTGGATTTCAACCCTCCAGCTTAAGATCTTAACATGGTCACTCCATTTATAGGCTATTTTGTAGGTTGATGCGGTGGAGAGAGTGTATCATATGGCGACACCACAACACTGGCAACCAAATGCACGTTATAAAGTTAGAAGTGGTGTCGCAAATGTCTTGCGGGGCCTGAATGAAATGGATCGCATAACCGTGCCGACACAACAAGCTCCTCCACGTACCCAACATTTTACGCAACAGACGAGTAATGTCAATACTGACGCCAGCAGTAGGGAAGGAGGTGGACTACATCGGCGGAGAAGAGTTGTTGAGCACCACACTTGGGAGTTCCCTCCTTCGCTGGCTCAACCCATTGATGAGACTTATTTTGTGACTCCATCTCAGCTTTTGGCGATTCACTGAGTTCACATATAAATCCCAGGATCAGCCTCATGGTTCGAAATTGCATGCTTTGGGAACTCATCAACATAACAAATTTTATGTTCCACAACCATTTCATACACAACCCTCTCTTACGACATCGCTTCTTGGATTTCACCCCTTCAACTTATGATCCTAACATGGTCACTCCTGATGTCCTGCCAGCCTTCCATGAAACTGGGATCAGTCTCTCAACATTTTCTCCTAAATGTCGATATTTCCCATAGTTGGTCCCTCACAACCATATCAAGAAAGGGCAAAAGATTTAGTTGTTGACTTGACTGTGTGTATTCCGATGATGGTGAACAATCATTTTTATTTCTCTGTTTATCAAACAACTTTTATTTGTGTTTGTCAACTTTGATTAATTATGACGAAGTTTGTTTCTCTTAGGTAACTCATATTACGTATTTATAATAATTGCTTTTTCTTTTTTTGGATTTTTTAGGCTCATTTTATACTGATTCTGATGTTGTTTTTAACTGCATGCATGGTACCATTGGAAAGATCGACGTAAAAACTAACAAAATCGCCATCATTTTATGGAAAATTAACGTATTTTAACAAAAAAAATCACCCACAGCACACCGAATTGAAAACCTAAAGTAATAGTTAACGGATTTTTTTTAAGCTCAATTTTTCCCAATTTTCATGCTATTTTGTGCTGCATAGATGGTAACATTAGAAAGACATACATAAAAACTAACGGAATCACCATCATTTTATGGAAAATTAACACATTTTAATAAATAAAAAAATCACCCACAACACACCCACTTGAAACTATTTTTTTCTCCTAAAATAATAGTTAACATATTTTTTTCGATTTTTAGGCTCAATTTTTTTGAATTTTTATGCCGTTTCTGGCTGCAAGGATGGTACCATTGGAAAAACCAACGTAAAAACTAACAAAATCACCATCATTTTATGGAAATTTAACGCATTTTAACTGGAAAAAAATCACCCACAACACACCCACTTGAAATTGTTTTTTTCTCCTAAAGTAATAGTTAACAAATTTTCACCAGGTAAAAATAAATTCTTTTTGAGGATCACTTTATACAATAGATTTTACTATCTTCTAAATGCACTTATTTCAACTTGGTCCCCTCCATTGATATAACACCACAACCTTTTGGAGACACTCACATAAATACAATTTCCACATTTCCATTGAACACCCCTAATGATCAATTTTTACATGTTAAAAAAAACACCTTCTATTGGGATTGCTTTCAATGTACAATGCGAAGAAAAAAAAAACAGTGAAAAACAATAGGAATACCCACAATAACCAAGAGGGGGGTGAATTGGTTTGATCTTAGTATATATAAAATTTTGTTGATAAAATCAGAGTTAAAGGATCTTCATCACTTTTAAACCAATAATATTTTTAATCAATCAAATCACTCAGCTCAAGAAATCAATAGCTCAAAACGGAACTTGTTGAGTAATGATAATGATGCCTAGTTTCAAGCCAAGCCTCCTTACTATTTATAACAGCTTTTTGTAACAACTTGTAATCGATTACATGCGCCAAATAATCGATTAAAATGACTTATGTAATTGATTAAATTGTCACTTAATCGATTAAAGTGTTCAAGGCTCCATTCTGGGTTACACAACGAACAAAATAATCGATTAACTCGAGCTGTAATCGATAAAATCATAAAAATTTTATTTTAGAAACAACTTGTGTAATCGATTACATTTTATGGTAATCGATTAAAGCAATGAAGCAAGCTTTTTCAAATAGCTTCTGTAATCGATTACGAATAATGATAATCGATTAACACAACAATGCACAAAATTCATTTTACACTATGTAATCGATTACAAAAGTTGCGTAATCGATTAATATGTCCATCAAAGTTTTTCCAGTTTCAAACACGAACCAAATAATCGATTAATCCATTGTCTAATCGATTAAAACGATGGAATTTACATTTTTCCAAAAACATTACTCAATTAAATCCTTTTTCAAATTGTGAGTAGCTTTGATATTTTAAAAAACATTTAAGCATGTTAATGATTATGTGCATGCAATGCAAGGATCAAAAGATTGGCTTCTCCTACACTTCATTTGAATTACAATCTTCAAGGCATGTGAAAAGCTCAAAGCATTCTTCTAAGTCATAGGCTTCACTCTTCCTGTTGCTCCCCCTATATTCAACAATCTCCCCCTTTTTGGTTTTGAACATGCCAAATATTTGATTGACCATGTGTTTGATTTTTGAAGTACTTTGAGGGATGAAAATAGAAGTCTTGAACTTTGTTAACCTGAAAACAAATCAGTCTCTTTGCCAAGAACAAGTGTTAAGAGATATGCTTGCATAAACATTAATCATTAACTTTCATTAGTTGCTCCCTTGGACTTAGTTTTCTCCCCCTTACTTAGATAAATTCATCAATTTTTAATTTGTAAAAAACACAATAGAAAACAGAGCAAAATAGAGTATGCTTGCTTTTTAGATATCAATCAATATTTCTCCCCCTATTTGGCTTATCAAAGACAAAAAGATAGCACAACAAATAATGAGAAGGAGAAAATAAAACTTCATTAATTGAAAAGGGAAGTACAGTACATTAATCAGAAAAAAAAAAAAAAACAGAGTAAAGCAATAAGAGGAAATACAAGAAACCTAAGCTAGTTTATCAAAATCATCAAGGACAAGCCTAGCTTCTATGTTCTCTAGCCTAGATTTCATCTCATCCAGAGATGAATTAGTCTCAGCCCTGTGCTCATGATGTAGGGACAATAAGGCATCCATCTTTTGAATCATAAGTGATTCAAATGAACTGTAAGATGGTTGAGCAGGGCCTTCATCTTTAGCCTCTTCATCAACTTCTTCTTCATTTCTAGCAGCATGGATATGTTGACCAGCCATTTGCCAACCATGATGGGTTTTGACCATCCCAAGCTAGGTGAGATGTTTCTCTTTGATGAGGCTATTGCTGGAGTTGGTGTTGTCAACAACCTCATTAGAGGCATCTATATTAAAGTAATCAATAAACCTGGAAACAAGAACAACATATGGAAAAGGGTAATTCATTAACCTCTTGGATTTAAGCATAATCTCCTCAAGAATAAGAATCCAATTCATCTGAATGGAATTCTTCATGCCATACACAATTTGTATGTCATCATCAGTGGCTTGGGCATGGTTTGTGGATCTTGGGGTCAAGATATAGGTGATTATATAATGAATAAGTCTGTCCTCATGGGTCATTAGGCCAGTGCTTAGCCTAAGCTTCAACCTTATTTGGGGATCAAGAAGCATCCCCCTATAGGTTTCCACCCTATTATAACCCCCAGCCTCTTCTTCAAATTTCTTTTTTTCCTTAAAAGGAAATACCAGCAGCAGCTTCCCAGACCTCAGGAGTAGTTTCCATGGCTACTCCATTAACTTGGGACATAAGTGTTCCATCCATGGAGGCCTTGGCACAGGTGTAGAACACCTTCACTAATTCAGGGTAAAAGGTACCCTTCATTTCAACAAACTTTCTCAATCCCTGGGTTTCAATCAAGGTAGGGAATTCAAAACCCTCTCTAATGAACCACTCAAGGTCAAGGTGTTTGGGAGGACAAATAAGTTTGGTGTCATTGAACTGAAGGTATATCATTTTGTCTCTCTCAGCAAGAAACCAATGATTTAACCTATTGACAGTAGGGTTAGAGGTTTCAACACTCTTTCTCTTAGAGGATTTGGTTCTCTTAGGGACAAACATATTGAATGTGGGAGGAGAGGCTACAGGACAAGGCTTTTGGGCTTAGAGGAAGAAGAGAAACACAGAAGTGTTTAAGAAGGTGTGATTTTTCCCTTTGAACATAGGTTGTATTTATAGAAGAATTTGGGCTCCAAAGTTCAAATTTGAAATGAGTAACAGTTATTTTTGAATTAATCCACTAACATTAAAGCACAGAGGATTCAAATTTGAATTAGGTGGCAGTTGAGTAGTTACAATTTCCAAGAAAATCTTACAGATTCTATAGTAACTCCATGAATAATCGATTATATGCTTATGTAATCGATTAATCCGTAAGAAAAATCAGTTTCTGCATAAGCTGTAATCGATTAATTCGTCAAGTAATTGATTATTTTAGTGAAATTCAGTTGAAGAAGATGAAGTGTAATCGATTATTTCTCTTATGTAATCGATTATTACAGAGAGAATTTGAATTTCAAACAATTTTTCAAACAATTTAATCGATTACCATTCACTGTAATCGATTATTCCAGTGAATTGAATTTTTTTAAAAGAATATTTAATCTATGTAATCGATTAATTCGATGGCTTAATCGATTATTCCAGAGAAAATCATTTTCTGGAAATATTTCATATGAAGAACAATCGATTATTCTGGTTATGTAATCAATTACATAAGTACAAAAATCATTCTAAGCCATGTTTCAAGTTCATTTAATCGATTAGGTGCTTTAATCGATTATTCTAGTAGCAATATCAGATTCAACAGTATTTATACAGCATATTTTGAATTTTGAAAGCACATGTGATGATTGAACAAGTATGAAGCTATTTCCAATGAATAAGCACAAGGCAAACATGCTAGCAAATGTTAGATTCATCAAGGATACCTAGCATATTTCTAAGAGTGTAGAATCTATCTCTAGCCAAAGTTTTAGTGAATATATCAGCTAATTGATGATGAGTATCAATGAATTCAATTTTGATGTTACCTTTTTGGATGATATCTCTAAGGAAGTGATGTCTTATTTCAATGTGTTTGGTCCTTGAATGCATTATTGGATTCTTGGAAATGTTGATGGCACTTGTGTTGTCACATAGCAGAGGTATTTCTTTTAATTCTACACCAAAATCTTGCAATTGTTATTTTAACCAAAGATTTTGAGCACAACAACTTCCAACAGAGATATATTTAGCTTCAACTGTTGATAAAGCAACACAAGATTGTTTCTTGCAATGCCAATACATTAGTGAGCTGCCTAGTAGGTGACAAGTTCCACTAGTGCTTTTTCTATCCAATTTGAATCCTGCAAAGTTAGAATTAGAATATCGTACTAAATTAAGTGATGCACCTTTAGGATACCAAAGACCAACTTTTGGTATTGATTTGAGATATTTGAGGATCCTTTTGATTGCAGTGAGGTGTGATTCTTTGGGATTTACTTGATATCTTGCACACAAACACACACTCAACATAATATATGGTCTACTAGTTGTCAAATACAGCAAGGATCCAATCATTCCTCTAAATCTTGACTCATCAACTTTCTTTCCTTTTTCATCTGAATCAAGATAAGTTGAAGTTGTCATTGGGGTTGCAGCATCTTTGCTTTTATCCATTTCAAACTTTTTGATCACTTCAAGGCAATACTTGGTCTGATTTAGAAATGTCTCATTCTTCATTTTCTTCACTTGAAGTCCAAGAAAGAATGTTAACTCCCCCATCATTGACATATAAAACTCATTCTGCATAGAGATAGAAAATTCTTTGCACAGCAATTGATTAGTTGAACCAAAAATTATATCATCAACATACACTTGAACTAATAAGATATCATTGCTTTGCCTTTTGATGAACAAGGTTTTATCAACATGTCCTCTTGTGAAAGATTGTTCAAGTAGAAATTTACTTAATCTCTCATAACAAGACCTTGGAGCTTGTTTTAAACCATAAAGAGCTTTCTTAAGTTTGAAAACATGGTTTGGATATTTAAAATCAACAAAATGATAACTGCCATATTTCATTTAAATTCATGTTTCAAATGATGGCACTTATCTTTTGATTTCATTAACTTGCCCTAAACCTAGTTGAAATGTATTTAGTGCTTAGATAAGTGTTGTTTTTCATATTCTTGAAGATTTATCCAATCTTCTCTTGCATTTGGATAGGTTAAAAGGATTTCCGAAGCTTTCGAACACATATAAAGCAAGCAAAAATGGATCATAAAGCAAACATAGGAGGTGCAACAGGCAATCCAGGCCCAAAATCCATCAAAGCCCAAAGATTACTTCATGTTGAAGGCTTTAACTCGCCCAGGCGAGCTCCCACAGGCTAAAATGGTCACCTAGGCAAGCACAAGTTCCAAGGAGATAACTTTAACTCACCCAGGCGAGCAAAACATGAAGAAAATGGTCGCCTGGACGAGTGAAGCAAGCAAGAGGAGGTTTTCTATAAATAGGCCACTAAAATTTGGAGTTTGGCATCCAATTTCCTTCATTCTTGCTTCCTTTGTTGTTCCTTAGGCTTAGGAGCTTAAATACTAGTAAGTAGGTAGGTTAGGAAAGTAAGAGAAGTGAGGATTAGTGTAGAGACTTTGCCGAAGAGAAGCAGTGATGGGGCCCTTAAGCAATTCTTTCTTCAAAGAGGTTCTCTTCACTATGAGTAACTAGCTTCTCTCAGGATTGGATGTAATCTTCTTAACCCTATGCATCCATTTTAATATTTATTTATGCATGAATCGTTTATATTCCTTGTTGGTAATTTCATTATGTGCTTAATGTTTGATTCTACTTGATCATTAGTTTCATGAACTTAAATCCTAAGTGAGACTGGAAAGTAATCTTAGGGTTTTAACTGAATGATGTTACTCATTACGTTACGTTTCTAGGAATAGGGAATAACGTTCTGATTGCATAAAGCACACGATTATGATTATAATGTTGGGGTATTTACTTCATATGCGAGGGATCGATATTCGGTAAATATCCTTAGGATTCTCAAATGCGAGGGATTGATTCGAGGTGAAATATTATGTGCATCAATAAGGATAGACGATGATTTATGCATGGTAATATTAATTGGATATAAAAGGATAAGAATGATGAAATCCAATTCCACTTTCTCATAGATATATTTCACTTACTAAAGTTTAGTAATTTTACGTTACTTTCACAACTAAACAAAATTCCGTTCAACCTACTTGTACATAATTATTGAACTGTTAAGTTATATTTGGATTAACTGAGTAAGCTCAAGTCCCTGTGGAGACAATCTTTATAAATTTTGTAACTTACAACGAAAAATCGGTATGCTTGTCGAGAGTCTTAACAATTTTCTGGCGTCGTTTGTAACACCCTCAGATTTCAATATATATATGTGTGTGTTTTCTTATAAATATGCATTCCTAGAAAAATGACATAAATACCCTTGGACATTTTTGAAAATGACCAAAATGTCCTTGGACAATTCCACAAATGACAATTAGGTCCCTAGGATAAATGACTAAAATGCCCCTGAACAATTGTACAAATGACCAAAATACCCTTTTAGCTCTGATAAGGTCAGATAGCCTCAGTAAGATTATGGAAGCTTGACAAAAGTCTAGTATGCTCCTAAATAGGAAATTAGTGACATTTTTAGTAAAGAAAAATTATGAAATGAAATTTTTAGAAATTTTGAAAGATAATTCAAAAAGAATGGAATATAGACTAATCTGAGTTTTATAAAAACACAGAAAAAGGAAAGGTATAATCTAGGAATTTTTCTCTTAATTATGGAGGGAATGAATTCTTAAATAAGTGGTCTAGACATTTAACTAATTAAAAACAAAATGAACCAATAGGAATTTAGAAAAAAGTTATTAGAAGAAAGCTAAGAAACATCCCAAAATTGTTATTAAAACTCAAGCTAGTTTCTAACTAATTTTAGAAATTTTACTTCCAAGAAAACAATTGAAATAAGGCTTTCATAAATTATAGAAATACTTTTGATTAATATAAGAAAATATGAAGTAAAATAAAGCATTAAAACCCCTAAAAACCACATCTATCCCACGGTTTAAGCCATAAGGCAAAAATTGTAACATATTTGCCTTAAGACACTAAGCTTGGCCGTGAACTACCAAGATGAATGGAGAAAGCTTTAGAAACTTGTGGAACAAGGACATTTGGACGGATAGGAAGCAAGGGACAAAGCCATTGGACCAAGTGGAAAGTTACTTGGCAATAATGCACAAAAATCTCCTAAGACCAAGCCATCTCCACGTGAAGAAATACAAAACCAAAGACAAGGCACCAAAACTATTGCACGGCCAAATCAAGGAGATAAGAGAATGGTGTAGAATTCTCTTGATCAAGGACACTTGTAAGGCTTTAATTCAAGAGCCAATAAGAAGAAAACAACCAAAAAGCAAGGCAATTATGAACTTAAGATATTTTCACTTAAAGGCTAAGTAACCTAGCATATAAAAGGATGGTGGGGACCAAAGTGGGGTTGAATTGCACGGCCAAAGTATCCCACTTTCAGCCATCCCTTTCACTTATTCCTCCACCTAAAACAAAAGCCAAACAAAGAAGCCACACTTTGGAAGTTCACGTGGAAAGGCTTAGGACTCTTGAAGAAAGGTAGCTTAATTTCAAACAAGGAAAGCCAAGGTATGGGAAGTACTATGGTATACATGCTTAGATAAATAATTATGTTATCTTATTATCTCATTTTATAAGACTTAAGCTAGGTTGTTATTTATTTTCATAAGCCTTAAAATTTTGTAGACCATGTGTTTGTAAAAATGCTTCAAAGAAGTGAAAGAATACCTAGGTAAAAAGTAACCTTAAATAACTTAAGAAATAATTAACTTGAATGTTGTCTAGTAAGAAAGTGACTAGGAACTCCAATTATCTATATTTTGTAACTATGTCTAATGGTTTTATTAAACTAGATGTTACTTTATTATTTATTTGATGTTGTTGTATGTTACTTACCTAATGATTGAATTTGATTTGTACTAAGGTTGTATGTTACTCCCTTGATGTTGTTATGTGTTACTCCCTTGATGTTGAACTATAATTTGTACTAAGGTTATATTGTTTAAGATGTCGAAAGTGGTAGATTATGTATACTTAAAGAAAATTATGGTGCACTTATGCCTTTTATATTGAATTGACCATGATGGGTGAATAAAACTTTTGGTGCCAAAGTTATGAGAATTTGAGAATTAAAGTAATGATAAAGAGTAACTGGAAAATAAAAGGAAACCATTACATACATCATTCGCATTTATTCCCCTCAGAGTGGAGGGAGGTCTCACTGGAGTGGGTGGGATTGTTCCACTGGAGTGGGTGAAACTATTGGTACCTCTTTTATCCCCCTCAGAGTGGAGGGAGGTCTCACTGGAGTGGGTGGGACTGTTTCACTGGAGTGGGTGAAACTATTCTGATTTTGGTACCTTTTATTAGGCTTCTGAGATCTCAGTCATGCATCATGATAGTAAAGAAAGCATGCATCATTCATCATGTATCTGTTTTATAATTGTTATTTTGTTTCGATTATGTATCTATTTCTGTTGTTTATCTAACCATGTTTATCATGTACTTACCCTATTTGTGTCTGTGGTTGACACCTGTGATGACCCCAATTTATTTGGGAGAGCAGAGGAACAGTAAGCTAAGGAAATCGTTGAGGAAGGAGCTGGATGTTCTATGTGTTGTATTTGTGATCTTTTGTTTGTTTGTATTTGATGCTACGTTGAGCTGTATGTAACTTATTCTGTAACAGACTATTTGGGACTGTACTGTATTTGGACTGTATATTAAATTATGTTTGAACTTTGTATTTTGACAAATTTGCGGACGCGTTAAAATAAATAACTCATTACGTATAATTAGTTTTATGTAAATGAATTACGAAGAAAAAATTTCTGTAAATTAAAGCGTAATAAATTAAAACCCGGACAAGAAACGTAGTCGTTACACCGTTGCCGAGGACTTAAGTCGCTCGCTTAGTTCTTTCAAAATTTAATTTCTCAGTTAAATAAGACTTTTTCTTTGCTTTTGCTATTTTTAATTTTTTATAAATTCTCTTGTCTTTTATTTTATTTACTTTCCCTAACCTCGGTACTTACAAATTAT
The DNA here is from genome assembly GCA_007407185.1 of Glycine tomentella. Classification (NCBI taxonomy): domain Eukaryota; kingdom Viridiplantae; phylum Streptophyta; class Magnoliopsida; order Fabales; family Fabaceae; genus Glycine; species Glycine tomentella. The sequence goes on from PYAF01001988.1 coordinate 45,083, forward strand.
TGCAACTTTGTTCTTTTTCCTTTTTGAGGTAAATTTCATGCAGCTACATCGATATTTAATTTAGAAATTACCATAAAGGAAAAATAAACAAAACAACCAAAAAGCTATCGAGTAAATCTTCTTATATTTTGATTCTCCTTCACTAGTAAAGCCACCTCTAAATATGGTTGATCGAGGGGGAGAAGAAAATAGACCACCAAGGAGGACTTTTGGTGATTATGCGTATCAACAAAGACCAACGCATTACAACAACATAGTCATTCCTCATTTCAGTAAAAAGGTTGTAGAATTGAAGCCTGCATTGCTCAGTTTAATTGGATCACATCCTTTTGCCGGACTAGATCATGAAGATCCATACACTGATTTGTCTACCTTCATGGAGCTGTGCAGTATCATGGGAGCCTCTGATGCAGATGTTGAAGTTATCCATCTCTGAGCTTTTTCGTTTTCCTTGACAGGTAAGGCAAAGGTATGGCTTCAATCCCAACCTAACAAAAGTCTTAGCACTTGAGAAGAAGTGGAGGAAAAATTTATTGCCAGATTCTTTCCTCCATCCAGATTCATTAGCGCAAAATCAGCAATTGCTATTTTTTCCAAAGGGTTTAATGAACCTCTTTGTGAAACATGGGAGAGATTCAAATCTTTACTGCGTAGGTGCCCAAACCATAATTTTGATGATATTGCACAGTTACATATTTTTTACAGTGGTTTGAGACCTCAAACAAAGATGATTCTTGATGCCTCAGCTGGAGGTACTATGATGTCAAAGAGCCTGGAGGAAGCAATTGTAATCATTGACTCCACATCAGCCAGTGATTATCAATCTCACCATGACAGATCTCCAATACAGAGGAAAGGTATAATGGAGCTGGATACTCAAAATGTCATTCTAGCTCAACATAAGCTCTTGACTCAACAAATAGAGGCATTGACCAAACAAATAGGCCAACTTCCTCAACAAATTCATCAAGCACCTCGTGATTGCTAACAAGAAGAGGGGGCTTATTATATGCAAAATCAAACCAGATCTCAACAAAACTTCCAAGGAAATTACCAAGGCTACAGAGATGGTCCAGGTTCTTATGGCTGGAGACAGCAAAATGATAATGCATATTATGGTCCCACTAACTCTTCTTTGTAGGTCCCTCTAACAACTCTTATGCAGGTTCTTCAAATAGGGTTCCACCACAACAACAACAAGAAGCTTAGCCTGATAGAATAACAAAAATGGAAGAAACTCTAACTCAGTTTATGCAGATGTCCATTTCAAATCAAAAGATCACTGAGGCTTCCATTAAAAATCTTAAAGTTTAAGTTGGATAGCTTGCAAAACAACTATCTGAGCAGAGAAGTGGACCTTTTTAAGAAAACACATAGGTTAATCCAAAGGAACCAAGGGAGTGTTTTAAAGTGGACATCTTGAATGAAGGAATTTTTTATTCCAAAAAGTTGGTTCAAGGAAAAGATCGTTCAGAGAAAACATTAGCCGAACCATTGAAGGAGATGAGTAAATCTGAAGAAGAAGATAGTTTAGATTATCTCCAACAATCAGATGCTTTCAAGAAAATTCCTTACCAACAGTTTTATCTTTTAGGAATTGTCAGAGGAAGTGAAAAATCAAGAATCACAGATAAAGGTAAACGCAATACCTCCATATGCTTAGGGAATTTAAAGAAACCAGTTATCAGAATACAAGTCCAAAAGAAAAGAAACTGGTAAAAATATTGGAGGAAAATACAAAAGTCAAGGGCTCATCCATATTGTCCAATTGTTGGGAGCCGAAACCATAACAAAGGTGTCTAGCTAATACGACACTAAAGAAGCGCTCCTGGGAGGTAAGCCAATGTTTTTAATTTCTGTCTTTATTTTTGTTGTTTTAAAGTTATATGTCTTTTTAAAAGTATTATACCTTATCTTTTTGAAAGTATCATCTGTTTAGTTAGAACTTGGATATAGGTCCATTTTGTTAGGAAAAGGCAAAACAGGTGAGGATGAAGAACATGGCAGATCCTGTTGATTATCTAAATGGAGGAAACCGAGCTCCTCAGCCATGATCTTCAAAATTCTGTGACATTGTTTTATATTTCTTTATTGCTTTATAGTTTAAATTCAATACTTTGTTTATTTAGTCATGTTTGATGTTTTCTTGAATAATTTGTGTGCATTTTTTATTCTTTTTGCTTGCACACAGAGGTTTCTCTCTTTTTGAAAATACACATTTTAAATACTTTTTGTTTTAGTAACATGGTTGTATAAATCTTTTTTGGGATTAACTGATATGTCATGTTTTGAAAAGAATCAACAGATAAATATTTTGAAACTTGTTTTTTTTTTATTTGGATCAGAACACCATAAAATGATTTTTGGAAACTTTGTAAATGAAAAACAAAAGAATGATTTTCCAAAAGATCAAATGAAGGCAAGTCTTTTTACATGGAATTGATAAAGAACATCTTTCGAAACATTGATTTGATTTGAACATGAAAACATACCTTAAGCCTTAGTGAGTGTATGCATCCACAGAAATTACATTGAGTTGACATCAGTAATTAATTCTATAGTTGATTTTGCATGAATTTCTAATTGTCATAACATATGATTCTTGGATATGATTTAGGCCTTCTTTTTCTTTTTGAACATCTTTTTAAGCCACTGGCCAAAAAGCTATCCCAATGTATATAATGATTTACCCTTTGCAAGCCCTTTTGAGCCAAACACTTGATATTTTGTTGGAACCCTAACCTAGGTTAAGAATTCCCTACCTTACCTTAGATTAGGAGAGCAAAGGAAGATTTTGTTGGAAACTTTTATCAATTGAGTAGCTAATGTGATGGAAAATACATTGTTTTAAATGTGGCTATTCATAATGATTGAAAAGCAAGAAAAGAAAAGAAAAAAAAAAAGAAGAAAGGAAAAGAAAAAGAAGAAAAGAAAAAGGAAACAAATTCCTTGTGTTCTAAATTTTACAGAATATTATTCTATGAAAATTGGATGATTGGAAGGATTAATATGAGAAATATGAATATCTTGGTAGGAAAAGAAATAGGAAGTGATGATAGCATGTTTATCTTTATTTGCTCTCCTATTCTCAAGGTACTTTTTGAATATCCAGAAAAACCAAGATTCCTTTCTAGCCAGGCCCAACCCTAAAAGTCCTAATGATCCATGATAATTATGTACTATGATTTGATGGGAAATGAACTGCAAAATTGATCTATGATATATCAGTGATGGAATTGAGAACAAACACTTACCTGTGGGAGCATTAAAACACTTTTGAGAGGTTTTCCTCTATTTAAAACAATAAGGTGTTTCCTTTGATGTTCTTTAGAAACGAAATGTGAATTGATCTTAATCTCAATTGGTTTTGTAAATTTCATCTTTTGTTTCAATTCTCAAGATTAACTATTTGAAAATATGTTATGATCACTCTGGAAAGTTGATTCTTTACAAAACATGTTCATCTTTTACACTCCTATTAATTGTAGTGTTAGTTACTTTGCTTGACGACAAGCAAGATTCTAGTTTGGGGGGAGTGATAAGTGTCATATTTCAGTTAAATTCATGTTTCAAATGCTGGCACTTATCTTTTGATTTCATTAACTTTGTTTATAAACTTGCCCTAAACCTAGTTGAAATGTATTTAGTGCTTAGATAAGTGTTGTTTTTCATATTCTTGAAGATTTATCCAATCTTCTCTTGCATTTCCAAAGCTTCCGAACACATAAAGCAAGCAAAAATGGATCATAAAGCAAACATAGGAGGTGCAACAAGCAATCCAGGCCCAAAATCCATCAAAGCCCAAAGATTACTTCATGTTGAAGGCTTTAACTCGCCCAGGCGAGCTCCCAAAGGCTAAAATGGTCGCCCAGGCAAGCACAAGTTCCAAGGAGATAACTTTAACTCGCCTAGGCGAGCAAAACATGAAGAAAATGGTCGCCTGGGCGAGTGAAGCAGGCAGAAGGAGGTTTTCAATAAATAGGCCACGAAAATTTGGAGTTTGGCATCCAATTTCCTTCATTCTTGCTTCCTTTACTGTTCCTTAGGCTTAGGAGCTTAAATATTAGTAAGTAGGTAGGTTAGGAAAGTGAGAGAAGTGAGGATTAGTGTGGAGACTTTGCCAGAGAGAAGCGGTGATGGGGCCCTTCAACAATTCTTTCCTTGAAGAGGTTCTCTCCACTTTGAGTAGCTAGCTTCTCCGAGGATTGGATGTAATCTTCTTAACCCTATGCATCTATTTTAATATTTATTTATGCATGAATCGTTTCTATTCCTTGTTGGTATTTTCATTCTGTGCTTAATGCTTGATTCTACTTGATCATTATTTTCATGAACTTAAATCCTAAGTGAGACTGGAAAGTAATCTTAGGGTTTTAACTGAATGATGTTACTTATTATGTTACGTTGCTAGGAATAGGGCATAACATTCTTATTACATAAAGCACGCGATTATGATTATAATGTTAGGGAATTTACTTCATATGCGAGGGATCGATATTCGGTAAATATCCTTAGGATTCTCAAATGCGAGGGATCGATTAGGGTGAAATATTATGTGCATCAATAAGGATAGACGATGATTTATGCATGGTAATATTAATTGAATATAAAAGGATAAGAATGATGAAATCCAATCCCTCTTTCTCATAGATATATTTCATTTACTAAAGTTTAGTAATTTTACGTTACTTTCACAACTAAATGCAATTCCGCTCAACCTAGTTGTACATAATTATTGAACTATTAAATTATATTTGGATTAATTGAGTAAGCTCAAGTCCCTGTGGAGACAATCTTTATAAATTTTGTAACTTACAACGACAAATCGGTACGCTTGCCAAGAGTCTTAACACAAAAGCAGGAGGTTGTTCCACATAGATTTCCTCCTCAATATATCCATTTAAGAAAGTACTTTTAACATCAATTTGAAAAATTTTAAAATCCATTAAACATGCATATGCAAGTAATAATCTAATGGCTTCCAATCTTGCAACTGGTTCATAAATTTCCTCATAGTCAATGTCTTCCTCTTGGTTGTAACCTTTTGCAACCAATCTAGCTTTGTTTCTGACTATGATTCCACTCTCGTCAAGTTTGTTTCTAAAAACCCATTTAGTGTCAATAGGTTTTAGAGAAGAAGATCTAGGAAAAAGTTCCCAAACTTCATTTCTCTTAAATTGATTCAATTCATCATGCATGACATGCATCCAATGTTCATCAATTAAGGCTCGATCAATGTTCTTAGGTTCTATTTGTGAAACAAAAGCCATATTACAGCAAAGATTTTTCAATAATGATCTAGTAGATACTCCCTTTGAAATTTCACCAATGATATTGTCAAGGGAGAGATCTCTTGTAGTTCTCCAATCTTTTGGCTCTTGGACTGGTGTTGATTGTTTAGCTTCAGCAATTGGTTCTTCTTTTTCTTTATCCATTGAATCATTAAGCTGAATGAACTCCTCCAAAGGACCTGCATCAATATCACACTTCTTTTCCTCCTTGGAGGGATTAGACTCATCACAAATAACATGTATTGATTATTCCATGCACAAGGTTCTTTTATTGAAAACTTTATATGCTTTGCTATGTAATGAATATCCAAGGAAGATGACTTCATCAGCTTTAGAATCAAATTTTCCAAGTGATTCTTTACCATTATTTAAAACAAAGCACTTGCAACCAAATACTCTTAAAAGAGAAATATTTGGTTTTCTACCTTTGTATAGTTCATAAGGGGTTTTCTTTAAAATAGGCCTTATTAGCAATCTATTCAAAGTGTAGCAAACTGTACTTACAGCATCAGCCCAAAAATGTTTAGGCAAATTTGTCTCATTAAGAAGAGTTCTTGCTCCTTCTTCAAGGGATCTATTTTTCCTCTCCACAACACCATTTTGTTGGGGAGTTCTTGGAGCTGAAAAATTGTGGTTAATTCCATTTTCTTCATAGAATTTTTCAAAATGTTCATTTTGGAATTCGCCACCATGATCACTTCTTATTGAGATAATTGTGCTCCTTTTTTCATTTTGAGCAAGTTGGCCAATTTTCTAAAAGCATTAAAAGCATCATTCTTGGATTTCAAAAACAAAGTCCATGTGAACCTAGAGTAATCATCAACAATGACAAGTCCATAGTAATTACCTCCTAAACTCATAGTTCTAGAAGGACCAAACAAATCTATGTGAAGTAATTCAAGAGGTTTTGAGGTAGAAACAACATTTTTACTTTGAAAGGAATTTTTTGTTTGTTTCCCCTTTCGACAAGCATCACATTATTTGTCCTTTTCAAACTTGAGTTTGGGTAAGTCAATGACTAAATCCTTTTTAATCAGCTTGTTCATGTGACACATGTTAATGTGACTTGCCCTTCTATGCCATAGCCAAGATTCATCAATTTTACCTATTAGGCAAGAAGTGTTGTGAAAGAGTGCATGATCTATGGAGAGTAAATAGATATTACCTTTTCTCGTACCTATATGAATCACCTCACCATTTTGTCCATCACATATCATGCAACAATTGTCATTAAATGACACTTTGAACCTTTTATCACAAAGTTGGCTTATGCTTAGGAGATTGTTCTTTAAACCTTCCACATAAAGAACATTTCTGATCATGGTTTTAAGCTGTCTTCTATGCTTCCTTCTCCAATAATCTTCCCTTTGTTGTTGTCTCCATATGTGACAAATCCACCATCTTTAAGAGTCAAATTTGTGAGCATTGATATGTCACCAGTCATATGTCTAGAGCATCTACTATCAAGATACCATAATGAAGATCTTGCTCTTAGACATACCTGCAAAATTCAAATAAATTTATAGAGGAAGGTACCCAATTGAGATTGGGTCCAAAAGGTTAGCTATTTTCTTCTTCTTTTGCACCCAAATATATTCTCCATTAGGCACATAGAATCTCCTAGCATAGCATTTATAAGATGTATGTTCTTTCATCATATAATAGTTGCATGTTACAGATTTTGATGAATTCCTTAAGTAAGCATTTTGATTGATCTTTGAATCATAGAAATTCTTTTGATTTTTCTGTTTTGGTGGTACAAATATAGTTTTTCCAAAAGAGCCTTATTTGTAACATAAACCAGAAGTATCTCCAGCATATTTCTGCATACTTAACATTTCAGCTAAGTTGCATTTACCTTTGTAAATCTTTCTTAACAGATCAATCAAATCACTATTCTTTAATAAGAGTAACATGTATTTTTCTCCTTAACTTATTTTGTAATCATCAAAATCCTTTTGCAACATATTGTATTTGTCAACATTAGATGAAGAAGAAGCATATACACATCCATTCATTTTGTAACTTGAAACAAGTTTTTCATTTTCTTCTCTCAAGTTACAAATTTCAGTTTGCAATTCTGTAATTTTTGCAACATGCCATCTAAGATTTCCTTTTAGCTTATTATTGGATTTTGCAAGCTTTTGGTCCTCTTCATGCATTTCTTGAAAAGCATCAATAACTTGATCAAGTTCATAACTTGAGTCTTCCACTTTTTCTACCTTTGAGGATGCAGCTTTCAAGTCTATGTTTTTGTGTTTCTTTTCTGCATCTTGCATTGGTTAGTTGTGACATTTCAAGTTCATACTCAAGAAGCTTACCAAAGTGCAGCCATGGACATTTTGGATAGATCTTTTGATTCTTTAATTGTTGTCACCTTTGGTTGCCATGGTCTTGTGAGACACTTCAAGATTTTGATGTTCAGCTCTTCAGCATCAAAGATCTTTCCAAGACCAAGAAGATGATTGACTATATGAGTGAATCTTGTTTGAAGCTAAGATATGCTTTCAGTGGTGTTCATCTTGAACATTTCATACTCATGGATTAAGACATATTTTCTTGATCTTCTTACTTCATCTGTACCTTCATGAGTTATCTCCAGCATTTCTCACATCTCTTTTGCACTTGTGCACCTAATAGTTCTAAAGAATTCATCAGAGGAAAGTGCAGAAGTAATCATATTCTTAGCTTTAAAATCATATTGAACAACTCTCTTTTCAACATCTATCATTTCATCCCATTATTTGGGAATCATATCATTACCAACAATTTTTATAGGAATACCAGGACCTTTTTCTATAGCATTCTAAGCTAGGGGTGTTCATCAACCGATCCAAATCGATGCAAACTGCGGTGACCGAACCGAAAAACCGATAACCTAAATAACCGAAAACTGAAAAATCAAAAACCGAAAAAAAAACTGAAAATTTTCACCGGATTGGATCGGTTTTCGGATTGGCTGGTAAAAACCGATCCAATTACCTACTTAGGCTTTTTAGTTTTACATTTAAGTTATGAGTTCAATTTGAAAATTAGAAAATTGTGTTTGTTTTTGTCCAATGAACATGTTTGCAATAAGGTTTCATTACTCTTTATTTTGTCCAATGAACGTGTTTGTCCAATGAAAATTAGAAAATGGTGTTTGCTTTTATCCAATAAATGTGTTTGTTTATGCTGGATACTCCTTATTTTGATAAAAATAAGTCTCTAAGTTTTAATTTTAGACTTTTTAAAAAACCGAAAACTGATCCAATCCAAACCGAAAAAAATTGGATTGGATTGGATCGGATTTGAAAAAAAATAAACCGAATGGATGATCAAATGACCAAATCGAAGGGATTGGATAGGATGATTTTTTGCTTCAAAACTGATCCAATCCAGACCGCGAACACCCCTATTCTAAGCACCTGGGTCATTTGATTGAATAAAGATTTTCATTCTTTTTTTTCAAAAACTGAAGTGCTCTCCTTCAAACATTGGAGGACGGTTGAGGGAAGCACCTTATTTGAAGGTCATTTGTGTGGTATTCATTTTCTTTAAAAGAAAGATAGTGATTTTGAATAACACTCAAGAACCTGCTCTTGATACCAATTGAAAAACAATAGGAATGCCCACAATAACCAAGAGGGGGTGAATTGGTTTGATCTTAGTATATATAAAAATTTGTTGATAAAATCAGAGTTAAAGGAACTTCATCACTTTTAAATCAAGAATACTTTTAATCAATCAAATCACTCAGCTCAAGAAATCAATAGCTCAAAACAGAACTTGTTGAGTAATGATAATGATGCCAAGAACAAATGAATAAGATAACTGGTAAAGATGAAGGAATAGAAAAGCAACTCAAAAATTTTTATTGGTTTACTTCTCAAAAGAAGCTACATCCAGTTTCTTCTAATCAACACTAGATTAAAGTTCCACTATTATAAATTTCAGTTCTTACAAGCTTTACAACAAACTCTCTTTATCAACACTAGATAAAGAATAGAAATCTAAAACCCTATTAGACTTCTAATGAACAAGAACCAGAGAACACTACTCTGTTCTTCCCTAGAGAACACTACTCTAGCTCAAGCTTCAAAGAATCCTTTTACAATAGCATCAAATAACAAACATTACAAAAACGAATTTACAACCAAAGATAATGGAGAGAAACAACCTGATGATCCAATGAATATGAATGCATGTGAGTTACCAATCAAAGTTGAATGCAGAAAAAGAATTTCACAACATGCTCTCCATTACTTCTTTGAAATCTCTTGCCCAAGAAATCATTCAATACCCATGAAGATTAAAGAGTGGGACAAGAGCTTAGTTAACCCAGAAAATCACTTTCTAACTCTAAGAAGGCTTGTGTATATTCAGAAAATTCGAAGTGTTCAAGTCTAGTTTCAAGCCAAGCCTCCTTTCTGTTTATAACAGCTTTTTGTAACAATCTGTAATTGATTACAGGCGCCAAATAATCGATTAAAATGACTTATGTAATTGATTAAATTGTCACTTAATCGATTAAAGTGTTCAAGGCTCCATTTTGGGTTACACAACGATCAAAATAATCGATTAACCCGAGCTGTAATCGATTAAATCAGAAAAATTTTATTTCAGAAACAACTTGTGTAACCAATTACATTTTATGGTAATCGATTAAAGCAGTGAAGCAAGCTTTTTCAAATAGCTTATGTAATCGATTACGAATAATGATAATCAATTAACACAGCAATGCACAAAATTCATTTTACACAATGTAATCAATTACAAGAGTTGCATAATCGGTTAATATGTCATCAAAGTTTTTCCAGTTTCAAACACGAACCAAATAATCGATTAAATTGCTATGTAATTGATTAAAACATTGAAATTTACATTTTTCCAAAAACATTACTCAATTAAATCCTTTTCAAATTGTGGGTAGCTTTGATATTTTAATGAAAACATTTAAGTATGTTAATGATTATGTGCATGCAATGCAAGGATCAAAAGATTGGTTTCTCCTACACTTCATTTGAATTACAATCTTCAAGACATGTGAAAAGCTCAAAACATTCTTCTAAGTCATAGGCTTCATTCTTCTTGTTGCTCCCCCTATATCCAACAAACAGAACCATCAATTTCAAGGTGAGTGGGAGGGGAATCAGTTAAATTGTACTTAAATTTAATTATTCTATGTAACCTGACATAGTACAATTAAATTTAAACATAACCTGAGATAGTACAATTAAAGACTTACTAATTATAACGATAAATTATAAGGGATCGCACCGTATATAAGAACCCCACGAATTTGTAACATCTGATCATATCAATTAATACAGCTAACCAATTTGAAATTTTTGGCTTCCTCAATTATGTTATTCAACTATTTATAATTTTTTATTGCCTCATGGGGCGCTTTCCTTATGAAAACTAGAACCAAAGTTGCCACTCAATGATATGCTACCTTGGTGGTGCCACCCATAGTTGCTACCTCTTGTATTGGTGGCGTCGCCCAGCTATTTGCTACCCTGGTGGCACCACTAAGAGTGTTGTTACCCCTTGTAATGATGGCGCGACCCAGATAGTTGTTATCCTGGTGGCGCCACCCTGGACCTTGATATCCCTTTTTACCCCTTAAGTAATTTTAAATTAAACATTTAAAAAAAAAACTTACTTAATAAGTAAATATAATTTGCTTAACAAATAATTTTCTAACAAATAAATAATTTTTTATTCTCAATCTTATCCTTATTATTTTACTTGAAATTGTGTAACCCATTTATTTAATTTAAAAACCCTTTTATCTTGTTTTTTGTTGTCTAGAAAATTCTTGTTATCTAATTACACTTACACGACAGTCAACTCGTCAATTTTCATCACTTCATCGTTACTTAAGGTTATTAATTCTTTGAATTATATCAACTTTATAATTATTTATTTAATCATATCAATAAATAATATTGTTAATAAAGTATTTAAATGCTAAATATGATTTTGTAGGCTTGAACAAATATTGGCAAATAAACCAAAATAATATTTTTTAATTAAATATTTATCAAAAAGGTGCAATTTGGAAAATAATTACAAAACTGGGGCTGTCAAACACGACTAGATTGGGCGTGTTACAACATGCCCAATCTGGGCGTGTTCTTGGGTGACAGGCTTAGGTGCAGCACTGCTTTTGTAAATTTCGGAAGGTCATAACTTTTGACTGGGACGTCCGATTGATGCGAAATCGGTGGCCACGCGCTCGAAATTGAGAGGAGAAGGCCTGGGTTGAGAACTTGCCCAAATTTTTTTTCCAAAAGAGGCCTCTAAATGCTTCAAAATTACGATTTAATCTTCGGAGCCCCAAAAAAATTTGTTTTCTGATATTTTATCTACTCAATTAGTGAATTGCAAGCTATTATTTATTTATCTAATTACTTCTCTTAATTTCAAGCGTTTTGACATAAAATACGTCATCATTGGACATTGTTACGAGAAATTACTACTGTTCAAAGTTATATGCATCGTCGATATTATAGTCTAATTTTGCTGAATTTTTTTAATTATTTTTGCAACCACAACATTTTCATTTTTTAGGATTTATGGATTAGGTTTCGGGTTTAGGGTTATGGTTTAGGGTTTATGCTTTAGGGTTTAGTGGTTTGGGATTTAGGGTTTAGGGTTTAGGGGTTAGTGTTTAGGGGTTAGGGGTTAGGGTTATGGTTTAGGGTTTAGGGTTTAGGGCTTTGGATTAATTAACCCTAAACACTAAAGCATTAAACCCTAAAGCATAAACCCTAAAGCATAGACCCTAAACCATACACCCTAACCCATAACCCTAAACCCGAAACCTAATCCATAAATCCTAAAAAATGAAAACGTTGTGGTTGCAAAAATAATTTAAAAAATTGAGCAAAATTAGACTATAATATTGACGATGCATATAACTTTGAACTGTCGTAATTTCTCGTAACAATGTCCGATGATGATGTATTTTATGTCAAAATGCTCAAAATTAAGAGAAGTAATTAGATAAATAAAGAATAGCTTGCAATTCACTAATTGAGTAGATAAAATATCAGAAAACAAAAAATTTTTTGGGGCTCCGAAGATTAAATCGCAATTTTGAAGCACTTAGAGGCCTCTTTTGGGAAAAAATTTTGGGCAAGTTCCCAACCCAGGCCTTCTCCTCTCAATTTCGAGCGCGTGGCCACCGGTTTCGCATCAATTGGACGTCTCAGTCAAAAGTTATGACCTTCCGAAATTTACGAAAACACTCCGCTGCACCTAAGCCTGCCACGTGGCAGCACCAGCAAGAACACGCCCAGATTGGGCATGTTGTAACACGCCCAATCCAGGCGTGTTTGACAGTCCCAGTTTGTTTTGTAATTATTTTCCAAATTGCACTTTTTTGATAAATATTTAATTAAAAATATATTATTTTAGTTTATTTGCCACAAATATTCTAATAATATGACGCCTTGTTAATACTAAAAATTATAAAAACATTTGAAATAAGTTGGGGCTTGCAAATAGAATAAAAACTAATTTTGGAATTTCTATGTCAGCCTCCTGGAACCAACTAACGGTTTTTTTTCCATACATATAATGCCTTGGTGGTGGACTTGAGTTACGCAAATCTTGGATTAATTCTTTAACGGTCTTTGGAGGGCGCGACAGTTTAGCATATAACTCTATTGGTCCCTTGCTTTGATAGGGTTGTATTTTGATAACATGTATTCCACAAGGTTGTCATGTTTTTCTAACTCAAGTGAATCATAACGAACAACACCATGTTGAACTTCAAAAGGACGTCGATAGAACACCTCAGTCACGTTTTTGTCATTTGGTAGAATTAATACCTCTTTAATCTTTCTCTTCAGTTCAACATAGTCAAATTTTGAAGAACCCTAAAAGGGGTGGGCTGGATACATGTGAAGTAAGTGTCGTTCTCATTAATTCCCATTTCGCCGTTGTGGTAAATGAACACAAGTGGCTAATTTATGATGTTTTCGGAGGTGGTTATTCCTAAAAAAGTCATTTATGATTGTAACTTATGAATTCTTTTCTTTGCTTGTGATTTAAATTCATTGAATGGAGAAGTCTATTTATAGCAAAAACCATGGGTACAAGAAATTGTTTGTAAGTATAATAGTTTATCAACAAGAAAAATAATAACAATAATAATAATAATACAAAAAAAAATAAGAGTATATCATTCTTATGGCCATCACAAGAGTTCACATGTGTTGCATTTTTTTAAATTATTCTTAACAAGAACAATAAGCTATGAAAAATACGTAGGAGAGGCATGAACAAATACCTATTTAGGAGTAGTCTGAGTTCAACTGATATGACCAAATTGGAGAAATTGCAGATATTGAGGGACGTCAACACAGTATAAGGTGATATATATATATATATATATATATATATATATATATATATATTCATCCTAGTGAGCAGCATAATAAGGCATGTACAGGAGGCGCCACTCTGTAACTTGTCACCAAACAAAGCATAGGAGGCATCAGCCTGCAAGATGCCACAAAGGAATTAATTTTAACTTCCTCGAGGACCTCATGTGGTTTAGATGCAATTAAAAAAATGTACACCTATATATGTTGAGCTTGTGAAGAGAAATAACAAAACATATGTTTACTTACATGAAGTGCATTGTTTGTTTTTTTTTTTTTTAATGTGTGTCCTGACTATAACTTTTTTAAAAAATAATTAGTATTTCATAATGACTTTTGTGATTGCATTTATTTATTGGAATGGTCAAAAATTTGTAGGCCAGAGGGGATTACATTTGACGGGTCTAAGAGGGATATTAAAATTAATCCCAATATTAGTTACAAAAGTATGAAAATAAAAGTTTGTGAAAACTTAATCTGTCCAATGATCAAATAATTAGTAAGTTTACATATAGATTTCTCACTACAGTAAATCCTCCGATGTATGATGCAATTGACGTTTGTGATGATGAAGATGTTCAATGTATGATTAGTGTTTTCCAACAAAATGCTTTTACAACAAAATACTTTGACCAAGTTGGTAACTCGTCAACCCCGGTAGACACGGTGAATTGGTCTGGTCGTTCCTCAGCACCTCCTGAAGATTTAAATGATGATTATGATAACTCGGACGATTATAACGAAGGTGAGGACGACAGGATTCCACAACAAAATTCTTCTAACACGGAAGACGAGGGTATCGATCCCATGAATCAACAAAATCATGGTACCTAATATGCCTAATTTTCTTAGGTTCAAATTATCTATAAGTCTAATGTTGCATAATTATTTTTCCATCACATGTTATCCACGCCAACCATAATGGGGTTCATCGTCACATTTCTCAAACGTAAACTGGGATCATGTTGACCAAGAAATGGATTTTCATGTGTTGGCCATACTTGGTTCATGGAGGATTGGACAAGAGTTCTATGTAGGGTTACATTTTGATTCAGAGGAGGTTATCCAAAATCTTGTAGTATCGTTAAAAATAGGCGAATGGTACTTAAATTAAAATGTCCAAGAAGTGAAGTTGGATGTCCCTCGAGAATGAGAGTTTTGTTGTCCGGAAAGACTGACAAATGGAAAATAAGCAAATAGGGAGGTCCACATCAATATGAAAACGTAAACTTAACACAAGATCATGCAAACCTAACGTCACGATTGATAAGCAACATCATTCTAGGTATAAAACTATATTTTTATTTGTAATAACCATGGCATTTTTTTAACATCATTATTTATTTAATGCAAACAAGATTGAACATGATCCATATGTTTCCATTTCCATGCTTCAAGTATGTATTGCAACCGAAAAACATTTTATGATATCATATCGTAAAGCATGGGAAGCGAAATGAATAGCATTAGAAAGGGTATACAGAGATTGGGATGAATTATATGATATGTTGAGTAGGTTGTTGGATTGAATGGTACGAAAATGTCCAGGATCTGCTTACGGAATTGACACCACAAAATATTGGTGGAGGTGCACTGCACACTCAATTTAGGCAATTTGAATGTATTTTTTGGATGTTTAAACCTGTCATTGATGCATTTAACTCATGCAAGCCCATAATACAAATTGATGGCACATTTTTGTATGGAAAATATAAAGGAACCCTTTTATTTTGCAATTATTGAGAAGGAAACACAAAGTGTTTGGTCATGGTTTTTGTCAAAGATATGACGTGTCACTCAACACCAAGATATGCTTGATCTTAGTTAGACATCAAGGGATCAAATCAGTTGTTACAATGTCACCAAAATGGCAACCACCCGGGGCTTATAACATGTATTGCATTCGCCATATTGCAAGCAACTTCAACCATGAATTCAACAATGCAAAATTAAAACAAGAGTTGATCACGTTGGGTAGATTTTCTATCATTATGGTTATAAGGATTTATTGGTCAACACATGTCACCAAATTATTAATTTTTTACACAATTTCGTAGGAGGTACAACGTTGGATTGGAGGCATTTCCAAAGAAAAATGGAGCTTGGCACATGATCAAGGTGGACGCAGATATGGCCATATGACAACTAATTTTTCAAAGGTAGTAAATCAAATTTTCAAAGGTGCCCGAAATATGCCCATAACGACTCTGGTTAAGGTTACACACAACAAACTGATAAACTATTTTCTAAGGAGAGGTGAACAAGCTAGAACATAATATTGTGTCGGACAACACTACTGCAAGAGGTTGCTAGATGCCCTTCAAAAAAATCACGTCAAAGCTTGTACTTTTCACATTAAAAGATATGATATTGGCCGAACAAAATTTGACATTGAAGAGCCTTTTAATCACGCAACACAAAGGGGAGGAAAAACATGATTTGTTATCTTAAATGAAAATTAGTGTGAGTGTGGAGCTTTTCAAGCCTACAGATATCCTTTCTCCCACATCATTGCAGCGTGTGCCCATGTTAACATCGTCCTATACCAATACATGGATAAGGTATAAAAAATTGAAACCATCATTCGAGCACATTTTGGAAACTGGAATCCCCTAGGTTGTGAAGAAACCATACCTGAAAGAAGTGGCCTTATTATTATTTTAGATGAGTCCAAATTACGTCTCAAGGTCGATCAAGGTCTACACGCATTAGGAATGAAATGGATTGATCTGAATATCAATGTGCACAAATTTGTAGCTAATGCAAGCATCAAGGGCACAATAGAACTCATTGTCCACAAAATTGACATCAGATTGCCATGAATAAAATAAAATCATTTCATCCAAATTGTCATTGTAATTATTATAATGCATTTCAATTTAACTCATTTTTTATTACAATTTTTTTCTATTTGATAGAAAAAACTATCAATAAATAGAAACACATACGTAAGAAGAAGAAGAGTGATGGTAAGGTGTGGAAGACGCACCATAAAACTATGGAAAGACAATTATTGTTTGTGCACCATATACAAGTTACATACTCGCGTACGGTAGCTTGCGCCTATAAACAAGTTTACATTTTTTTGATAAAATATTGCTAAAAAACTTATCTAAACAAATCCTATTAGTTTTGGCACTCACCAATGAACTTCACGAGGTACAATTAATTAATATAGTACGAAACAAATTATATCTTACATAGTTGGGGGATTCGACCAAAAGGGGGTGCTTTGTTTTTTTAATTATCGTTTTGGGTTGATTTTAAATTTTTTACCAAAAGTGGGTAAGTCGTAATAAGTGTTACGACTTCTGAGTTAGACAAAAGTCATAACTCCTTTCACAACTTTTTTTTTTTTTTTTAAATTGAAGTCTAAAAGATTTTACGACTTCAGTGTTTTTAAAATTTATGACTTTAAAGTCGTAAAAAATTTCTTTTTTTTTTACTTTTTAAAGAGAAATCTTAAATGTATTTACGATTTCCATGAAATCATTTTTTTTACTATTAAGTCTTAAGTTTTTTTTTTACTATTAAGTCATTTGTGTTTTTTAAGTTTCTTTTCAATTTTTTTTAAATAAATTGTAAATAAATTTTTAATTTAATTATTTAATAAATAATTTTTTTGAAAATTTTATTTAAT
>PYAF01001988.1:67409-90758 GCA_007407185.1 Glycine tomentella
AATACTAAAAAAAAAACCTTTACAAAGACACTCAGTGAAAATTAAACTCAAAAGAATCTTGTAATAAAAATTATGTTTATATATGATTATTGCATAAAAAGTTATTAAAAATTTAAAAATAAAAGGAAAAAACCACAATAATAATTTTTTATTAGCTAAAATATTTGTAGCTTTCTTTCACTCTCAACATTATCATATTGCTCATTTAAATGAGAACAAATGTAGAAACAAGTTTTATTAGAATGCAATATAAAAGTGTAAAATACCTTTTTCCCCCATGATATTATGTAAAGTATCCACCTAAACTTAAACTTTGTTAATAACTATTTTCCATTGAAAAACCTAATTAACTACTCCTAATCATGATTTTTTCATTCCCGAAACATAAACTCAAAATTTTACTTAAAGAAATTTGAGTTTAATATCACTTCAGACCATGATACATGGTGGTATGTAAAAGATTTTTACATAATAATTATTTTATCACAAATTATTATATTTGGAAATATTATTGATTTTTATATTCTGAAAATGTATTTCTAATTATTTTTTGATGTGGTGTATTTTTTTTTTCTTAAAAAAAATTTAGATGAGTTAAGTCTCTAAGTTCACCTAAACTAAAGCTAGTCTTAAAGCACAAAGAACATTTACATAAAGGTATTTATAGATTATTCAATAACAAAATCCTCACACCAACATAAAAAATGAATCTACCGGATACAACATCTTTTCTAACCAATTGAATTTGTTGGTGAAGAGAGATTTCTAATTAACCGAGAATGTATACACATAAAATGTACTGAAATTAGGAAAATTAGAACTACCAAGTTACTGCGGCATTAGATGCGAGATCTAGGAACTGCGTTATAATCAATGCTGTGGTTACTTTCTAGTTTCTAGTTCTACTTGTTTGCTTTACAAAAGGGTGCTGATATATTCTCAATATCTTCCATTACGCATCCATCATAGGCATACCATACCTACTAAAACTCAGCGACAGATCATATCATATCATGTGATAAGCTAGCTTATATATACACACAAACAAGAGGGAAGAAGGGAAAACTTTTGCAGAAAATAGCTTGAAAAAATATATATTCTATAAACAATTATGCTTTTTCCATCTGGTATTCTGAAAAAGCAAGTTTAATTTATTTGTGGAAAGAGATATAAAGCAAGCATTAAAAACATGGGTAGGGGAAAGGTGGAGCTGAAGAGGATTGAGAACAAGATAAACCGTCAAGTGACATTTGCAAAGAGGAGAAATGGTTTGCTCAAGAAGGCTTATGAACTCTCTGTCCTCTGTGATGCTGAGGTTGCCCTCATTATCTTCTCCAACCGTGGCAAGCTCTATGAGTTCTGCAGTGGCCATAGGTATCTCCCATAGCCAAATTACCCCATCAAGCTTTTTTTGTTAGTGACACAGCTTTTGTGTGTGAAATAAGAATGTTCTGTTGTGTTTGGGGAGTTTTGTTTTCTGGGGGTCTTGATTTTCTTTCCCTTGTTTCAACGGGTGCTTAAAGTTTACATCTTGCTGGTGGTAAACTGGTTTGTGCTTGTGTTTTCATTTGGGGTTTGTGTCTCATGAACTCTTTTAGTTTTTGGTTGCTTTGCTTTGTCTCTCTGTGTTTGATTTTTAGGGCTGACGAGGGCTGTGTTTTTCGTTTTTGTTTTTGTTTTTTTTTTTTTTTTTTTTTTTTTTTTTTTTTTTTTTTTTTTTTTTTTTTTTTTTTTTTTTTTTTTTTTTTTTTTTTTTTTTTTTTTTTTTTTTTTTTTTTTTTTTTTGCTTTCTCTTACAAATTGAATTTCACTTTTTTGTTTTTATGTTCATGTTTTTTTTATAAACAAAAAAAATTAGCAGCTACAGCTTGCAGATAGTTTTGATTCAAAATTTTAGCTTGATGATTCAAGTTCATACATAGTGAATCTTCTCTAGTTATATATTTCTCAGCATGGTTCAATTTCAGTTTATGGTTTAGTTTAATGATTAAAAATATTTATATTAATAGTCTAAAATCACTCCTTTTTATTTATTCAAAATCTAAACTGATATGGTGTTGCTATATTATTATAATATTCTGTGATTGTAATTTCCTTTCCCTCAATGTTTTACAAGTAGACCCCTTGCAGTGGAACTTTCTCTTCTTAAAGTGTTTTGAAGAAAATTAAAGAAGAAGGAAACCACTGGGAAGGTTGGGGGTGTGGTCTCCGTTTTGGAGCTGCAAAATTTTCTTGCAAATGAGTTGTTAGAGTTAGAAATATCGTGATAATAATTTTTCATGTATTTTCACGTACTAGCCCTTTTGGATTCAGGTTCTCTACAGTTTTGAAAACACTGATCTCAGGTGTTCTTTATTTTTAGAGAAAATAACCAAATTTATCCATGAAAGGGTAAAATATCAATAAATTTATCCCTAAAAGAAAAAAATTCAAGTTTAGTTTATAATGTACAAAAAAATGGAACAAATTAGTCCTACACTACAGATAATTTAATGACAAATTGATTTTCAAACTTTACAACTTAATATCAAATTGGTTTTCGAAAGATATAATTTATTGTCAAATTAATCCTTGAATATTGTAACTTAATATAATGACAAAACTAATTTATTGTACTTTTTGCATATTTAGAGACTAAATTTTCATTTTTCATTTTTCAATTACTTTTATTATTGCATCATACTTTCACATATAAATTTAATTATTTATCCTTATTTTTAATATTTGATAATTTAATATATAAAGAAGAGATACACTCTCATGAACAAGTTATTGATTTGAGTAGTATTATACATTTGATTTTCTTCAAAATTTTGAATTCTAATTTTATAGATGAAAAAAATGTAATTTTTATGTGAATTAAAAGAAAAGAGATAAGTCACTCGAATAGTGAAATTAATGACTGCATTACAACAGTTCTTTTTGAAACCGCATAAGATTCACTTCCCTTTTGAAATGGATGGTTCATAACTTTATGACCAAGTGCTATAGAACTTAGCCCCTTAAATCTTCATTTTTGTAATAAATCAATTTAAATTTATATAATCATTTCCATATTTTCAATTTTTAGAAGATATATATTTTCAATTTAACATATACAGCACTTCTTGCCAAAAATAGTCATGAGTAACTAAATTTTATTATGCAATAATTGAATTCTTTACAAATTGTTTGTTTAATTTTGACTTTTGGAATTTTGGAATGTAAACTCGTATTAAATAAAAGGAATTAGGAATTTTTACCTTCTTGCTAAATAGCATCAAGAAAGTGGTTTTTGCCTTGATAGTTGTGTAAAGTTCCGTGTTTCTTATGCTGTAAAACAAGCAAAGAAGTTATTTGATTTACACCAATGCTACTAGAGCAGTGATAAATGTAATATTATCACGTCCAATCTTCATTTTAGGAGCCTTAACACTAACATTCTAGCTAGATCTTTTGATGATAACAATATTTATAACCCCAAGATTCTCTTTGTTCATGTATACTTGATTCTGATTAGACATGCACCCATATGTCAGAGCACATCAAAAGAAAAGAAAACAAATTATGCATATGCATTCAATGTAAAGATAGGACTTCGGTACAATGCATACTTTACTTTGGAAAGTTAAATTCATATATTATTATATGATTTTGTGCTGAAGACCTGTATATGATATTTGTACGAATATATTACTTTTGAAGTGTCATCACTTAACTTTTATTTCAGATTTGATAGGCTTCTTTACCGTTATAAACTTGTTATAGGTTTCTCTCTCCTTTGGTGATTTAATAAGACACCATGTTTGATCAACATGCATTCCAGTCGTGTTATACTTTTTGGCATGCATCCACAACATTTAATTATTGCATATACATCATATAAGTATTTTAGTGATTCACTATTAGAAGGAAATTCTATATATATGCATAGAGAAGCTATGTATGATAATTACTGAATGATTCATTGAAGTATTGTAGTTACTAACTTACTGGTTGCTCTAGAAGTGAATCATAAAGATAAAAAAGCTGTGTAGACTTTGCTACATAAGACTAGACTTGTGTTTATTTTGCTGCTTGACTAGATCAATTCTCTACATCCTATATCTTCATTGCCCTGTATGTATTGAACTTTAGTATTAGAGAGGATTAGTGGTCATGTATGATGTATATGGACATGTAAGAGTTTTCCTTGGTTTTTGTATTTTTTTTTTATTGCGAGGCATGCTTAGTTATCCAAATTATATAAACATGAAACTTTGATGAGTAAGCCAATGGTGATGGACTTGAATAGTTTGCAAGACGCATATAGTTCAACCAGTTTCTATGGAACAAAAAAAAATTTGAATAAACTTTCATTCCAGCTTTTGAAATTATGAGCCATATACTGTATGGAATTTTTAATTACATTGTTGATGCTAATACTAATACTAATATATTATATATTCAAGGGTATATATAGCTAGCTATTTGTTCTACTTTGATATCATCTAAAATTCTCTTTCAAAAAGTACACTTGATCAGGAAGGTTTACATTCATCATATATAATGCTAATGTTCCAAGACTTGCTAAATATAACCAATTCCAATATTGATATATCTCCACGTGACTTGATTATATTAAATTTCAAGAATAGTTAATTTGTCTGTTATGTGTTGTTAGAAATTCAAGTGTGAATTTTAAGTTTCACATTAGTTGTGAATGAGCTTAATGCAGATAAATATAAGAAAATAGTTCATATATTTATTGTTAACGTGGTTTTGGATAAAGATATGATGTTATCCTTATGGCCTGTTGCAGCTAGTCATCTGCCAAATATTTGGAGACAGTGGTTAGTGTGGAGCTATGTTGTGGATATTTGACTCTGTTAATAATCTTGTTCACCCTTTTGCTCAAAGAATGAGAATGAGAAGAATGATAATTTTTTTTTAGTTTTAATTTTATGTTAGAAATTTAAGTGAATATATGAAGTTTCACATTGATTGAGAGCAGGCTTAATGAAGATAATATAAGGGAACATACTTTTTTCTTTTGAACATACCTATATTATATACGTAATGTCTTGAGATATTTTGGATTAAAGATTCAGTATTGCAGGTCCGTCCTTACTTTTAGGCTCCCTCAATCCCCAACAATCAACATCTCCTTCCAAGGAAGTTCATAAGATCTTTAATTTGAGGCCCAAAAGTGATAATATTTTCTAGAGATGGACGATTTAATGCTTGAAGAAGTAAGGTGTGAGAATTGAGAGAAACCAAAATGATTCAATAAATAAAGATAAGAAAATCAAATTAGAGGAAATGAAAGTTTACTCTCCTAACCATATTCAAAGCCAAATTTAGAAGATCGATATATTACGTTTGATTTCAATAATGTAATAGTGGTGTAGCATGTTAATCATTTATTGTAATCTTCCTCATCATATATCTGGGATCCAAAATTAATAGTAGTGCTCATGTGAAAATAAAATAAACGTGTTTGTTATAGGCTCTAGCTGATGATCATGATATATATATATATATATATATATATATATATATATATATACACACCAAGGATTAATTTCATTGCCTGTATTATATAATCTGATTTACACGATCTTAATTGTTTTACCCTAGCTTGCATTTCCTTTTTCTTGAGGTAAAATGTGTGGCTATTGGTTTCAGCATGGCCAAGACACTTGAAAGGTATCACAGATGCAGTTATGGAGCCTTGGAAGTCCAGCACCAACCTGAAATAGAGACACAGGTGTTCATCTTTCTTGTTTCGACTAGAATAAGGTTTTAACAGGATAAAAAAGATAGAAAATGTAAAACGTAGGATATGTTCATTTTTACTAAATAATTAGAAAATGTTACTTTGTTTTATTTTATTTTATATTTTTACATTTATAGTTGTATAGAAATGATAAAAATTAGGGTCACTAATTTTTTTGTTTCTAATATATATATTTTGCAAAATTTACTTTTAGTTCCTAAATAAAATATTGATCATCTTAAATGATGATGTGGTAGCCATATTGAAATCCACATGGGTTATCATGACAATCAGTTTATTTGACATGACAATCATTTGTAAATTTTTTTTACATTATGTTTTATTTTATGGAATTTAGTTACTTATCTCTTTTTTAAGAAGTTCATTTTTAGTATCTCAATAATGTTTTGCTGGCCTTAGTTCCTCAATTATTATTCACCATTGTTTTTAGTTTCTCTCATCAAGTATCATCTAGAAATGATGTAGCGACCATTTTAATAGTCATGCAACTTGTCAAGTGAATTACTAGTTTAACTGATAATCACATAATCAAATATTGGTTTAAGATGTTTTCTAGTTGTCCTAAGGTGCTACGAAATTTCTACCGGTTTTACACATCTTAAAAAAGATGTTTGAAAATTAAAAGAAAAATAAAGAAGGTAGTTAGAAAAATTGATAAACCTCAATACACAAATCAACAACCCATTTAGCCGTGGTCTAAAACAGAAAATCAACAACCTACAGTAAGCAAAATCAACATGAATATGCAAAATCACAAATCATTAAATCCATGAATCAAAACCCCAAACACCAAAACTAAAAACCTCCAATCTTTGAACCCTTCCAAAATCCCTATCTCCATCCTCACTTCCCAAACAAATGCTAAACCCTTATGTTTGAATCTTGCTCCCTCTATCCCTTTTGCTCCACGAGTTACACTCCAAAGGGAGGTCACAAGGTGGCAATGGTAGCAAGAGAGAAAGGCAAAAATGATGGGTTTTGATGTGATTAGAATTTTCAAGTGGGTTACTGCTTTGTGTATTGTGAGTTATTGAATTTACTTACTGCATATTCTTTTTTACTTTATTTCCCTTCAAATTTTCAAACTCTTTTTTGTAGTTTTACCACTAGAAATTTTGACTAGCAACGTGATTGTCACATTATTATCACTTAATGGTTGGGGGATAAAGACTAATCAAAAAATTATTAACACAAATTGAATTATGTGAAAAAATAGGAACTAAAACATAATTTTCAAAAACACACTAATACATTAAACTAGATGACTAATACATTAAACTAGATGATATAGCAACTCATGTGTTTGTCAACATAATTGTTATATCATCATTTGAAGATAATATTTGACAATAAAGACAAAATATTAAAAAAGTAAAAGTATACAACTAAGAGCCTGTTTAGATAGAAGGTTAGAAGTTTTAGAGCTTCTTTTCTACTGAATTTTTTTTAAAATTTTTAATAGAAAAATTCTCAAAAACGCTTGTGTCTTGTATTTAAACAGGTCCTAAGACTGGTCAATATTTTGCTTAGAGACCAAAAGTAAAATTTTTGAAAAGCTTAGAGACAATAAACATAATTAACCCTAAAAATTAAATAGAAAATGAATTTTGATAACTATTTGTACAATTTTTTAAATAGGAATGTTTATTTTTTATTTTATAAATAAATCTTAAAAATAAAACAAAGTAATAGTGTTTATTTTCAGAAATCACTAGATATTACATTGAAAATTTTATAAACACTGGTTGGAGCATTCTCTTCGAGAAGCTAATCAGTGTGCAGATATCCTTGCAAAAAGATGGGAGCAATCTCAATGCAGCACATGGTGTTTTTGCAGGAGCCACCTCTGTGTCATAGTTCTAGTCTGCAGGCTGATGCTATCGGGACTTTGTTTCCTAGAGTAACTTAGCTTGTGTTCTTGCTGTTTTTTCTTGTTTTCTTTTGTTTCCTCTTTGTAACAAAAACAAAAATATACTCATCTTTATTTCCTTTTCTCAAGTGTATATGACTTGTTTGTCTGCTAGTAAATGCCGTCTGTCAACGTCCAATAACATGGATTAGTAACTTTTGGCAAAGTCTAACATATGTATCCCTATGCCCTTGTGCAGAGGCGCTACCAAGAGTACCTAAAGCTAAAATCCAGAGTTGAGGCACTACAGCAAACACAAAGGTTGCATGCTAGTCCTACTATCTTTGTTTGGAAAAAAATATTTTATTTTTATATTTAACGGATTTTACATAGTAGAATAAGACTTTGTTGTTATTTATATTTTTAATTCCATTTATAATAAAAAAAGTTGTATTATTTTTATTTTATTTTGTTGTTTTAAACATGTTTGTACAAAAAAGCAGCAATAAAAGCAGATGTTGTTTTCATGTTTTATATGTACAAATTTCAAATGTAAAAAAAAATTACAATATAAAATGACACTTTCATAATTATCAATAAAACAAAATGAAAAGGAAAATAAAAAAAATGTTTTCTGGAATTAATTCACAAGCTAGTTAAATCCACAAGTATGAATAGCAAACATTGGTTTACTCTGTAGAAACCTCCTTGGGGAAGAATTGGAGCACTTAGATGTTAACGACCTTGAACAGCTTGAACGTCAGCTGGACTCTTCCTTGAAGCAAATCAGGTCTAACAAGGTATGCAAATTTTTCTTTTGGCTTATAAAAAAATAAGGCATGTGCAACTTTGACATCTGAATATGATGATACTAACTGATCATATGTCATGTTAAATCCCCTCTCAGTATTGAATGAAAGTGTTTTTAGAAGCTATTTTTTAAAAACTGTAAATGTTATTTTGTTAGAAATATTAGTTTATTAGTTAGGAGAATTCGAAGTTGCTACATCTTTTCCTTTCTCTTTTTCCTTATATCTTAGTTTCTATTTTTTCCATCTTACAATATACCTGTCATATGGAGATATAAGGTAGTGAAGAGGGGAAGGAAGGGTGGGAGGGAAAGATAGTGGGTTTGAATCCCTCCACTAACAAAAATTAACATTCAATTAACATTGGCCGATAAAAAAAAAAAATATACCTGCCATATAATATTTTTAATTATAAAGTGGGTTGGGAAATTTGATTAAACAAATTATATTTTTTCAATTAACTTCTATAAAAAAAAAAGAGATCAAATGTTTCCAACATAGATGTGTCTCTCCTTTCTTCTCCCTTCACTCTTCTCCAATCACTGACTAACTAACGTTATATCTTCCATTTTTAGAAGCTATTCTTAAACAAGAACATTTATAAGAGTTTTTCTATAGTGAAAACGTTTTTAGAATTTTTTTAACTTTTAATCTCTTTTAACTTATACTTTCATCTTTATTTCTAAATCAACAAATTTAATATACTTTTTTAAAATTAAATCAACTTAAAAATATCCTTGAATCACAATATAAATTGTTCACCATAAATCTAAAATATAATTAATATGTTCAAAATATGTATTTTTTACAAATTTTAACTATAGTATAAATATAAAAATGTATTTACGCTGTATATTATACATGCTAAAATATTTGTATGTTTTCTGTATTTTTATTTATTATATTCTTGATGGAAAGATGAAAAAGTGGCATGGGTACTTGTCATAGAAAACTCTTGCGTGCGTAGTGCCTATGCAAGGTACATGCAGCTCGTACATTTGGAAGCCATTGTGGCCCCATGTTCAATGTCGCTTGGATTTTTAGTTGAAGTTGAATGAATTGTATTGTTCTTACTGGAAAGAACTGTAGGATTTTTTTTTTTTTTTTTTTGAAAACTGAAAAGCATATTGAGGTATTTTTCATGGCTGCAATGCACATGAGAAAGGACATGAAATCAGACTAGGGGTACTTCATTTAAGTCAACCCAAATCACTGTCTCTTATCTATTACAACATATAAAAGCTGAAATTTGGGTTGCAGCATTGATATCTGGCTTTCTCATTTAGCTTACTTCTTCTAATCAATATTAATCACTATCCCCATGTATTTAGCGTTGTTGGGTACTCACATTTAGTGTTTGATTTTTTCTTGAATAAGATTATCTCCTAAGAAAAATACTAGCAGAGAATTAAGAAAGAAATGCCAAATCATATCCATGTATTATTAAATTCTATGTGAAAAATATAATTTTCTCCATATATTTTCTACTTTTTAATACCCCTATTATTATTTTTATAAAAAAATTAAGCTGAAATTTGCACCTAAGTTCTCATAAGTTACTCAAATTTCTCACTACTGAACTGAACATAATGAATTGTGAATCCACATCTAATTAATACTTTGTTTGGTAAACTCGAATGCTGCATTGGTACTGGAATATTAGGACCCCAACCTTGCTCCTTAAACTTCTTCCACTTATTCTGTATTATCCTACTGTCTTCCAAGACTTGTATTTCTTTGTTCCCCGTTTTAAAAAGGGGGATTGGTTGTTGACCATTAATATACATCATTTTTTAACAAATAATGATATACAAACATTCGCTTATCTTACCCATCTCATCAACACCTCTAATTTTTTATATTTTTCTTTTTATATCATATCATAAATCTTATAATACCTATATTTTTCTCTCTTTCTAGGTGTCTTATAGCATAATGAGTGTCCATGAAATATTTTTCTTTTTTAGGAAAAAGTTTAATGGACATTCCAAACCCCTATACAACATCTAAAAAGAGAAAAAAAAAATATAAGAGTTTATGATGTGATAAGAAGATAAAGATAAAAAAATAAGAAATATTAATAAAATATTTAAAATAATAGAATATTTATGTATTATTATTATTCTCTAGTATAAAAATATGTGGGACTTGGTCCTTGCACAAACATTTTGTTTTCTTTAATTTCTATGTATCAGAGAATGTGTATTGTCTCACATGAAAGAGAAAATAGAGCAAGAGATAGATAAGTATATAGTTAAAAAGTGAACGGTGCTAACAGTTTGTGTTCTGTGTGCAAATCCTGGCCCTCAAAATATGTATACTTATCCAACACTGTTTGATCAAGATGCACTAAAGAATCACGAATATTTTAATCACCAATGTTCAAGCTCATCAACTCGTGGACATACATGGATTGTGGAACACTGTACTTATCTGGGATACCTGTGTACTATAAACAGTTTTTGCATCCGTATCAGTCTGTCATATGTATAAGTAACACCAAGTATAATTTATTATATAACTATGATGATATCAACCACAGAATTTTATTGTTTAGTGTACTATTCACATGCAAAGTCTAATTCTGCCCTCACAAATTAGCTACTATAGTGATGTACAATTTTGCCTGAGTTGAACAGTTTGATATGACAAGTTAGGTTTTAAAATTCAGACTTGAACATAAATTGTCTTAGTCTTGTCTAAAGATTAATTGTCCCATATGGAGTTGGCCTGTTTTTTTTTTCATTATTTTAAATTTTTATCTTTAATAGTAGTTTGAAGTTGAACCCTTATTCATTTGGATTAAACTTATATTGGGAATACACATGGTAAAAAAAAAAAAAATCAAGAGTAAGATATTTGTTATGAGTTTCTTAAGTTATTTAATGAAAATTATACTGTTATACTTTGATCTCTTATATATGTATATATATATTTCAAATTAATACCTCTAAAGTAGTAATTAATGAAATCATAAACATTGAGTGCCTACAATGTTATCGATACTACCAATGAGCATTTGTTACATGCATTATCAATCTTTATGGATCGTTGACATTTGGTACTTAGCAAAACATTGTATGATAAGCTTAGAGGAAATATTCCAAGTACAACATATGATGTTGCTATAAATACTTGACATCATAATCTTGATTGAGATTATAAATTATTATGAGGATATTTGTAACAATAATTTCTTACATATCTGTTCCTTGTCTCCAGACACAGCAGATGCTTGATCAACTCTCTGATTTGCATAGAAAGGTAACACTTTGTTTATGCTTTTTTCTATCATCCTTAAATATATATTATTTACTCATAGGCTGCCCAACTACTCTGTTTTTGATGGACACACAGGAAGAGTTGCTACTGGAAACTAACAATATCCTGAGAAACAAGGTACCAAAAGAAACATTTTTCAAATCTTATCAAATTTTATACTATGATGCACTGATAAAATACATGTATTGGACAACATACATATCTGACATGGCGATATGGTTATTATAAAAATATATAGGATACAATATGTAAGATATATATCTATCTAAATTTGTATAAAAGTTCATGAAAATAATAAATATACAATTTGAATTCTGCAAATCCAAATAAAGAATCTACTTTTTGGACATTACTAAAAAGTAAAAATCAAAAAAATATTAAAATTATTATCATCATAAATTACTTCCTATTATTTACAAATAGAAATTATAATCAATAGGTCGTTGGTTCGAGTGGTACTGAACTCAGTCTCCTTAAACAAGGTTTCGAGTTCGAGTCCTTTGGATAGAAAAATGTGGTTGGAATGAGAGAATTTTATTAAAGATAATTAGTCAAATTCTTCTATGAATATTATCCGATGGATACTTTGTACCAGTAATATATCAATCTCATTTGTTGAAATTGTCAATAAAGATGATAATCTCCATCATATTTTTTTTTTCATCAAAAGACAATGTTTATATATTTTTATATTATATGTGCCTATGTCTCATGTAGCTATATTGATTCTTTCTCAAAAAATTTAAAAGCTTGGATATTTCACCAATATGTATCAATAAACTATTCAAGAATATAATTATTACATACATATCAAATACAAATTCATGAAGCAAAATAAAATATTGGAGTCTCATCATAGAATAAAATTATGTATTTTATTGTCTAGAGACTCCTCCCTATGTGAAGGTAAGGAAAAGAGATATTATATGCAACTTTATCTTTATATATGTAAAGAGACTATTTTTAAATTCGAATCCATGACCAACAAGTCAAAAAACACAACTTTATTACATTCATCATAAAATAGTAAATACATATGATGTGGGTAGCTGAATTTGATCTTGTCAACCCTTGTCGAATTTCTCTTTGAAATATTTACTTTTTTCTCAAAAAGTTATTAAAAAGAATCTGACTCAAATTGTTTATTGTTTAAAAGAATTCAAATTATAGCATTCACATTAGATCATCTAGAAACTGATTGTGATTATTGTGTTGTAGACAACGGCCCTAGGCATTATTGTTCAATTGCAAATTTTAATTATTGTAATAACCAAATTGGAAATTATATAAATCACTTTGATAATACTTTGACGAGATAAAATGTTTACAGTCTCTAATTTTGAGTTTCAGAACGCTGTTGAACTTTATTTTCCACAATCATGTTGATTATTAATGATTGTCGTACTTAAAAACTGCATACTGTAGTACTGTGTTGCCTAGCTTGTACTGAACTATACAGAAATCGTGAAACTGGACCTAGTATCTCCTTACTGTCTGACATCTAATAAACTCTTGTTCAGCTTTTCAAAAGTATATATATATTGGAAAAGAAAAATATTTCATAAATATGCATTATGTTATAAGACACTTAGAGAAAGAAAAAAATATGTATAATAAAATTTATAATGTGATAAAAGAAAAAAAGATAGATATTAATAAAAAAATGATAAATATTGATAATGTGTTTAAAATAAATGAATGTTTATATATTATTATTCTTTGAAAAATGTTGAATGCACCTTATTTTTGGAGTATATGAATGGAAGGAAGAAAGAATAAAAAGAAAAGATATAAAGAAAGTAAAATAGATATAACAAATGATGTGATGAAAAATAAAGAAAAATAGGAAAAAAAATGGAATAAAAGTGAGATAAAAGCGAAATTGAATGTATGATAATAATAATCCATTAATTTTGGAGTGTTTTTAGTAACCATATTAGTTAGGGTATTTGGCTCTCCAGTGACACTCGAAAGTATTCTCATAAGCATTGATCTTTTTGGTTGGTTATAGGATCAATCTTCGATCCAAGACTTGGTCACACTTAAACTCCTTCTCTCCTCTCCCCAAGGTGTATTATGCCAGAATCAAATATATAGTGTGTTGCCAACCGAGAGTTACATCCACTGAGTTAATTTTAGAGTTTAATGTACATATATAACATGCTGATCAAAAAAAAAAAAAAATGTACATATATAACATTTGATGAATGAAAAACATTGCTTTGGATGTTAACAAGATATATACGAGTGCTAGGCAATGACTTATAGACTTGTGAAAATTTGAATCTTACACTTTAGACGATATAAATTTGCAGCGGCCAAAGCCTTTTCTGTCCTTGGTCCTTTCTTGATTAAGTGCCACATCCTTAAAAATTTAAGCTTCTGAAGTGGGTGGGAATATATTTAAATCACTACAGAACGCATAATTTAAGCATCTTTTTAACGTTTGGCCACAGTATTCTTACCTAACTTTTTCCCCTTCTTAATGAGAGGACATGAGAAAAGATAGGATCCAAATATATATTAAACCCTACCAGTACCACCATCATATCATGTTAAATTTTTGGCAACTTCGAAAGCTTTAAGCTTGTAGAGCCTGAAGAGGTTTGATCTATATATTATGCATAGAACTCTGCATGGCGTCATTCACATGAATCAAATTAGTTATCTTTTTCTGCATAAAATGCTTTCAGTTTCATCTTAAATTTTGGAATGACATTTTTTCACTATATATTCAAGTGTTTCTGTTTTCATTTTGTGTCACCCCATTTAATTAAAATTCCAAATTGTCCATGTTTCATAGTTGGAGGAAATCAATGTAGCCCTACAACCAACATGGGAAGCTAGGGAGCAAAATGCTCCCTACAATTGCCACCCTCCCCAAACAGAGGGATATTATGAGACAGCACATTGCAGCAGTACATTGAGAATTGGGTAATGTTCATCTCCCTCAATGCATAGAATGTGTAGTAGACTGTGTTTGCAAGAAGTTGATTATTCATTCTTTTCTGCAGCTATGATTCTTCAGGGTTAAATGAAGCAGGAGGAGCTGCAGGAACCTCAGCCCAAAATGCTAGTGAATTCATGCATGGATGGATGAACTAAATTTATTTCCAATTTAGTACTTTAATTCATGATCATCAAAAAAATGATGCTTTTGTAGAGATCGTGGCCTACAAGAACAGGCTGTAATAATAGGTGTCATGCAGCATAAAATATACTTATGCTATTCTTAATATTCCAATAAGACACCCAAACTCAATCCATCCTCATTGATCCAAATGGGGTTGTTTGATACTTAATGACATGTGTATGCTCCTATATATGTGCCATTGGTTAATTAGTTTTTGCTTTGCTTGTAAGTTAAATTGTTTTTTTTTTTCCTTTGCTTGTAAGCTAAATTGTTTTAGATTTTATTTCATCAGCATATTATAAACATATAGTCCTTTTGAGTATTTAAAATCTTTTGACTCCGTGCATGTTGGATCAACAAGGAGCGATTTCAGGCACTTTTTTTTTGGTCCGTTTGCAAAATTAAGTAATTTCTTCCGTGCTCAATTTGCCAAAGGAATAACATGATCTTTCACGTCTCTCGATCCTTAGAAAGAAAATCAATGTTGAATTTTGTGACATCTTTTCAATCCAGTCTTTTCCTGTAAATAGATAAATTTTGGATGGAGTGGTAGAGACCAATGAGGACGTACATTTTGCTTAAAAAGAAAGGGTTGGGATTGGAGTGTATATTCTTTACAAGTAGATTTCGAAAAAGCAAATTAGGCGAATTGGAGTTTTCTAAACTATATGATGTCAATTCTTGTAAAAGAAAACCCCCAAAAAAATGTCTCCAGAGTGATAGACAAGATGATCGTGCGACTCAATTTATGTTTTTTGCAATAGAAGAAGGTTTGAGAAGTTTTGTTCAAATGACTCTTAAATAGATTGAAGGGCTTCAGAAATGAGGGAGATAACCTGGGGGCTCTCACATCTTAGGTATATCTGTATACGATACCCTATATTTTTTAATATTTGATTCAAAAATTGTATTTTGATGTGATATGAGTCCTCAAAGATAGAAAATTATTATCCTGTTTTAATGTGTAAAAATGTCAATAAATCTGTTTTTATGATTAGTTTGACCAGTTAAAGATAACATCTTTTACTGACATAATGAATAAGGATTCAATTGTCCAAATAAAAGATTTTTCAATGAAATATTAAGTCGATAAGACTAATTTATTATAGAAATATTTATGGATTTTATGTTATCATATATGAACATTGTTTAAATTTTTTTTTTTTACAGCAGCCTCTCTATCTCTTTTTCTTTATTTAAAAAATGAAATGAAATTATATAGAAAATTATTAAAAAGCTTTTTTTTTTTTATGTTCTCTAATCTCTTCCTCTCTGTTTTTTTTTTTTTTTTTTTCTTATCAACTCTTCTCCACCATAACACTTCGCCAGCAACCTTCCCTTTGTCTTCGTCGATCTCCCGCATCGGAACCTTCCTACACCCAGCTCCCATCACGACCATCCTTCTATCTTCCCACACCGACACCACCCACCACCACGCAACTCTCACCCGCACCGGCGGCAACTCCCGTCACCACCACGACCTCCCCTCCCTCACCGTTGTCTGGTCGCAGATCTGGTCTAGTCATCGTTCTCAAATCAACTGAGGTCAGGCATCGACAGATCTGAGATTCGCTTCTCTTTGGTCCTTCCCTCCGCGGGTACAATGAAGAATCGAATATGGCGACGAACTGGATGGTGGCTTCGTCAACATCTCGGAATCTGATTTTTTTTTTTTTTTTTTTGTTTCTGTTTCATGAACTCTACCCCTATTTGGGTACCAACTACGTCCATCGATTCTTTTATTTGTGTTTATCTTGTTTTGACCCATGAAAATCATGGATGGTTTCTTTGTTGTTTTTTCCGAATCTTAGTTGTTTTACGTATAAATTAGTTTGGACTAAGGAGGATTTGAAATTTGGATTAATTGCTTATTATTTGTGACAGATTTGTTGAAGAAATAGTATTAGCTAGAATTTGGGATTTTGTGGTTTAAATTTTTTGCATGAATTCATATTTGAGGTTTTCTCCCTTTTGAAAATTCAGATGTAGGTATTAGCTAGAATTAAGAAAGAAAAAAAAAATGAAATGTATTAAAAAAACCGGTTCATCAAGTTTCCTTTCTTAAATCTTAACCATTGAACATTTTCATGACAAATTATTCTTACTGGGTTAGTATTTCATTTGGCAATTTTTTGTTATGAAAATTAAGTTCTTACTCATCATGTCATTAGAGATGTTATCTTTAACAGGTCAAACTAATGATATGATGGATTTCTCATTTTTACACATTCAAGCATAAGAAAATAGTTTTCCATCTTTCAAAAACTCATGTCAATGAAATATACTCTTGGGAATCAAATTGGATATTTACCATTTTTTTAATAAGCTAGAGAAATTTTATATATATAATAAAGGTTACGACTATCCAAATCTTTGCCCTCCAAAATAAATAGGATACAACAAGTGTATATGTCCAACCCCTACATACATAATATGCTCCTTTTCCATAAGTGATCGAATACTCCCTTCATAAATGTACCCAACATATATAATGTCCAGCCCTATTGACGAGAACCCTAATCGGATCAAATTTCAGCATCTCATACAAGAATTTTTTTAGATAATTTTTGAGAAAAATATAGAAAATCACAAGGAAAAAAATAGATTGAAGTGAGAAATTATAGAATAGCGCCACGATTAGTATGAATTGATAAGCTCCGTCACTTTAAATTATGAAATTCAAAGATAAGAACTAAGGGTATTTCTAAGAACCAAGAAAGAATTTCCTCTCCAAAGCTTCATTCTAAAATGAGTTAAAATTAATTACAAGGTCAACATTTGTCTTTTATATTATAGACCTAAAGATTACTAAGGTCCATTACTAAAGACCTAAACATAACCTAAAAATATTAAATCAAACAAACTAATGAAAGAGGCTTAAGCCCGATACAAATGACAAGGTCTAACAAAAGTCCAAATATAAAATATATCTTATTCTCTTCTAAGTAAAGCTCCTTGAGTAGGTCTTTATCAAAAAATTTCTAATCAGATTGACACATAATAGTTAACCTCTTGCACACAATCTTTCTTTTAATTTAGACCTCAATGAATAACTAGGGAATAAAATAGAAGAAAGAAGACCTTCAGCATATGACCTAATTATGTTAGTCACTTTAAGAGGCAAGATTAGTAATTGAAGGAATACTTAGGTTTAATTGAAATCACAACCCTAGGTCTCTATATTTGTAAGAACTCTCATTAATTTTGCTTGCTTGCACTTTTATGCTATTTTACCGGCAATTGTCAAAATCAACCTTATGATAAATTTATTTATTTATTCGGGGACGGGGACTAACATACCCGACCACATCCCTGAATCCGACTTTCTCATTCAGGAAAAATTCGAACCCGATCCCAACCCCGATCAACTCGATTTTTTCCCATGGGGACAACACTACTACAGCATAGGCATTCAAGGTCGGTTATTTTGACCATACAAAGTCGGTTTCCGAATCGACCTTGTCTCCGACGACGTTAAATAGGTAAGCGAACAACGTCGGTTTTTTTAAGGACCAACTTTGAAATTTTTATAAATTTTTTTTTAAAAAAAAAATTCTTATTTTTTAAGTCGGTTATTTCAAAAAATCGACTTAGAAAGCTTAGATACAAAGTCGGTTATTTAAATAACTGACTTTGAATAGTTATCTACAAAGTCGGTTATTTAAAACAACCGACTTAGAAAGCTTAGATACAACGTCGGTTATTTGGAATAACTGACTTTGTATGGCTAAACCACGGTTATTTTAAATAACCGACTTTAAATCCATCAATTATAAAAAAATAAAAAATGAAGCTTCTAAGACGGTTATTTGAAACAACCGACTTTGAATATGTAGACTGACCATTTTAAGACGGTTATTTTAAATAACCGACTTTGAATCCATTAATTTAAAAAAAAAACAAAAAATGAAGATTCTAAGACGGTTATTTGAAATAACCGACTTTGAATATGTAGCCTGACCATTTTAAGACGGTTATTTGAAATAACCGACTTCAAATGTGTCTATATTAAAAGAATATAAGTATCAACAGTAAAACTTAAGACTATGGTCTCGTGAGACAGCCAGGGTGATACTGTAGTAACTATCAGCCAGGGTTATTTGAAATGAAAAAAATTGAACAAAAAAAGAGTCTGAAAAGGTGTAAATTGCCAATCAAATTAGTCAAAAAAATTTAAAAACATGAATTACTAATTTTATAGAAAAAATAATTCAAAATTGTTAATAAAATGATTTTATTTATGCAAGAGTATATATATATATATATATATATAAACATATATATATATATATATATATCATGATGTTAATGACATACATTTATCTATATTAAGGCCTCTCCTTAAAAATTAAGAATTACATAAGAAACACAAATATAAATATATTTCAGACAAGAAGAATAATGGTCATACAAAAACAAGTTACAAACAAGGTAAAAATTGATATGTTCCAGAAAATAGCAGAAACATGAACCTGTGGTCCAGACAATGTGCACGAGTCCAATAAATTGCGAAGAATTTCAAGAAACTGGCAGTGCATGTTCTCTCCAAAATCTATTAACATTCCTTTAACCTGCACAAAATAGTATGGCACTACAAAAAAAATCGGTTTTTCCGACGGAAAAAATCCGTCGGTAACCTTAAAAATCCGTCGGTAACGCCTTATTTTCGACGGAATTCCGACGGCGAAATTTCCGTCGGTAAAATGGTCGTAGGAAACGAAATCCGTCGGTAATTTTTTGTTTCCGTCGGTAATTTTCCGACAAATTTTCCGTCGGTAATTTCCATGGGAACTTTCCGACAGAAAATCCGTCGCAAATTTCCCACGGATGTTTCCGTGGGAAATTTCCGACGGATTTTTCAGTCGGAAATTACCATGGAAATTACCGACGGAAAATTGCGACTGATTTTGCCGTCAGAAGTTTTGCACCAGAATATATATTTCGAAAATTTGCGACGGATTTTTCTGTTGGAAATACTGAAATGGATGTTAGCGACGGATTTTTCCGTCGCAAATTTTGGTCAGCAAATAAATAATTTTGTGATTTATTGATAATTTTTTCCTGCTGCATTAGTTATATGATTCTCATTTGTATTATCTAATGACAATAGTAAAATAATATTCATAAAAGCAAATAATAAAAGATGCATACAATATTCATTAAGGTCAAACTAATTAACTAAAATTCAAAGTAATGATAGCATGCAAACACCATGTCTAAAAGGTCAATACTACTAAGAAAATAGACAAAAGTCAGTAATCAGAATAGTCTTTACTAAAGTCCCTGTGTGGATGATGTTGTTGTTGTTGTTGGTCATCTGGTTCATCATTTTGTTGTTGTTGTTGCTCTGGAAGCTGATGGTCAGGTTGTTGTGGGTCAGGCATATGCTGCTCATGTGATTGTTGTTCAAAAATGTTTCGCGCTTCTGGAGGTAGAAACTTAAGTACAACCGAATGTAATGCACGCATCTCCTCCTTTGTTTGACGAAGCTCCTCCCTTAGTCGATCAACTTCTGCTGAATCCGTTGCTTGACTGGAAGATCCTGGCATATGCTGCATGAACGTGTTATCTAAACATTTATAACTACGTGCAACGTCTCCCAGCCCATAAAGACGTCCCTTTTGCTTTGGTCCCGCAGCTGCAAGCCAACACTCAGTCCTAAGTCTTTATTCTTTAGCAGGGTCTAAAGGAATCATTTCTGATTCCCCAACACTTGATGCCGCATCGGACTTGGCTTGAGATAGTTTAGCCTCAAAGTTTTCATATCAATGATAGACAATTATAATTAAATGAAAGTATTAGACATTGTAAAAAATAAGAGTGGTTGACAAATAATGTTCTCACATGTGTGTGCCTAGATCTATCATCGACAAATTCACCAGTATCCTTCCGTAAATGAGTTTGTTGAAAAATTTCATCAAGATATGCAGATCGACCAAGCTCCTGAGACTATTTTCAAAGTAAAAAAAAAATTACCAAAATAATTATACAATTATAAAAAGGTGAGTTAAATAACAAAAGGTGATGTTAATGTTACCAGACGAATGGCGTGATCTTGTAAGGAAATGGAACCACCTGTGTGCATACACCCACCCTTTTCAGATGCCCGATTTTTTTTTGCTTGTATACACTTGGAACGATACTCAGGGGCATTCCAATGTGATAACAAATCATTCCAAACACGATCTCCAATCCAATATGGTCTTTTATTATCATTTCGGGCTTCCCTAAACATCTCAGAAAGTCTATGAGAGGCTTTGGAATTAAAAACTTTCTTAATTTCCTCCTTATCCTCCGATCTCCATACCAATTTTCTCTAAAGTATCAGACATGTATGAAATGTTTTGTAGTTAGACAAATACCTATCGGTCTAAATTAAATGAAATAAAACAAAACCAGCTTTAACAAACAATAATCTAAAGTCCTAATATGATAAAACATGTAAATTAGTTACCTTAAAACAGAAATCAATTTATGTAATGACGATATAATTGTTGAATCATAATGTATCCATTTTAGCCATAGAAGTGGACTGATAAAACATGTGTGCATGTTACCTTAAAACGCTGAAAAAAAAGATCTTGTTGATCTTTTGGAATTGCTCCCCATGTTGGCCATGGATTGTCAAATTGTTGTCTAATGGATAATGTCACAGCCTTTGCTGCAACCTTTGATGGATAAAACCTTAATTAAAAAAAATCAGTTAATGATGAGAATGTATGAATTGCAAAACTTTGAAATCTTAATTTAAATGTAAATTTGAAATACTTACGCTCCATTCATCAGTGTAATCGTAGGACGGTCATTCAAAGGGGGGTCTTCCATGGCCAAATTAACACGGGAATCATCAGTAGGCATGTTCCCTATAGCCGTGGATGGGGATGGTGTGGATGTAGGCACGGGAGACGGTGGAGCTGGTGTAGGTACAACATTTGCATCTCTATTTGGCATAGATACAGAAGAAGGGGATGAAGTACTTGATGGAAGACTTACTCTAGGTGGTCTTAGTCTAACCACATATGGTTTTCTCTTCCCACTTGTTTGTTTTCCACTATTCTCCATGGATGGGGGTAAGGGAGGATCAGCATCACCTGATGACATTTCTATATATATACAAAAATAATTTAACAAGCTACATATTGAAATAGTGTGAATTGAATCAAAATTACTTAAGTCAGATACATAGTTACACACATAATATCAATTGCGGCCTGTAGTGCCATAATTACATGACAACATTTACATGCATACATTCATAAAAGTGGAATATAAATCTTTAGCATGCATATATTGATTTTGGAACATCTGTCTCTTTGGTATCTGATTTAACAAACATAGCTTCATGTGTTTCAATCATCATTCAGCCTTTCTTCTATGTCTAAAGAGTCTTCAACTCTCTCAGCATCCATACAATGTTCATAAAGAGGAACATAAATTTTTAACATGTCTCTAACTACTTTTTGATGTTCCCTCTGTTGCCTCTCTGGTCTAACAAACAAAGGTTCCACATTAACTTTTCCATGTATCTCTTGTAACTCTAAACTGTCGTCAACTAGGTTATCATCCATACAGTTACTTAACTCTAAAAAGGTTTCAACTCTCTCAGCATCCATACAATGTTCATAAAGAGGAACATAAATGTTTAACATGTCTTTAACTACCTTTTGAAGTTCCCTCTGTTGCCTCTCTGGTCTAACAAACAAAGGTTCGCTATTAAGTTCGGCATGTAAGTGTTCTAACTTTAAATTGTCTTCAACTATGTTATCATTCATACAGCCTACCCCTAAATGTAAAGAGTCATCAACTCTTTCAGTATCGATATGTTCTGCTAAATCTATTGAGTCTTCGACTATTTCCAAAGGAAAAGACTCATCAACTCTACCAGCATCCATAACTTCTTCTAAATTTAAAGAATCATCAACTATGTCACCGTCCATGGAGTCTTCAATGATCATTGACAGTAAAGACTCGTCAACTCTTTTAGCATCCATATACTCTGCAATTATGGAAAGTTTCTAAAAAAAAAAGCATTCAAAATTGCGTAAGGGATTAAAATAGAATGACTGAATACAAGGTAAACTGCACATAATAACCAACATCATCTTATCATATGGGTTAATCATACGAGTATATGCAATGCAACATTCTGCAATTACCATAAAGTTCAGACTTCACAATCATGTGAGAACAATGTAACTACGCATACAATGATCAACAAATATGATAGTAAGCTATTTAAAAATCACATAGTTGCATTAAGGTTTACATAACAAAAGTAATATACAAAAGTAGCATGATACAAGTTAACACTATGCAGAATAAACTCCATATCATGGGTTATCCTCTTCAGATTGGTAAACCTCAAAGTCATCTTCTACATCCCCTTCATTGTCAACTTCAAAACTATGGTGTTCTGCATCCATATGCTGCGATGGACCTTCATCTATGAATTCATTACCAGTGTCCACTTCTTCAACCCCGCCTCCTAAATCTTGCAATCCTGAAATGTTTTCAACTT